>VXBJ01003447.1:2299237-2433128 GCA_013400055.1 Nycticryphes semicollaris
CCCGCCTCGGCCGCCCGAGAAGAGCGCTCCTCGGCTGCCGCCCCCCTCCCACCGCGCCCGGCCCAGCCTCGCGCCCCCTCAGCGGGCAGCTCCCGCCGCGCCGTTCTCCCGCCGCGCTCCCTCCCCACCTCCCAGCCCTCCTCCCGCAGCCCTCCAGCCAGGACGACGTACCTCAGCTCCCGCCGGAGCCGAGCCGGGAAGGAAAAGTTGCGTCCCGACCGCCCCCCGCGGCGCTGCCGGAGGAACCGGAGCCGGGCGCGCCCGCCGCGCCGCCACGCGAGCTCGAGCGGGGATGAGGGAGCGGCCGGCAGGTGACAGCGGGCCGCCGAGCGCCACCGGCGGGAGCAGAGGGCGCGGCGGGAGGGCCACCGGCGGCGAGCCCCTACCTGGGCGAGGAGGGACGGCTTCCCCCTCCCCGAATTAAACTTTATTCTCCCCTGTCCCGCCAGAGCGGCGGCCGCTGACCCCGGAGCCGGATGGGCAGAGGGGCAGGAAGTGACTGCGGCCCTGCCGGCGAGGGGCCGCCGCAGTGCGCAGGCGCCTGGGCCGCCGCTCCCCCGCCCGGGCCGCACAGGTGCTGGGCGGCGGTTGGGGCGCGGGGCGGCCGTTGGGGCTGCGGGGATGGAGCGCGGCGGGCAGGGAGTGGCGGGGCCGGGCTGAGGCGGAGCCGTAGGCGCTGACCGCCGGGCGGGGGGCTCGCAGGGCGGCGGGAACTGGCGCCGTCCTTGTCCCTGTGGGGAAAAGCTCGGCGCCAGTCTCTGCGCAGGCCGGTGGTTGGTAGGGCTGCCCCGAGGGCACCGGTGCTCCCACACTGGTGGGAGCGGCCACCATCACCTCAGGTGGAACTTCTGCCCAGTCTCAGCCTCGTCTATTTCATTACTTTTTTTTTTTTTTTTTTTTNTTTTTCCTTTTCTAACACCCCTCCCCCCTTTTTGTTCTAGTAAATTCACCATGGAAATGGATAGATCAATGTTTTCAACACCTGGAGGAAAAGCTTACTTTCTGAGAGAGAAAGAGAATTATGTACTCCAAGTATTAGCAAGAGGAGGTTGGTGCACTGTCATAGGAGAATGGACACTTGGTGTCTCCAGATAACATTCCCACTGTATGGCTGCTTAGTCCTGTGATGAGTGCACTTCTCAGTAGCTTGGGTTAGTGAAAAGGTAACAGATTTTGCCAAAAGAAAGGACGTAAGTATGAAAGAAGGATGCAAATATGTCTTCTTCCACTTAAGGAAGTCTCAATCGTTTAAGGAAAAGCCTTTGTAAGGAAATAAAAGGAATAAGCACATAGTGATAGAAGAATGCTGAGTGATGGAAACTCGTGGAACATGAAAATGATCACAAGCTTTGGCTTGTGATGCAGTCCTTAATGGGAGATAGGATTCATGGGTTCAAAGTTCAAAGTCAAATCTACTGTCCATGGTAGAGTAAAATGTCGTACTGTCACTGTTTCTCAAATTGGACATTAAGAGAGAGGTTTTATTGTCTCTCACCATCAACTTTTAAGCAATATAGTCTTCTTTTAAAGTACAGATATTTCAGTTCACCAATAAGGCCAAATTAAAATCCATTTGGGTGTTGGTTAATGAACTTGAGACATTGTAAGTATCAGAGAACCCTTCAAACAGCCTAGTGCCAGGTAGTATCTTAACTCTGAAGTACAACAGAATTCAACTGAAACCTTTGTTAGGTATGCAGATGCAGGTGTCCTTGAGGAGCGTAGCTACATACTGAGCTCTGCTGCATTTTAAACACAGACAGGAAGAGGTTTAAACTCCACCCAGCTGTGTAGTTGTGTTCAGTCCTTGTATAGTGCACTTGGGTAAAACTGAAGCTCGTGGGTAACAGAGCCAGGAATACAACTCCTGTCAACTCCTTTTCTGCACAATAACCAATTGACTGTAGCACTTGTCCAAGAAGTAACTTGGAGAATTAGCGTTCCCTAGCTCCCAGGAGAGGTGTATATCAGGTTCAGAGTAAGATCATCTTACATTCTCGCTGATGCCACTGTGTGACAAATGTCAAAATAGTTGAGTAACAGTAGCTCAACTTTGCCTCTTGGTATTTTACCATGAACAGTGGTAGTCCCATTAAAAATACCATTTTATTGAGCAATCGAAAAATAAGAGCAAAGCAACCTGCAAATCATAGTCTCAGCAATGGAAATTCAGAAACTTTTGGTTGTATTTCAAGTGACTGAAGAGATTATAACTTGAGAGCTTCTGATTGCCACCAGCTAGCATAAAAGAAGAAGCAGTTGTTCATTTCCTGGTAAAGTCTCAGCAGAAAGAACTGGAGGAACAGAGGAATGCTAACTTTTATTGATTTCTTACAATCCCAAACATCATTTGTCTTAGTCTCAAAACAGGTATCACACATTTCCAAAAATAATAACCTGAATGTCCATTCTTGCCTCAGAAAAGTCTTGGCAAGTCTTCAAAGGTGAGCTATCCACTAGTAATTCCTCCACTTTTTCCTTGAACTTTATTGATGAAATCTAATTTCTCAAGATCCAGCTCATTTATGGGTTTAAAGATTTAATCAGTGAGAAAAGGAATCCAGTGCATGGAATGGAATCAAATGTTGGAGAGCAAGCGTGCCTGCCCAAACCAGTGGCAATGGTGTTTCCTCGGTTCAGTACCCCCATGAAGCATTTTTTAGCATGTCCTTTGCTGAGGTCCAGCTCACTGTAGAATATTTTACTTTAATAGTAATTTCTCAAGTACTGAGTTACCTTGATACTAGTTTATAAATGTCATCTCCCAAGTGCAAGGATCAAAGCCAGCGGACAAAGCAAAAGCTTTTTTAATGCTGCTTCTGCCTGTTCTATAACTATATAAATTCCTTGTCAGCTTCAGAGAAATGATTTCTTACATACAACATGCACAATATTAGATATAGGTCATACCCCATATAAAATTACAGAGTAATTTAGGCTGGAGGTCACCTCACCCAGCTTCCTGCTCAGAGCAGGGCTATCTTCAAAGTCAAGTCAGGTTGCTCATAGCCTTGCCCTATCAAGTCTTGAAAATCTTCAAGAGTGGAGATTCCATAGCTTCTTTGGGTTTCTTCTTTCTCTCACTGTGAATTTTTTCTCCTATCCAATTGAAGGTTTTCTTTTTGCAGCTAATGCCTGTTCCCTCTTGTCCTTTTCCTGTTCACCTCTGAACAAAAAGTCTAGTTCCACTTTCTTAATGACCTTCCACTCAGTGAAACATAGGGATTATATCCTGTCTCAATGTTCTCTTCTTCAAGGTAAGGAAACTGAATTCCTTTAGCCTCTCATGTCCTATGCTCCAGACCCTGGAACCATCTTGGTTACCTTCTTCTGAATACTCTTCAGCTTCTGAGTATCTCTTGCATTCTTGGGAGCCCAAACTGGACACAGTAATCCAGATGCAATCTCAAAAATGCCAAGTAGAAGAGAATAGTAATTTCCTTTCACCTGCTGGCTGTGTAGCTTGTTCAATGAACAATATGGCTTGTTCATGTAGCATGGTATGTAGTTAGCCTTCAGTACCTCAAAGATGCACTGCTGACCCTCATTCAACTTTTTAGTTGGAACCCACAGGTCTCTTTTTGAAGAGCTGCTACTTCTTTAGTCAGTCCCCAATCTATACTGTTGCATAGTGGTCTTTTTTTTTTGTCACCTCTCAGCCCATTCTCCAGCTTGGTCAAGGTCTCCTCATACAGCAACCCTGTCCTCCAGCACATCAGCCATTCCCTCAGTTTCACGCTATGCACATGCTGAGTGTGCATTCCAGGTCATCCAGATCACTGAGTATGCTAAACAGCATAAGCCCTGATATTGCTCCTTGACGAACACCACCCATAATTAGCTGCCATTAAAATTTCAAACTACTGACTGCAACCCTTTTGACACTGATGGTCCAGCCAGCTCCATACCATACATACCTACCTTGGAGTCTTCCCAGGTAGTTCCGTTTGGATTTGGCTAGAGGGATGCTGTGAGAGCCCATGTGGAAACTCTAGCCAAAGTCAAGGTAAATGACACCCTCTGCTTTTCCCTCACCCTGAGAGAAACTGATTTCATCGTAAAAGGCAATGAGATTGATTAAGCAAAATTTATTTGCTCTCTGCCTTCTCCAGTTTGGTAATTCCAATTAAATTAAGTACTCTACTGTTTAGTTTGTTGCGCAGAGGGATGGGAGTTGCTCATTTTTGGAGGATGACCAAATAGCAGCTGAAATCTTCTGTCTTAAATGCATTTTTGTAACTTTTGTGGAAGACAGAAAACATGGGCAGTGCTGCACACACGTGTGAATCTCAGTAACTTAGTTGGCCTTTTAACTTGTTTGTGGGTGGAAGACCCTCATCTGTGTACTGTTGTGTTTAACTCATCATGTAGCTTATAATGTAATCAGTTAGTGATAGGGGCAAGCAAATGCACCAGAACTTTGCCCAGCTGGATAGCCAGTCATGTGCAAAGCGTCTCTAGTACCAATAAAAGTTGCCAGCAGAGATCAGGTAGTTCCATCTGCCCTAGCAGAAGACGCCTTCAGGAGGATAATTGCAAATGAGAGTCCTTTCAGCCAGTGACTGGCCATTGTGCATGAGAACTTGAGATCAAGGTGTCAAAGATCCCGGTAAAGCTCCCTTCACAACACACTGCTGCAGTTGTTCATCCAACAGAATAAGCGAAATAAGACCCAATTTGAGTTGCATTGTGAAAATAAAGAGCAAGCAGGTGACATTCCCTAATTTTGAAAGATGGAATGTTCCTCCATTAAATACAAATGATAATTGGAATCTATACTTTATACTAAAACTTATTGAATAAAAAAGATAATGCAAAAACTGGGTAAACTTTCTTTTTGTCTTACATAGATAAGAAAAGATGCGATGAAAATAGAAGACGGATTTTTAAAACAATAAGAAATAATTCTTCACACAATCCATAATTTGTTTGTATCCAGTGAACACAGAAATTCACAGCTGAACCACATACAGTGTTTAAAAGTGCAGCTCCTCCATGTAACAAAGATAAGGATGAAAATCTTTCTGATACATTTCATGTAAATTCTAGGCATAAAATACATTATTGGGGAGAGCTTTTTAGAGTTTAGCTGGTGTTCCCTGGCGAACGTTCTCAGCGTAACCAGTAGACTTTGAAACAGCATCTTTATTTATTCATTGCCTTTCAGATGACATGGAACCGGTGAGATGTTTTGAACTGAGAATCCTGTTACAAGTTGATGATGAAATTCTTTTTTAATTGCTTCTCTGTTGTGGTTAATGGCTTTGAGAAATCCAAAACTCAGAATGGTTCCTCTTAGTTACTCGATTGTGCTTCCAAAATGTATAATGAAGTATTCCAGTTAGGGAGGCATTTTTTCAGTAGAGGATATGGAAGCATTATGTCAAATAGTGATAGTAGGTTTAGTGTCCACTGAGAGGTTTTGTTCTGCCAAAGGGCTGGTAGTAACACCTGCTGAGATGCCTTACCATCTGTTTGTACATCTAAGAGCTGTAAGATTCGATTAGTAAAACTTTTCCTCATACGCTGTGACCACTGACGGGTTTTTTTCTGAATCTGGGATGCATTTTGGATGAAGCACCTGCCTTCACAGTAGTTTTTCCAAGGAGATAATAATTCTAAGTTGGAGTGAATTAATGCTGTGATGCTGCATTGAGCAGAGTTCAGTTTTGCAGAGATGAAGGTAAAGTTGCATAAACTCTGAAGGATCTCACAGGGAATGTGTGTTAATGAAGCAGTGTCACAAATCATAGTGGTAAAGTCACTTCAAATACCGATAGTCCAGCATTCCTTAATACATCACTCCTAGTTTATCTCATTGATTTGATGTGGCTTCATCTAATGTACTCACTGAAAACAGCCCCTGATGAACTGTACATTCATAAACTCCAGATTAAACAAATTGTAGACATAGAAGTCTGAGAGCAATTCAGATTGTTTCTGGCATATTAAGTCTCCTTTGTCAGAGTCTCTGTGTCCAGGATGGCCAGATGGGTAGAACACTCTTCAAGAAGCAGAAGAATTTGATTCCTAAATCCTAAACTACAAGTTAGAGACCCCGTTTGTTAAGCACAAGGCAGGTTCAGTCAGGAATGCGTATTTATATCCAATATTGCTTATTAACAAAGACAGGCTGATTCTACTGAGAATGTAATTAACCTGGGAAAGGGGAAAAACAATACTGAGTTCTGGCTGCAGTTCCCAGTGCTGTTTATGTATTTATATCCAATATTGCTTAAATGGGAAATGAATAAACAAGTCTTTAGAGCACAGACATGTTTACTATCAGATAAAGGTGGGCTCACTCAGACAATTCTCAGTTGGTTTTTTTGGGGTCATTTACTGCGAAAGAGTACTTTATAAGTTTTCTATGCACTACAAATGAAACAATGTGAACTAGTTCTCCTCATGCCATTTTATAACCCAATACAACTTGCTTACAATATTTACAGTTTTGAATAAGCACAGTGTATGCTTATTTGCCTCATGTTTTTGGTGGAACCTTAAATTCAGTTATATTTGCATTAAGTCTATATTTGCATAATTGGAATGTTTACACTATCTTTATACCTTAGCCTTGACAGTGTTGTATGGAAAATCCCTGGGCTAGAATAAATCTGAACCTTAGACAATGTGTATTCCAGTCTAACAAGCAGCTGCATCTTCATGCTCTGTTCCCCAATTAACACAAAGCTTCATTACCCTTTTGGGATGAAAATAAACTGCTATGTGTATTACTTAACCCATAGTTCATTTATTTACAAAGTTAGTAAAACTCATAATTATTAGACTTCTCATGAGGTCTACTTCCCTTCTGTGCTTTCCGGTGCACTAAAGTGTATCCAAGGGAACAATTTCTGGTGCATCCCTTCCCTGGGAGACCCTTGTCATCATTTGATTATGGATTCAATCTATCCTGTTTTTTTCCCGTTTGATTCCTTCAGCTTTGATTCCTGGTTGCACAGTGACACAGCTGCACGTGGAGGTAGGAGAAACATTCTGCCCTAGAGGTGTTTACTTCATGGTTACAGAACTTTTGTGGAAATCATGAGCTGGTGGTTTGGCCTCCAGCAAGGCTGTGCGGGGACTGGTATCCAGCTTTCAGTGCTGCACCTTCTTCTGACAGCAGTTGCTGGCAGCAGAGTTAGGTAGCATACAGAGTAAATGCTTTTTGCTTTTTTTAGAGAAGAAGTCTCTGTAGCCAGAAAAATTGAGGAGAAGAGCTGTGGCAAACTGCAGGTGACAGGAAGTGGCCATTATAACACACCTAGAAGACATTCTGAATCGTCAGAGCAGCGTGGTCAGGAACTCTCTCTTGCAAGGAACGAGGGAAAAAGGTCAGCTGCATTGATTATGTACCCTGGGTAGTTTTGACTGGGACTTGGGCACTTGTGCCATTGGGAACTTAACCTCGACTAGTCAAGTTCTGGTATTCTCATTTCCTCCTCATGGATCTGTAGCAGGTGCCCCATGATTTGCAACTTTCAAAGAATTGCTCATGCATAGCTTTCTTTAAGAAAGGCATCATCCTGTGTAAGCATCCTCCCCTTCTTACTTTTTGTTCCCTTTTGGTTTACTGTTACCTACCTACCTAGGTAAAAGGTATGCTTCTCACAGTACACATAGATTATTTAGCAAAAGAATGGATCTAATCAAATATATCAGGCAACACAAAAGACTTGCTTACAGTATTATATAATGAATTTGCATCTTCTTACCACAATCAGTTTTCATCCAGTCCAGGGATTTTTTTTTCCCAGTACAGTCTTCCTGTAGAATGAACATGCAGTTAATTTAATTCATGTCCTCACCCCTGATTAATCTGATTAGCACAAAATACAAACAGATATACAACACGATGAGATGCATGCTTTTAGAAATCATTTAAGAAGGTTTTAATTACACTTACGGCGTAGGAAAAGGAGGAGAATGCATCTGGATAAGTGGTTTGAGGCTGAATGCAGACCTGATCTATCATGCTGATTCACAAGGTGTGTACCACATAGTGCATATAAAAACTATTTCTATTTATGAATCTAGTGAAGTTTAAAATCAGTATAAAGCATCACTAGCTGTTTTTTTTCTCCTGTGGGTGGTGGCAAAGGATGCAGACTGTCAAAGACAGAAGAGAGAGGAGGGAAGACAGAAGAATCCCTAATCCTTTCCTGGCAAAAATAAAGAAGCATACCCCTAAGCATATCTTGAAATGTACTGGTGAAGGAAAAGCAGTGGAAAAAATGGGACAAGGGCATGTTTCTCTGTATGTGCATATGTATGTGTGTTTATCCAGTCGTATGGATATAGAGTGGGAAGGAGTTGGAAGCAGTAGAGTGTGGGAGGTAGTTTAGAGCAATAGAAAAGTAAGAAATATGTCTGCGAGGAATCTTGGAAAAAGAAAGTAAGAATGAGAGAGATTCATGAGAAGAAGGGAGAAAGAATTGGGAAAGGCACAGAGAAGATTTAGCAGTTAAGGAGGTGCAATAGCCTAAAAATAATGCAGGCAAGACTGACAGCAGGAAGTATAACAGAAAAGGGGAGGAAGAAGTAGGAAGTCAAAGCAGAAAGAACAAGCAGTAGAATTCATCAAGCTGAGTTTCCTGTGGTTTTATGACTTTTATTTAGATTATCCTGTTCGCTGACCATTTTCGTAGCATTTGCAGTAAAAGCACACAGGAAGTATTAACATAAGCATCCAGGCCCTGGGTCTAATCAGAGCAACAAAGCTTAGCAAATCCAGGAATAGTAAGATTATTTCTATTCAAAAAGGAAACAACTATTTTCATCAACTCATTTATACACATGTCTATATGTAAATCAAGACATATATGGCAGGACAATAGCAAACTTTGAAATTCTGTTTGGGAAATTCTGATTTCCTTAGCAAACTTGCAAGTTTTTACTCAACATCAAGAAACAAATACAAGTACTTTGAGGTGTCTGAGGACAAATCATGAACATCAACACCCCCCCCTCACCCCCCCCAAAAAAAAGAGCTGAATTTTAGAAATAATACTGTCAGAAGTCCTAAGAACAAGAAATTGTAGAAATCCAGTATATAAATTAGTTAAATGCAACTAACCCAATTAGCATAAAAATCCTATTTCATATAGAGAAAGACTACAAATGGAAAATCATGTGATGAACTGAAAGAAAAATGAACCAGGGGATGGCCTGATGAATGCCAGTGACAGGCAGCTGATAAACCAGCCTACATTATGTCTAAGAGAGAGCGTATCCATCCCAATGAACTGAGGCGCAGCTCTGCCCTTCATGGGGAGACTGACTGGGTTCCTACGCTCTGCCTGGCTCCACTCAGCTTGTGGGAATGTTGTAACACCTGAGACCTTGAGCACTCTGTCAAATTTGGTTGAAATTTTCGAGGAGGTTCCAAAGCTATTGCAAGACTCAGACTGACAGAATGCGCAGCAGAATAAATCTTGCTTTTTTAGGAAGTGAGGCTAAAAGTGTAGAAAAGCAAAAAGAGCTGAGAGATTTATTCAGATAGACAGTTGATTGCCACTACATTAAAGCTAAATACAGTTTCCATTTCCACTGCAAATTAGATTTGCTTCTTTGATAGCAGGACATGGCATGTCTAATTTGGACTAGAAGCCCAGAATAAAGAATGCTTGCTTTAAAATACAGTCAATGACAATAAACTAAAGATAGAAATTGGGAGCTACAAATACAACACAAATCTGGACAAAGAGATTGTGCAACAAAGGTGACAGGACAGATTGACACGAGGTTGTTCCTATTTCAGCATCCAAAATCCATGAACGTATGAGAAAGATATAAACTAAAAGTTCAGCCATCAGAAGATTAAGAAGTGATGACAGAAATAGTATTCGGCAATAAAAGAAGTGGGCAGTTACATCAGTGACAACGTATTTCAGCAGCCTCCGTTCACGTTGGAATTAGACAGCAATGACAAATAATCTCAAGAAATCAAACCTCAAACAGAAGACGAATCCCTGTAATGAGCAGGACTGATCTGCTCTGACACTGACCTACTGGGTGTCTCTCTCAGATTTTGACAGTACCTGTGAGTACATTTATGCTAATGAAACTGAACTGAGATTGGCAGAGGATATTCTGGCAGGGCATATTTTGTCCATGAAGGAGTGCATCACTACTCTTGTTCAAACTGTTGTTATTCCACAACTTGTACTAATTTATTTTTTTTTAGCGTGATAAAAAAAACCAGTTGGTTTGTGAAGCAGCATTTTTTCATTCATCAGCTTGGCACACCTTTCTGATACTTTCTCAAAACCAGCTTCAGATGCGATACTTAATTGGCCACTCAAAATACATTGTCCAAGCAACATGCCAGCTGCCTCTCAGGTGTATTAACTCTGTCATTTCCTTCACTTACAAGATACCTCCTTGAGCTACTGCGCAGTTACTAATCATATTGTATTAAGCAGTATAGATATTAGAGAACATTCTGAAAACCAAGTGAATTTTATCTTATTGCTGGTGAACGTGTTGTGTCTCCCAATTTTTCCTGTCACATAGAGTACGTAGCACAGACTGGGTCCCAGGCAGCTAGTGAATTCAGTTAGTTATGTGCAAAGGAATAAGCCGTAGCCCACAGAGGATTGTAGTAGCCCTGGGCTATTACATACCAAAAGAATAGCTGGATTCCACTAATTCAGCATTGATGTTAACTCATCTTGTATTATAAGAAGTAAACATTGATATAGGGTAAACGTACTGTTTATATTTAATGAAGAGGAAAAAGACAAACCAAGGATTTAACAAACCTGCCAGTTTACCTTAAGTCCCCCCAGATACTGAAGCAAGTAACAGAAGACACTATTATTCAGCATTTAGAAGATAAAAGGGCTAATATGTAAAAGCCAACATATACCTGCCCAATACAAATCAAAAGTCATCTGATCTCCTTCTTAATGAGTAATAGGCCTTGAGAATAAAAAGGATTGGATGTAACAGGATTTTAGGAAGGCTTTTGATGTTTTCTCTTGTGGGATTCTCATTCATCAGCAAGCTCACGTGACTAGAAAATCACATGCAAAGATAATTTATCAATGGTTTACTGTCAAACCAGAAAATTATATTAAAACTCTAACCTGGTGCAGTACCATTAAATATGTTCATTCATAACATGGTATGTTTGTTAAATTTGTAGATGATTTCAAGGCTGAAGGATTTGCAAGCACACAGAAGGCCAGCATGAGAATTTAAAATTATTTTGATGAATTCAAAGAATAGTCTACAAAAAGAAGACATATTTCAAGTTTGGAAATATGAAATTCTGCTCTCAGGCAAGAATAGATGCTGTGTGGGTGACATGCAGGCATTAATAATTAAAAAAATCATACAGGAGAATAAGGTAAAGATGCTACCAGAGTGTGTGTGTATATGAATCTCTGTGAATAACCCATCTTGAGATGGTAATGTTTATGGACAAAATGAGACAAGACTTCATGAACAGCAACACTCAAATTTTGAGAAGAAAAGGAAAATTTGAAAGAAGCAGATTTTAAAAAGTTTGTATTGGATTGGAGACTTTATAAAAGCATCATATCACAGACCAAGAGTCAACGAATACCCTCAGTTAGGAAGGCAGCAAAAACTTTTAAAACCAAAACAGCACTAGTGTGATTAAACTGCAAAGAAAGATACTAAAATACATAAATAACTTCCAAGAAAAATATATAGTCATGTCCAAAACAACAAAAAAAAAAGAAAAAAAGAAACAGAACAAAATGCTCTAGGAAGCTAAATGTAAAATCATAGATAAGTTCAAAACTTATCTATGTTCAAAACTAGGACTGAAGAAGTCCTAGCTAAATGTTCAAAGCCACCTTAACCATATTAATAAGAAGCAGCTCACCAGACCATCAGTGGAAATGATCAGTGGTCACAAGCAGCACTCAACAAAGATAAACTATATCAGAAAAAGCTATATTAATTCTTTGTATCAGTTTTCACTGAAGAGAAGATCAGAGCAGTTCTTAAGGCCATTTGTTACGAATGATCAGTCTGAGGAACTGTCTCATTTCCAACTATTAATCAAAGAGGTTTTAGAACAAACCAATAAAATTAACCATACTAAATTACCAGGACAAGATGGTAATCATCACCAAGTTGTAAAGAAATTCAGACATGAAATTGCTGAGCAGTAGTACTGCTGCTGCGGTACATAACCTGTGGTATATCAGCCTCTTAGGGTCAGAGGTCTGGACACTGACAAATGTGACACCAGGCTTAAGACAAGCTCCAAGAGAAATTCTCATTTATATTATCAATCAGTTTGCTTTCTACATAAATGCTATTCTAGTAGATACATGGATAAATATAACATACTGATATATATACTGAGCCAGCAGAACCTCTATTGGGAAGTTATGCCTTACCAACCTATTAGAGATCTCTGAAGGAAAGAATAAAATATGTCATCTGATTTATATGTTTTTCATAGATACTCTTATATACTCTTATCAAAAGCTTAAATGAGTTACACTGTTATACATAAGATATAAGAATAACGTTAAATAATTGGGGTTTACAATAAGAAAGTATCAGTGGAGAGTCCCTAAGAATTGGAGGTCATCTTTTGTTGTGTAAGGCAGTCATACCGATATGGAAAAAGGAGTGAACTGTGAAAGGACAGAACTTTGAGGTGACAAAGTATTATGCATGCTAGACAAAACAGACTGAAAATGAATCCACAAACATCTCAAAATATTGAAGGACTTTTCAGTAAAAATAACCAAATCAAGTCATGTCAAGTATAATACCATGCACCTGAGGTAAAAATACCCTAATTATAAATACATAACAGCTGTCTAGGCAGAAGTTCTACAGAACAGTTTCTTGGTGGTATAGTGGATGACAAGCAGAGCAAGAGTCAGAAATGTCATACCGCTCCAGAAAATGAACAGCAGCGAGCGGTGGAGCATAAGCATGAATATGAAGGAATATTTCTGTTCAGCTCAACTCTAGAGATCATTCACTGGAAACCTCGTCAGGGCTTGGCATTGCATCTCAAGAAAAATTATCTAGAAGAAATCTGTATGAAAAATGTCCATAGAATATGACCTGTATGAATCGTTAAAAACATTACAGATCTTTAAATTAGCCTGAAAAATTCCCATATGTGAAAGATGGCATCAAAGAAGGAAGAAAAAATCTTCAGTAGGTCATACGAATAAATAATAAAATGAAGAAAGCTTAAATTGTTGCAAAGAAGATTTAGGCTAGGCCTCAGGAAGGATGTTTTAACAGTGAGGTCCCAAGCATTGGTGTAAATTCCCTAGGGAAGCATAGAATCTTTATCATACCAGGGGTTTAGGACATCTGTTAGACCTATATCTTTACAATTTAACTGTAGGTCATCCTGACTTATGAAAGTTAGTGAGCTACATATGTGTTCAACATCCATATTTTTCTGACATTTGAAGAATGGCTTGTCTGAAATGTGTGTGATAAATTCATACTATTTTGACTGCATGCTGGCATGCAGCTATTCATGCTGTCTTTGTGTATATTTATTTTCTTTCTCACTCCATCTCTAATCAGCTATAATTTTATTTACATGCTCAGCAACTGTTCCTCACAGTCAAATTCCTCTCCATTGGCTTGCCACTCACTGCTTAGTGTTATTCCCTGTATTTTGTCACATTCCCCTGCCTCATTTTTCAAACAGTCAGTGGTGATTTGTTCTTATTTTCATAAGGACAATTTCAAATTTCTTTTTACTTATTTATTTTTCAAAGCATGATATAGAACAATTGAGCATGTTAAATACTAAGAGCAGTGCCACCCCCTTACCCAGTGTATTCTCTCAGGAAATATTTATTTCCTTGACAAAAAGCTCAGGTCAGTCACAGAATCACAGAATATCAGGGATTGGAAGGGACCTTGAAAGATCATCTAGTCCAATCCCCCTGCCAGAGCAGGAACACCTACATCAGGTCACACAGGAACGCGTCCAGGTGGGTTTTGAATATCTCCAGAGAAGGAGACTCCACACCCTCTCTGGGCAGCCTGTTCCAGTGTTCCACCACCCTCACTGTGAAGTTTTTCCTCATATTTAAGTGTAACCTCTTGTGTTCCAGCTCGCACCCATTGTCCCTTGTCCTATCGTTGCCTGTCACTGAGAAGAGCCTGGCTCCATCCTCCTGACACTCACCCTTTACATATTTATAAACATTAATGAGGTCACCCCTCAGTCTCCTCTTCTCCAAACTAAAGAGACCCAGCTCCCTCAGCCTTTCCTCATATGGGAAATGCTTCACTCAAAAAGTCACCCAAATATTTTTGCATGATAAGGCAAGGAGCAGAGGTGACAAAGATTCCTTGTCCCTGGCACTAGGAGCTGCCAGCTGTGGCTGTGCCACAGTGGATCCATGCGCCCAGGCTGGAAGAGCAGGGCCTGAGCTCCCTGTGGCACATTTTTCTCTGCCCAGGGAAGACCCAGCTCAGGCAGGCAGAGCTTTGGCAGGCAGAGGTGCTGAACAGCCACCAACTTTCTTCCCCCAGAAATGGGGGAAGGGCCCACACTTCTCTAAGTGCTTACTTACAAACAAGATACCAAGTGAGTATGGAGATCACAGCAGGCTCGTGTTCATGATGTCCTGAGTGCCCACATCTGCTGACTGGAACAGGTATGATTTTTTTGTAGATGCTGGGTCTCTAGAGCAGAGCACAGAGACCAGCACACTGCAGGCAAGTGTACTAGTGTGAGTATAATTACTCATACCAGCAGAGGTAATAGTAGAAAAGTCCAGTAGTAAAAGCGAGCCACAGTGCATCTGGGGAGGAAATAGGTCTCTTGTGTTCCTTCAGAATATTTACTATCAGCTCCTAAATTTGTGTGCAAGGCCCTTAAAGGCTATCAGTTTTTCAAAGATATTTATCCCTGCCTTCTGAAAATCTACCTCTGAGAAAACAAAACAAAACAAAACTAAAAACTAAACTAAACTAAAAAATAACAAACAGAGATGGGCATCCAAAATCACCCATATCTCTGACAATCTTGATTATTATTCAAAGAAGCAGGTATCCATTCACTCAGAGCTATCTGCAGAATCAAGATCTGAGTTAGCAATGCCATTTTCACAAACTCTTCTTTTAGACCAGCAAGATTATGTTGTTGTGGAGAACTACATGGTGGGTAAGAGTTCTGTACCTGTTGTATTCCAAAGTGATTATATCTACAACCACAAATATTTTTCTCTCTTCCTGGGACAAAAGCCTTCAAATAGCTTGGGAAAAACTCATCTCCTGGAAGCAAAGGCAGGGAGACACATAATCTGCAAGGCCTTTCAATTAAAATAGGATAGGGCAGAGAACTGTGCCACTTCATTCTTCCCTTTAGAGTAAACCAAGATGCAGCAAATGATGGGAGAATAGCTGAGGGCCATCACCCGTGCCTGAGGGAGCAGCCCAGGAGAAATCCAGGCTAACTGTATCAGTCCCATAAATGAGCCATCAAAACTTGAAACTTTGTATCACCCCACCTAGAAATGTACTAGAGAATCAGAATGACTTCTTTTATAGCCGTGCCTCCCAATGTAGGTAATCCTTTGACATGCTTAATGTTCCTTGATTACATGTGCTGTTTCTCCCCTTTGTTGATTGGCAGTGATATTGTTGTGCCAGAAGAGGTTTAAAGTTTCCGTAATTCACTCCCTTGTTGCAGACAACTAAGATCAAGGTCTTTGACTGTGTCTTCTTTGATCCTCGGAAATTCAGTTTATTTACCCCTATTGTTTTCACCCCTTTAAAAAAAAAAAATGGTTTTCACTTAGATTTCCTGCAGATGTCTCATATGGTTTTATGGCACCCCTTCCTGTCTGGCTGCACTAACCAGCCCTGCCAGCATGAAATACAGTATTCCTTAAGAGCTACCCCAAACAGCTATCTGCTTCCTTTCATATATGCCCAGGAAAAGCAGAAAAGCATAAGTGCATACATCTATCCTGAAACAATGCTCCATGTTGACTCCCAAAGGTGATAAATGTTTTTATTGTGTTTTTTCTTTGCTAGTCCTAAAAGGTTTTTAACTTTATTTGCTACAGTTTAAATTTACATGATTTTTACAGACTAATAATATAAATGTCAGTCCTAGTGTTGCCCGGTTCTGCTGAAGGATACTTACAGAGAGTGTAAAAAGGCACCAGACCTTTCCCTGATTTTGTAAAGAGGGAGTAGTTAATAACAAGACTAAAAGAGTAAGACAAACAAAGAGAACCAAAAATGCTCCTTTTTTAATAGTATAAAACAGCATTTCTATACAGTAAAACAGGTTATGAAATTATCTCCCATTATTACTAGAACCTAAATTAGAACCTATAGTTTAAAACTTAGATTCTAAATGTAATCTTCTAAAACCCTAAGCTTAATTCTGCTACAAGTACTGCAGACTACTGCTAGAACTTTGTAGAGTGGGGTTGATGGTTGGACTCCATAATCCTAAGCGTCTTTTCCAACCTGAATGATTCTCTGATTCTACTGCTGCAGTTATTAAGCATAAAACATAAAAGCTACAATAACAGAGCACTGCAAATGCAAAGCTAGTATTCGCCCACTGCCTGGAATGCGCTGAGTTCCTTTAATGACCACTTCTCCAATAAACTGTTTTCTCCTCATTGTGCAGGGTAGCCTATGCCCTATTTATCACACACAATTCAGTTCCTGCTCTGAATTACTAATTTTCTTAGAGGTTCTTCCATAGCAGACATCGGCATAGGAACTGAATACTTCCCAAACATTTATTTTCACAAATAAGATTGGAGATACTACTCTCTTTCTTTTTCTGACTATGAAACACACAGAGACACTAAGGCTAAAAGTACTTACTATTTTTGAGTACTCAATTTGAGACTCTTATGATGTGATTTTTCAGTATAAGCAGCATCATACTGACTTCATTAAATTCAAGGTGTATTTATTAACTTCGGAGGTTGCTATAAGCACTCTCTCAAGTGAAACTGCAGTGTTTCAAGTTCTGTATCCAGAAAACAAATACAAAATTGATGGTCACGTGAGATAAGAGAAACCTAGTTTAAGGTACTTACATAGTATCTAATTATGTGACAGAAACAGAAAATAAAAGGAATTCTCTAAGGCTGCCCCAATCAGACCAGCCCAGTTTTTCCCTCTTTTTCTTTCCTTTACATCACTGCCTCCCGCATCTGAGTGCTTATTCTCTACCGTTTAACTGCAAGAGCAGCCAACGTTGTGGATCTGTACACCAAGGAACTGTATGCCAGTAGTGGCTGAGTAGCAACACTTGGAGAACTCTAGGATGAGTGACAGGCAAGAAATGATAATGGCTTCCCTAAGGATCCCATAGGTCCTTGCAGAGTGGGTCTGGATTAGGTTACAGCTATGATTATCCTGGTGTTATTTCTTACCACACCAAGAAGTTGAAGAAACAAACACCCTCAGTAACAAAACATTCCTACTATTGATAATGTAAGAGCTACACAGCCCATAGCATAGGAGACACCCTTGAATGTTTGAAGTCCTGTATGTCACTTAAGAATTGTTTGTCCATCTGTGACCCTTTGGTTCTAGGCTCTTCTCTTAGGTTTTCTTTTTATCATCTAGATCTAGTCTGCCTAGAGAACCCGTACAGACTTCTCAGGTACTGCTGGTGCCTTCTGTGGGTTCTGCTCCATCACTCAACTTAGCCTCAGTTTCCCCTCTTCTTACATGTCACAAGCTCAACTGGCCTAGCTGGTGCCCTGTACGCCAATTCTTCCAGTCTCTTCTCTTCCTACACCACTTTCCAATTTCTGCTCTTGATCAATCAACACTTGATTCAGTATATGTCCTCTTCCATGAGGTCCAAGCATAAATTTTGAGAGTATGAGGGTGAGAGCAGATGACAGCTGACAACAGCAAACCTTTCTCAAAACCAGTTCACCCCAGTTAAGTAGGAACTACCACCCCTGAATAGTTCTTTTCAGCTTGGGTCTGAGATGCCCAATGATGTCTTTGGGAACTTTGGCTGAGAATCTTAGACTCATCTCCGGTAATATTGGCAGAGTGGCAGTTTTTCAAAAGTCTGTAGGTTGACTGGCTGTAGGCAGACATAAAGATAAGCAGTATAGCAAATTTCAAGGACCCTGCACCAAAATATTAAAAGAGCAGAATTTCTCCAATCATTGTCAGACTTTTTTTGTCAAAAAGACAAAACCACATAGTTCTCCTCAGCCTTCCTATCAGTCTTCAGCAGCAAATTTTGAGCCCAAGCAATTAATATTTGCAATATGATAGAGAAATAAATTCTGGATGTTATAAATGGGGAAATGTCAGACAATAATACTGTATCAATGGAAACCGCTGCCTTTACCACATCATTACAGAGCCAGGATCTTCCATAGTTCCATCAGCTCCTGTCTCCATTTCCACTTCCATGGAGCTAGAAAGTTGTTTTCCTAGTGCAGTGCCTTACACAAGGACTATGCAAGAACTATGAAGTGAGTTAATGAGGAACAGAGGAGGAAAGGAGTGTGTGAAGGGCAAGGACTGGTTGTCCCTCTCTCATGATCAAAGGGTTTCACTTTGGTATGAACCAGCATGGACAAGTAGAGCATGCCCTTGTAGCAGAACCTGGAAGAAAGATGAAGTTCAGTTCCCTCAGCCACGTGAACTGTCCCAAATGGCATCTATGTCTTAATTATTCCCTCTCTCACAGTTATTTCTGTCTACAGCCAGGGAACTTGGACTAAGATTTTTCTATAAGAGTCCAAGCTTCCTGACTAGAGACAGAAGCAATAAGCTCCAGAGGAAATGTGGGCACAAGGATGAACCCTTTCAAACTCTGTTCAGAACCACAGAACTACTGCAGCTGTGGATCCCATTCCCTGGTGATTCCAGGGGACTTCAGCTATCTTACAGAAGCAAAGGCTACTCGCTTGAATTCACAGTCAGCATAAGAGGTCCAAAATTGTAATACAAACTCCAACATTTCTTTAACTGCGTAAGAGATATAAAATCATATTTCACATTCATATTTTTTTTGCCTTTAACTATCTGTGCTCACTCACAATGCCAAGAACCTGTCAACTTTTTTTTTTTTATTATTTTAATGTGTTAAGAAATTCTGAAAGGAAGAAGCCAGAGTTGACTTCAAGTCCCTGTGTTCTTGGCAGGCGTGCTAAACATTATGGTAGTAAATGCCCTAAAAATAACACAAGCATAGTATCTTTTACCTTTCCTTGAAAATAATAAAAATCCCTAACTCCTGACACATTTCATATTTTTTTTACTGTCCAACTTAGGTACCACACTCCAGAAATGGCCAGGCAAAGCTGTTCTGCAACCCTGACTTAAAGACACACTTTTTGGCAAGGCAAGGGTCTCGGGAACCTTCAATTTAGCTCTTTAGCTCAGCAATGCAGTGCAATGTGGTAAGTGTTCTGCAGTTCAGTCTGTGCTCAGGCTCCTTTGCACTTTTAACCACACAAATGTATACATTTTGGAGGAAAGGAAGGCTTGTAAAAGTTAGCCATACCACGGTTGGCTGTAAACAAGATTTCTATGGAATCGATTCACAAAATTACACAGGAGCACAAATTGCTCACAATTTAATTTAAATGCATCTATCATCTAAGTACTCTTGAAAATCTTTTCAAAAATGCCAAAGTCCCACAAAGTTGCAGGCAAAATAATCGAGGTAATTTAGTTGCAACACTTTGGAAAATTAGGATGTTATGTACCATAAGTTAAGGTTATAGTGTTGTTTCTTAAGGTCTTATTCTGCTCTTCATTTTTATTTCTGTAAATTCACAGACATTTGTGTGACTTCATACCTTAATTTAGATACCTAATCAACTGAGTTCAAGAACTTTCCATTTTTAAACATCCTTTCACACACATTCCATCAGAAAAAGGCTGTTCTTTCTTTTCTGTCTCTCCTGTTGCTACTGGCTGTGGGTGGTTATTTTTTTCCAAATTCCCTCAGAAGTAAACTTTCCTCATCAAAAGCAGTTTGTCTTCTGGACCTGAGTTCTAGTGTCAGCTCTGATGAGGACTCCTTTGGTATCCTGAAGGCAAATCTGTACTCTCAGGCTTCATCAGGAAGCTACAGCCTGTCAAATACACACAAGGACCTTCTCTCTGCATCCCATGCGAAAATTGCTTTTTTATTTCCAGCAGTAGGTGAATGAATGCAACCTCCACGGCTTCCACAGACTGAATGCTGCTGTGGCAGAAGGAGAGAAGGGCACCGCAGAGGTTGCTGCTGTCACCAAGGTAAGGCGAACAGGGGCAGAGCAGCAGATGCCAGGTCTGCTTTGGGCTGCAAATGCAGGAAGGAGTTTTTAAGTACTTGGAAAGTGTTTGATACTCAGACAGCTTTTCCCATCCCCTCTGAGAAAGAAGAGCAGACATATGGAAGCGTACTGCATGGTAGATTCAGTTTGTAGGCTATCTATCTGCTGAATTACACTGATCAGAGACAATAAAACATTTGTGTATGCTTGATTTGCTAATGTCTGTAAAATGCTCTCAAATCCTGACAGACAAGATTTCCTTGTTAATATCCACTAGATAATAGTAAGTGATGGATAGATATGAATAACAGGTTTCCTCTGCAACAGCAGGCATAGTAGAAGTAGTAGCTGGTATCTCCAATGTCATGCCGCAGTTGTCATATCAAGTGGTAAAATTTGTGTGCAATATAGTACCTCATTTTAGTAGTGTACTCGTAAATCAAAATTTTCCATTTAAAGGAATTTGTTGACATTATATTTTGTAAAGTAAATCAATAAGCAATCACTACTTACTGTTTTTGCTGTTTGATTTTTTTTTTTTAATTCCACTGCTATATTTCTTGGAAGTGTTTCAAATGACAGATGGTGAATGTTTTTCTGTTCTTTGTTGCACTCTTCACAGTCTAGCTCTTTGGCCTTCATTGTAGAATCAGAACAACTACTTTGTGAGCAGAAAAACAGCACCCGAAGTTTTAGTTACAAGTAGAGCTGTTCAAATTTTTTATATAATTAGGTACTATTATTATTTATTATTATTTATTCACATTTTGTTAGCAGGAGACTCTGGCTTGTACCAACCTGAAAAAAAATCAATCCCTTCCCAAAAAGAGATGAAAGACAAAATAACCACAAAAGAGATGGTTGCTGACAGAGATGGGACCAGGAAACAATGAGGCAGTGGCCACAGCACACTAACTTGTCAGTGTACAGTCTTTTAGCAGATCCTGTGTAAAAGAAGAACTTTGAGAAGGGATTCCAAATATGGTTCCAGATATGCCTGCATGCAGGACAGCTGGAACATAACAGGTATGGTGCTTCTCTGAAATCTCAACAAGAGCATGATGTAGGCTGCTATCACTCACAAGCAGGTGTAGATATCCATGTTTGGATAAGGAACATGAGAAAAATGGCTGGGAAATTGTGTTAGCAGCAATAAGTAGGCTCTGATGGAGGAGAAACCCATGGATAATGGTCGCAGAATCAAGGTACCAAAGATGTTCTTTTGGAGAAATGTGATCAAGAAAAGGCAGGATCAAGATTAGGAAAAGAAAATTCAGTATCAGAGAAAAATGCGTGCTGTTGTCTTCCACTACAGGTTCAGTTGTGGTGCTCACTAGAAGAGAATACACATCAGAGAGCGTCTTAAGGATAAAAATTCTACAACTCAAAATAGTTGTGTATAGAGAAAGAAGACATCTGATATCAGGATGTATGCTGTGACATAAGAAAGTGAAGTTGATTACAGTAGTACAAATGATAGAAGGGAAAGAGTTTTGAGGGAAAGACTAAGAATCTTGTTCAACTTGAATTAACAGTCCAGGAAATACTGGAGACAAACCCAATATGCCTTGAACTGTAGAATGTTGAAATAAGGATGAATGAGATCCATACTGAAGCTTCCTGTGCTGCAAATAATTATTTAAAACCAGTTAAAGAGAGGCATTTCCAAAACACCTAAGATACTGAGAACTATTACTGTCAAACTGTCATCTCCTAAGAGCTCTTCTAAGTATTAAAAATAATTGCTAGTCATGAAACAAATGCTGAAGGCCTAATTTTACATGCCTTTTTCAAGCCAAGCTCACAGACACAGGTTGATTAAGTCAGTGGAAAAGTGCCCAATAGCATTTTGGTATAACTCTTGTTATAGAAAGCCAAAATGTGTATTTTTAATCACCAGTTTTAATAATCTTTTAATAAGATGTTTTACTTGAAATTATTGTGATACATGTTAAGCTAAGTTATGGTTGCGCTGGAAGAGTTCTGAGTATGTGTTCAGCCTCAGCGATGTAATTCAGACCAGTACAGGAGTGGAACTGGAATGAATTACATGGAATGTGCCCATTACAGAATGTGTCTGGCGTAGACACGGGAGTCTGAACCAGTAAACTCAACTGCAGAGTCAGGACTGAGAACCAGCAGACATTAGAGACTACCTTTAGTAAAGACTGAATGACACCACCTCCTGGATATGCTGCTTCTGTGATTTTAACCATCCGAAGTAGAGTGCATTACTGCTCATAGGAATGCTCTTGTAACTCTTCAACTAATGATAGGTGGAAATGGTTTTAGAATTAGATAGTAACAGCTTGCCAGACAATAAGTGAATTTCAGGTTCACAATTAATGTATTGTATTTCTAGAACATCTGAAATCTAATGTGTGGCACCTATGCCTGCTCCAAAGGAAAAGCTGATTTATGTTGACAAAACAAGACAATAAAAAAAAGAAAAGGAAAACAAATTACACAGAAAGGAAAGGACAGAAGCTAGTCTACAGGAAACTGCACTTTCAGGGATGGAATTGTACATCGATATTCGTCAATCGTGTGTTGGAATATTGTATTTTACCAACATACTGAGTCAAAGAGAAGCACACTAGAAGTTTGTTGCTTTCACTCCTAAAAAAAGGTAGCAGCTGTTGAATAAAAGAAACATTCATCCAAGAGCCACCTCTTCTTATTATTCATGGCATCGCTGAAATACTTCGGAGAGATTCTATAATGACATTACAGAGTGAGGACAAATAGCCACCCAATCTCAAACCTCGGAAAATGTAACAGGAACTGTTAAAAATGGCCTCTCTTTATTTTGCCTGACCTTTATTTAAGTTGGATACTCTGTGTCTGCATGCAAAGGGTGGACACAACTGCAGGCCTTATGCTTCCCTGATCCACTGAATAGATGTCATCAAGCTGAGTAGTGTGGTTGACACACTTGAGGAACAAAATGCCATTCAGAGGGACCTGTATAGGCTCAAGAAGTCGGCCCATGTGAACCTCACAAGGGTCAACAAAGACAAGTGCAATGTCCTGCATCTAGGTTGGGGCAACCCCCAGTATCAATACAGGCTGGGGGATGAGGGGATTGAGAGCAGGCCTGCTGAGAAGGACTTGGGGGTACTGGTGGATGAAAACCTGGACATGAGCTGGCAAAGTCTGTTTGCAGCCAACTGCATCCTGGGCAGCATCAAAAGAAGCATGGCCAGCAGGTCGAGGAAGTGATTCTGTACCTCTGCTCCGCTCTGGTAAGACCCCACCCGGAGTATGGCATCCAGCTCTGGAGCCCTCAACAGAGCAAAGACATTGACCTGTTGGAATAGATCCAGAGGAGGACCACAAAAGTGATCAGAACGATCAAACACCTCTGCTATGAGGACAGGCTGAGAAAGTTGAAGTTGCTCAGCCTGGAGAGGAGAAGGTTCTGAGGAGACCTTATTGCAGCCTTTCAGTATGGGGGCTTAGAAGAAAGGCAAGGACAGACTTTTTAGCACAGCTTGTTGTGATAGGACAAGGGGCAATTGTTTTAAACTAAAAGAAGGCAGATTTAGACTAGATAGAAGGAAGAGATGTTTTTATGATGAGGGTGGTGAAACACTGGGATGGGTTGCCCACAGAGGTGGTATGTGCCCCAGCCCTAGAAACGTTCAAGGTCAAGTTAGATGGGGTTTTGAGCAACCTGTTCTTGTTGAAGATGAAGGGGAGGGTTGGACGAGATGACCTTTAAAGCTCCCTTCCAAGCCAAACCCTTCTATGATGCTATGATTCTATGAACAGAATTCTTATTGATCAGTAATGGTGATGCTCAGAACTCCAAAGGGATGGAGATCCGGGAAGACAGAAATCCTACCTCCTCTCCACACCACTGGGTATAACCCGCTGACGTGAAGAGGAATAGAAGAAAGAGGCTGTGTACAGTACAGGACTGTACACTGGAATCAGTAGAAGTAGTGCAGATGTATCTGAGTTAGGCTTAGTACCTCTACCAAGGGTGGATTTTGGAGAGTGGATTTTGAAGGGAACAATCTGTCCTCCCCTCAATCCTCAGTTATGTGGCACAGAGGAGGCTTCACAGCCCCTGCCCATACTGCATCTGCATCTGTGCTGTACTAATGGTCACACAGCAGGAGCAGCCAAAAAGCTTAAAGATCCCTGGGAATCATTGTAACAGGGTAAACATGATGGTGAAAATCTGCACCATCCACGTTGCAGGTCAACGTGTATGGGCTGTAGCACATAACATCTTCACAAATAAAAGACAGCTGATTGTATATTTGCAAACTACAGATTTTTTCTTTGCATAAATACAGTAACTGACATTTATGCCAAATATATTACATACTCGTGTCAAGAGAATAGAGCCCATCTGTACTGCAGAGATGTAATTAGCATTAATTAATACGTTCACATTGTCTGGTGTTCATATATTTTGCCCTGAAGTCATAAATGTGGCATGGCATTTAGCAAAGCAGTATTCATGAGCCTTCATCTGAATTCCAAACATTGGGATTTTGTGACGCTTTTAGTGCCCCTTGTTATTAACTGTTTCTTAGCATTTATGCTAAGGGAGTTCTGCTCATTGCCATGTTTGAGACATTGCAGTTCTTCGTCAGACACTGTTATGAGCAAACAAGTTTGTTCAGCAATTGATACTCTAGCATAAAAGTAGGCAGTTACAATTATCTTACGGCACTGGCACAGTAACGAAGAAACTGGTATTTCACAACCCATGAAACACTTAACAGCAAATGTTTGAGTAGGTTATTAACACGCTAGAATAAAATCTGCTCATCCAAGCCATTTGGTAAAAAATGTTTTTATATTAATGGAAAGGATATTGCAAGTGACTCAGAAAGAAATGCACATCATCTACGATAGCAGTTTTTTACCACTTTTACTTCAGCAGGGATCCTCAAGCCAGTGAACCCATTTGCGTGCCCCACTCATGACCAACGTGCATTTGTGGAAAAGGTGCTCCTGTTCTTATTAAAACCCTTTATAGGCCCGTGAGACTCTTTGGAACCACTTTTTTTTTTTTCTGTCACTGCAAAGCTCCTTTCTGGTTCTAGTCATTCTGATTATTGGTGCCTAAAAGACGTCTAAAGTCCTTTGGACTGAATTTCTGTAGTGGAAGTCCTTCAAGTGAGTATTAATGCTCTTTAACAAGTCATCCTGTGTGGAGCTGCAGGCATGTTCTGCATAATTTTCTCCCACAGCATCTTTCTGCAGAACATTTCCTCCCATCCCTTCATTTCTTAGGGCTTCTTCTCACACATTGCTTTTGGCTGTCATCATCAGGTTTTGCCCTTCTTTTGATGCTTCTGCAAATATTAACAACAATAGCAGAAGTTGCTGCATATCCAGTTAAGTGGATAGCTTTCACAGAATTACTGGGTGATTGCCCAGATGACTGGCAGTACCTGGGCTACCTACCTTAACAGTGGCTTACTGTTTCTACAGTGAATGCATCCACAGATCCAACAGAATCCACAGCTACATGAATGGGTTAACCGGTATTTTAAGCTGTCCAAGTTTTTAAAAGCAACAAACACGATTCTAACCTCTAGAAACAATATGGCCCTGCTCTAGCAGTGACAAATTTACCCTTGGATGAATCAGAGGCAATTTTGTCACATTTTAATTGTATGCTTTTCAATACACAGCCTGTTTATTTCTCATGCTTTCAGATGCACAGCTTATTTTGTTGTAAGCAGCTGTCACAAGTGTGATTTGCTCCAGTTTTATACATAAAGCCATTGTTCATGTGTCCATTAGTGCCATAACCTTGATGGGATTTGGCCAAAGCTTCTGAATGTTCCTAATGCTCATTTGGGGTGTGAGCACTCAAAAATGCACCTTTTCTTGGCAGCAATGGGGCCTTAAGGAATCATATTCACCAGCATATAGACTTTTATTTGCTTTATATTACTATTTACTTACTACAGTATTAGTTGTGCTGGCCCAATGGTTTGTAAGGCTGCTTGGAAAACTGGAACAGTTCGCTGATGCAACTGAAATACAATTTGAGAAGAATGGCCCTTCAATGCACTGATCTGGTTTATCACGAAAACCCACAAACAAAGGTCAAGCGTGAGTAAGGAACCAACAGCGGATTATAGCAGCCTTCCAGTATCTGAAGGGAGCCTACAGGAGAGCTGAAGAGGGACACTTTGTCAGGAAGCGCAGTGACAGAACAAGACTTCAAATTAGAAGAGATTAGGGGACATTTAGATTAGATACTAGAAAGAAGTTCTTCACTGTGAGGGTGGTGAGGCACTGGAACAGGTTGCCCAGAGAAGCTGTGGATGCCCCATCCCTGGAAATGTTCAAGGCCAGGCTGGATGGGGCTTTCAGCAACCTGCTCTAGTGGGAAGCGCCCCTGCCCATTGCAGGAGGGTTGGAACTTGGTGATCTTTAAGGTCCCTTCCAACTCTAACCATTCTTTGATTCTATGATCAGAAATCGTGACATATATATAATGTAGAGGAATAGGTGCAGAGTAAGTCTGTGCAGACACAGGTACTGAGGTTGTACCATCAGGGACTACTTTAATCCAACTGCTAAGATTTTGAGCTGCTAATCAAGTCAGTCTTTGGAACTATATTATCACAAACTGTGGTCACTCTCATTTTAGCAAGGCTGGTGTAGGTCGCTGCTTCTTAATCAGAGTAGTAAACCGCCTGAAAGAAACTTAACTCGGATTTATCTGAAGTGCCTGTTTCAGTAAAACAAACCTTCTGAAGCAGGTCATAGGAAATGCATCACATGATTTTTCACCTGCCTTTTCAATCATAAAAAGTCAAGGGGAAAGAGGCAGCGATAAATTGTATCTTCAGTTCAGCCAACTAGTTTATATTGGAAAAGGAAACTTTGCTTCCTCTTAGCAGCATCTTTGTCAGCATCCTCAGGGTTCAAACAGGGTGAAAGCCTTTCTTAAAAAGGAATAACATTGTATTTTTCTTCCGGCTTGAACAAAGTCCCCATGGGTAGCACATAGATAAGGGCAGTTCAAGTCACACATGTGGTGTAATTTTATTGTAACATAGCTAAAAGAAGACCAATACCTCCTTGCCTGAATATTGTTAGCCTAGCTGTCCAGGCACAGTAACAAGCTTATTATTTGCCTCTTTGTGCACAGTTATGACTCTCTCTTGCATCAAGATGTGGGTATCGGTGCCTGCAGAATCAAAATTTGAAGATGTTAGCAGAAAACTACATACTGAGTATGATGTGGAGTGTGTTATATGCAGAGCTTGTATATGCAAAGCTTGAATGGTTTTTGTCATTTCAGGACAAATTTAGTAAACCTCATATTTCAACTTAGTAATTTTGTTCACGCCAAGTTTGAAGTATTACGTTCAACAGATTTCTGAGTTATCCAAGAAGAAATAAGAACTGAGCAATTTTCTGAAAGTATGAAAACAACAGAGCTCTCACAATATTCAGGTCATTAAAAATGAACTGAATGGATTTCCTTTTAACTTTTGAGAAATGTTCACATCTGAGTGAACAAATAAGAAGTTTCAGCTTATGCAGTCACATTCTGGGAAACTTAAATTGCTGAAAATTAAAGAGTAAAAGTCCAGAAGGCCATTATTGAAAGGTCTGTAACTGCAACACAACCATTGCAATAAATCACATGCAGAAAATGAAGTGTTGCTTATCAGCTATTTTAAGTGGGCTTGTTTCAGGGAAATAGAGGTAAACTTGTACATTTCTTCAAGCTTATGATAAGATCCTAGTCAAGTTAGACTACTGATCTTACATATGCAAGTGTATATGTATATAAGTTACAATTATATCAAATAACCACCTCTTGGTTGCATGTCCACTATTGCAAACAGTAGTTTCTACAACAGAACAAAGAAATCACAATGTATATGTCAGAAAACACATAATAAAAATTAAATTTTAAGTACATACATCTGTAAGATCTTTACCAAAAAGTCTTCAGTTTTCTGTCCTGAACACCAATAAATAGGCAAAGATGTTCTCAAATGTTATTTTTTTTGTTTCTCTTACACTGTACTGGAACTGACATTTAATCTTTACTTCTTATCACTCATAAAAAATATCTGCTATACAGGAAATTACTTATTCAAGGAATTTTCAGATCTTTTGTCTGATACGTTTAGTGCAGAAACAGTAAAAGCCAGAAATTTCTCTGTTAGTGAGGATGACTAATTTTTATGTGTGTTCTTTTAACTTTATCTCTGAAAATCGGGTAATAGAATGGGCTTAGGTTTCAATGTTAGGTACCCGACCTCCTTGAAAAAGATGGTTGCAAAACCAACTAAATAAAAAAAAGAATTTTACCCTTTTTACCCTACATTTTTAATGACATTTTCAGGAAGGAAGTGAAGAAAAGATTGTGCTTCCCAAAGGAAAAGCCTAGTTTGACAATTTTCCAGGGTTGTTGAGGGTTTTTTTTTTCATTAAACAGAAAACAGAACTGGTGAGGAAATCGTACAAGCATCATATTGGAGTGTAAATGTCTGCTGCCCCACTGTGGCTGTTTTTAGAGTCTCTTGAGGTTTTTAAACAAATGTAGTTAATAACTGATTAATTTTACCTGATGTAAAGAATTAGCACAACATATATGTACCATATGAATCCTATATCATCTTCAAAATCCAGTCTAGATCATAAACAGGTCCCGTTAGGACTATTTCTAATGGAAAATACATCATAGCAGCAACCAGAAGCAGCAAGAAGCAGAAGTAGTTGCGACATCCTAAAGATAATGAGTCTCTAAAGCGTAGGTTGAAAAGTAATGCCCTTCTTTGGTTTTGAAAAAAAGTGCCTCCACATTTCCAACCAGTTTGTATTTCACATCTAAAGGAGAATTTAAACATCCGAAAGCTCATCTGTTTGGGTTTTTTTAGACCCTGTCATTTCTTGGTCGGAGTGCAGATATTACCATAGACCTCTCTTCTAGCCTGATTTGTACAAGGACAGAGGAGGAACCAAACAAGGCTTGAACAGCAAGGAGGAACCAGCAAGGTGTGTGAGGGAGAGTATGGATGGTTCTGGATGGCTCCTGCCAATTGCTTCAATAGAAAGAAAAAACCTGGAATCTAGACAATGTTTAAGAGAATCAGAAAAATACAAGGTTGGTCCTGGGAGGTACCCAATAAGTATTCTGCATGTTCCAGTTAATATGCTTCCATGATAACTTCTGGTGTATTACTTTAATCTATTAAAAATTCTCTCCCAATTACTCACAGTCCGCCCTACGAGGTGCTGAGTTCCTTCAATACTTTCTGAATAGGATGAGAAGAAAGGGCCTGGAGTTCAAGACAATCCTCCAATTGTTTCTGCCTAAAAGCAGCCTCTTTTCCCCTACTACAATGAGCAACGTGCAGGGCTCAGACAATACTGGACACACCATGACTCCAGGCCAGCTGGCCGCATTTTTGTGCATATCCACTGCAGGAGACAAACTCATTCTGTGGTGGGAGCCAAAAGAATATTTTTTGTTAGAGTACATGAATCAGGACTATGAAGTTAAGCATAATTTGAAATTTATGGGGCATAAACTCTTACACTTGGCATTGCCTGGAACCAGGTCTTGATGTATTCCATGGCTGCTGCTGTCATCTAGGAAAATGCCTTTAGCATCTTTTAAATTTTATTCTTTCAAGGCTTTTCTTAGTACTGTTTTACTGAAAAACTCTTTTACTTTACTGATTTGACCTGTGAAAAATCCAGTAGGGCTATTCTCAGCAGTATAGTTACTTCCAAGTTACTAGCACCTCAGGACTACCTGTAGATATCCCTGTCTATTTTTTAAGATCAGAATAATATAGAAATACTATTCCCAGAAAGCTGTGTGTGAATAAAGAAGTATACCGAAATATTAAAAAACTCATTTTCTGCTGTGTGAATGGAATAGGCATATTTTGAAAGACAGATGATATTATAGCTCTCTTCGAGTTCTTTAAAATTCTGCAATGAGTTCTTATGCTGAATGCTGGGGGAGTTTATGTTTATTTCCCATATTTAGCTTCCCAGATGAATTTGAGCCAGCCATACCTATAAAATCATCATGTGTTTTTATGAAAGTCACACACAATTCTTTTAAGACCATTTTGCTGATTTGCTGCTGGATTCCTGAAAAACATGCCACTCCTAAAGATGTTTATCACGTGATGCATTGTGCAGAAAATAGATTTTGCAGTTGGGTTCTTGGTCTAGGATGGCACCTGGTCAACATCCATTGGTAAGAAAGGTTTCATAAAGCCTTAAGTCTCTCTGTCTTGGATTGTATTATCTTTACTCTTTCCAAAATGTCAACATCCTTTTAAAAGCCACTACTGCAAGAGATTTACAGAAATAAATCCCACACACTATCCAAATTGCTATCCCATACCCTGAGTATGAAGACAAATTCCTTTAATTTGTTTAAAGCATGAGACATTCCCATCATTAAGTTTCATTTGCTCTTGCATTATGGAACATTTTTTTTAAAAAACAGAGGGAGCTGATAGCTTTAGAGAGCACATCTGTAACTGAAGTCATCACAGCTAAGCTATTCCGCATCCTGTGTGCTTTAGCATCATAGGGCTGTACGATGAATTCCTGAATTAAAACTGAAAAAGGGGCCAACAGGGAAACAGCAGGGACATTAAATGCCAATGTACATCAATATTTGTTATGATTACTTCTCAGACGTGCAGAGACAACATCTGTAGTATATACTGCAGTGAGCACAGGTATTGTCACCCTGGTTATTTATACGCTGCTACAAAAGGTATAGCTACACATCACTTGACTGTTTTGACACAAGCTATCAGTCTCGTACCTCTCTGGTGGTGATGATAAGCACTACAAATCCAGGAGTAAGATGACTCTCAAGAGTCCAACCTGGTTCCCATACCTAAGTAACTAAAGAGAATCTATGTTACTATCCAGTCTCACAAAGCTGGGGTGGGAGTTCCTCGATAATTCCCCAAATTCTTCCTCAGGATCTGTATTTTTAAGATAGCTTTGTTCAATAAAAAATGTGTACTTTTTAGAATATGCTCTCTTCCAAAGGATAAGCAATTTAAAAAAAAAACCCCATATTCATTGGCTTAACTGTTCACAAAGCTTTAAAACCAGTTGCAGGAGTAAATCCTAAACTAAATGTTTTGGCTTGGAAAGCTGCAGACTAAGGGCTAGATTCAGGCCAGTTTCACAGCTTCAGTGGGATGAACTCTTTACAGCAGCTCATCAGAAGTAAGAATTCTTCCTTAAGGCATAACTGGATTCAGTTCTATATGAACAAAGACAATACCAGTGGTGTAGTAAGGAGTCATCAGGCTGGGTGAAAAAGCAGAATACATTATTTGTAAGCTCTTAATTATGGCTCTATTCCATCTTCTCAACCGGTGAGTTTTTTATCAAACCTTAGCATTTTTCAAAATCCAGAGGGAAAGAAAGATTCAGTAATGCTTTGCATTTCAGGCAAAGTATTTCAGCTTTGCCTCAGCATACAATCAGTAGTAAAGTTTATATTTCTGGATACAAACAATTAGTTCTTTTATTAAGCAAGTGTTTTGACAAATAACCTCCAGCCTTTTAATTAATAAGCCACACTGAGAATTTTTAATTCTACCAGCATACAATGGCTTTGGCACAAAAGTAAAGAAGTTAGGAAAGATTTTATTATATTCTTTTAATGAACATTCTGTATCCAAAAGGACAGCAAGGCTTTGAAATAAAAGTGTCAAGACCCATACTTGCATTAGTCATACCTGGAATATCAGGTATAAATACTATTTGTGTCAGTAGAATAAGAGGTCTGTAAAACTGTTGTTAAAATCAGTCTTTCAGGGAACTATACAAAGTTATCATTTCCAAACTACAGTAGCTCTGTAGCATAATCTTTCTTTTAAAAGTCTGTGATATTTCAAAGAGGTGTGTTGGGCCAGTTCATCAAGCTTTTCGTTATATAAAGAGAAAATCTTGTTAATTGTTACTTAGATGGCATCTTTTATATGAGGTTTCTGTGTAAGTACATATTCATCTCATATATTATTTATGTCTCCAGTTGGCTCAAGACTTCTCTTCCTCCCTGCCCAAATGTGTCCTTCACAGGGCAGTCCTGCACCTCCTTGCTTTCCCATTCCTTCTTTATCATAAAAGGTATCTAAAAAGAGAAACAGAAATAGAAATCAAGAATTACAAACACTAAAAATTGAAATTCCATACAGATTAAAAAATGGACCACCTACCTCACGAATCAGCCCTACAGCAGTTGTTCTGAAAATAAGCCTAGACTCAGTATTCAGTGTTAGAGGACCTGGTCTCTGGTTCCCACTTTCTTCTGTGCACCAGGAAAGTAAATCTTTCTTCACAGTTCTTGCTCTCGTTGACTTCATGTAGGGATTTTCAACATGGAAATATTCTTGTCAGTAGAATATACCATAATATACACACAGAATGAACACCGTGTTGTAACATCCAATGGGGAAAAATCATATTGATTTTGTAGCAGAAAAGCATTTCTCTTTTTTGGCATTTTTTTCTTTGAAGGCAGATCTTCAAATAGTCACCTCACTGGACCAAATGAGGAGGGATTCACACAGTAATAATTTTTCAGAATTTCTGGTCACTTGCAATTCTTGCACAAGTAGCATTATAAACTTGAAGGAGTCTGATAACTCAAAGGAGAGACTGTGGTGGAAAGTATCCACTGACTGGGAAAAATGGAAGATCCATCCAAACCACGTTAGATCCTAGATGAATGTAAATTTTTTATATTTCATAAATAGTAATTGTAAATTTACTTTCAGTGTTGCTTAAAGAAAAATACTCATTAATTGAAAGCACTTTTGACTTCATGAGGTTACATGAGTGGTGGGTCAGCTGCCAGACACCTGCCCAGATGCTCTCACACTCCCCCTCCTCAGCAGGACAAGGACACGGAGGGGAAAATAAGGTGGGGGAAAAAAAAGCTTGTGGTTCAAGATCGGGGCAGGGAGGTCACTTACCAATTACCACCACAGGCACAACACACCTGCCTTTGCAAAAATTAATTTTTAAAAAAATTAATTAGTGGCCAAGATAACAAAGGAAAATAATGAGAAAACAAGTTGTTGTCTTGAAATTATCAGAAAATTATGTGCTTATATGATCTAAATACTTATCAACCAGAGTCAACATCATTAGAGTGAAATATGAAAGCGTGAATTGCATTTGTGATGTGATGGAAGCCAGCAGAAAGTCGAAAGGGCCTACACCAAACACCATCATTTGGAGTTTAGGCAGATTTTCTCCTGCCAGCAGGCCTACAGCAGCAGGCAGGAACCGGGAATGAAGCATCCTCCCTATGGGACCATATGGGCCTAAGGACCCCGTGTATGGTACCTGGGCCTGAGGGTCTTACAAACTGGACTCATCTCTCATTTGTCACCTATGAAAAGCGCAAGAACATCTGATGTGCCTGTGCTAAATATACTTCTTTTAAAAAGGGAAATAATGCAAGGAGAAGAACCTTTGCAATCTTTGTAACAGCGAGGCGCAAGCTGTAGAAAGGCCTGTTAATCTGCCACTGAACACGGAACAGCATTCCTGTTCATAGAGACAAGATGCTGTGCAGCAATGGATGGTGTAAACCTGCCTGCAGCTCTCCGTCGCAGTAATGACACCATCACCCCTTCAACATTCTGCAGACATTAGGAGATGTTAGTAGGAGTTTTATACTAATACACTTAGAAGGCATGGGGCCATCATATTAGTAGTGATAAAATTTGCTGTTGCAGCCCAACAAATGCATTATGAATAATTGGACAGATCAAGCATCTTTCTGTTCAAGAGTTGCTGAAGAGTAGCTTACAGTTTGCTCAATGGTGTTTGTTATTCAGAGTCACCCAGTGGATAATTGGATGAACGAGTTCTGCTCTGAAGGTTGTTCACAAGCAAGCAGTTCATACCAACACCTGCAAATTGAAAAGTTTCAGATTTCATTGCTTATGTGGGTCATGTATTATTGGATCTGACTCCTGCCTGTATGAGTACTGCTCTTAGAATACAGAATATGACATGAAGATTTACTTACACATTCAAAAAAGTAGATTGATGAAATATTCTCCAACATTTTGCACTTCAAAGTTAATATTCTTGTGAACATTCCTGCCTTCACAAAATACTGCAGAGAATAATCCCAAGGCATCAGCAACACAAATTTCTCTTATTTTTTCACTTTTTGGTTTCACCATGTATTTATGGATTAAAGGCAAGATATTTATTGAGATCAAATGCTAAATTTTAGGAAAAACAAAGCATATAAATAATTTGAAAGTACCTCAGCAATGATGCATTTTCACTGCACTCATTATCTGCATGCTGTAGACAAAGTTAAACCCTGAAGCACTCAAATGCAGTGCTTTGATAATTAAAATTATATATTTTTCCCTCCTACACAATCTTTTTGAAGCTGTCAGATGCCATTTTCTTCAAGACTACATGGTGTACCTTACGTTTAATTTGAAAAATTTGTGAAAGCAGGGGAAGGTGTATTTTTTAAGGCTACATTATTTTCAAAGTTTAATATTTGAAGTTAAAATCTGCAGATCCTTCCTCCTTGCTGTGAGTCAGATCTTAAGTCTGTATCAAAGCAGATCAGAAACGTAGATGAAGCCCAAGAACCAGACCAAATATGACTTTTATAATACTATAAGGATAAATCCCTAATCTATGAGGTAATGTAAAATACAGATGCAGTTTTTTCCCTTTTATCCTTTTCCATGATTCAAATAGTCCATGTGTGGTAAGAGTACAGGTAATATTTAGGATAACCCTATTAAGAAATAAAAGATAAGAAATTCAGCACCAAGTTATTGAGGAATGAACGATCAGCCTCTCCAAGGAGACCAAGGGTAAAAAATACACAAAAAAGTTGATTCTACCTCACTGCTGTATTCTTCTCCACAACATTTCTGGAAATGTGTTTCAACGAAATCATGCACCAGTGGCAAGAGCCTTACTAAAATGAAACAGTTGGCAACATCAAAGGAAAGATGAGAAGGGTGTTAACACAACTGTGGTATAATTTCTGCTGCTCCATACACTCACACCATCTGCCCAGGAAGCGTAAACACACAAACAGCAAATCTAAGCCTGGAGAAGAGGAAGTCGCTTAAGTCAATGAATTTTCAAATTGCTTTAACTTTTATCTTCCCTTGCTCAAACAATACCCTCCAAGGGACTGGGGACAGGAGTTTTATCTCACTAAACTTTCCATCCCTCACATTCAGTACACAAAAGCTCAAAGAAAAAGCAGATGTTTGGCACTCAAACTAACAGGCCCCAAGATTTCAAATTAATTTCTCTAAAAACAAATAGCAATGAAAAAGTGAAGCAAAATTATGGCGCTGAAAAGTTCTACATTATGGTTGAATCTATCTCTCAATAATCCAAAGATGCATTTTTTCGTGCAGAATGAAAGGTGGGTAACAGAGACTATTTTCTTTCCTACAAAGGAAATTCTCAGAGTGACAGAAGTAATACTTAATAAATTACACATATTTCTTTTTCACTCTGATAAGGACCTTTGGAGTGCCTCATATTCAGGATTACATTTTGCTTAGCTCTACTGGGTTGAAGACACAGTACAAAAATGTCCCCATTTTGCTTTCCGTTTAGGGAGACAGGGATTTTCAGGGCCAGTCCTGAGTCCTGGAGCCTCTCACTACATCTTATTGTAGAAAGGGACAGCAATAGACAGAACAGGTCTGTCTGGATGCATTTTCAACAAATAATTGAGAGCCAAACAGGCTGCCTAGGCAAGCTAGTTCTTTCAGCAGAATCACCTCTATCTATATAATTTCTCCCAGTATTTTAAACCTCTTTTTTTAAAATCTTGTCTAACTTCTTTAAACCTCTCATCTAAGCCATACTTAAAAATCCCTAATACCACTACCACCTTTGGGGGTTTATGTACTCTGACTGCTTAAATACCCCCTCAATGTTCAATTCAAATTTCCTGCGCTGGCACTTATGGCTATTTCTTGTCCAGTTTCCAGTGGACATGGAGGATTCTTTATTCCTTTTCTTTTTATCTATTTCACATTTTTTATTTTCCATACCACTAGATTGATTTGCCCTCAGACACCATTCTTTAAGCTAAATCACATCCACAAATAATTAAAGGGGGGAATTCCGGCTTCCAGTCCCATCAGGAAAAGAAATGCAAGTTTCAAGAAATGCTGTGGTGACATCGTGCAAGATTTAGCACTTTTCAGCTGGCAAATTGTTATGTCTTGCATCTTGTCTGCTTGCTTTCCTCTTTTTGAAAAACATTTGATTATTTTAGAAAATAATTTCTTTTATTTCTTCATAAGTGAAGAACATTTTTAATTCTCTGGTGAATTTATTTTGTGTATTATGCATTTTAATTAGCAGCTCTCTGCTTCAAAACATATGTTTCTTCAGATTATTGACATTAATAGACCACAGTAACAAGTTTGTCCTGTCACAATCTGGAGCCATGAAAAAAAAAAAGTTTTTGTATCACTTAGGGAGGATTATACACTCTGAAAATAGCCAAGATGAAAAGACTTGTCAAGAAAATTTTATTAACCAAGATACATAGCAAAGAGAGAATCTCAATTATAAGTAGGTTTAAAAACCGGTATTACTGTTCCCTTCTTTCAGCAAGAAAATTAATCTTTTAAATATATCTCATCTGATGAAAAGTCTCCTAAGGCTGTGACCTATTCAGGTGACAGTTTAATCTATAAAGACTGCATTTAAGCTTAAATAAACCATTTTAGTTGCCACTGTAATAGACTAAGAGCTCATGGTCAGTGAGTTATGAAGGGGAGTAACTTCCTTGGAGAATGAACAGTAATTTCTTGAACTGCATTAACTCCATTGCTTGTTATTTGTGCAAGTACAAGTCTCACTGTAGACTGTTCGGATTATAGCTCATTTCTCAGCGCCCAGATTTCATGTTTCACATCACTCTTCTTCGTGTGACCCGTATCCTGTGACCTTTTGCATTCTCTCAATTCGTAGGGGGGCTCTGCTTGTTTTGAGAGCTGCATGTGCAGTCTTGCCTTTGGAGGAGCACTACTGACACTGCATTTTTTAGCTGCCTCACTGTTAATAACGTTCAGATTTGAAGTCAGCAGATAAGGGCAGGAAAAAGTTGTTGCTGGAGGCTTTGGGGGCTGGAAGTGCGGTAGACTCTGCAAGTGATCTACAGTTTATGCACCCAATGCTGTGATTAGAGCTATACCCCAGGCAACTGCCTTCTGGTCCTCACCAGCAACAGTTCTTGGTTAATTAAGTTGTTATCCTGAAAGATGTAAAACCCTGGTTTCAGGGTATCGCTCTTGTCCTTCTAAGTCAATTTCTTGGTTTTTCCCTTGTATTTTTCCACAGCCTGTTCATATTGCCTTTGATCTCTTTTTCATCTTGATGACTCATTTAATTTTTATCTGGTAAAGGTAGCTGATTACAGCCCTTTTTAGGTATAATAATAATAATAATAGGAATAAGAAATTAGTCCACATTAACAAATTGGTGACCAGAAACAAAGCTGTTACTTGGTGCTACATGGGAACTTTTCAAAGAGAATGGAGGAGACAGACCAGGCTTTCTACTTGATAGGATTCAAGGCCAGTGCATGGGCAGGGCTCAACAGGCGCCAGCAATGTATTGCACGGATCCCAAAGGCACATCCACACAGAGCCAGCCTAGCTCAGGGGGTAGCACCTTGAGGGAAGTGCCTGTTGGAGCCCAAAGCTCCTGGCTACTGGTTTCCAGAGAGTTCTGGCTTCAGGAGACACTGCTTTACACAGGTGCAGGTGATTGTCAGCAAGGTGGTCCCTGCTTTAAGAAGCAGCATCTCACAGACGTCACTATAAATTTGAAATCTGGTCAAAGTCAGGGGCTAGGAATCTACTTTAGAACTGACAAGGGACCATCAGTCAGAAATTTACCTTTTTGAGAAGGACCACCTTGTGTCTTCTCATGAATTTAATGAATTCATTTAATTGCTAATTTGAGAAAAAAAAAGAAAGGAAAATGTTTGGTAGAATGTGGATTTCAGAGGGTCAGTGCTCTTCTCCATAAAGCTTTGTGCAAGGCAAGGATGTCCTCTTGCTATGGAAGAGAAACTATGCAGGGTCTCCCAACTGATGCCCGTGGTCATCTTCTGTGGATATCCTGCTGCTATATCATTCTATAGTTCATTTCCTACACAGAAACATATTTGGTTTAATGCAGCAGATGGCCATACGATGGATCAAAGTAAGTTTTTTGAAGCAGCTCTAATTATGGTCTGTCACAAGTTTTGTGTAAATGATTTGGTGGCCCACAAAAAGATGTTTATATAGTTTCCTTAATTATTTACCTACTATGTACATTTAAAATAAATCATTAAATCCAGTGGTTTATGTTAATTAAAGACGGAGAAAGACATGGAATGAGTTATGCAAAAATAAATTGGACATAGCTCACTTACATTTTCAAGCACTTGAAAGGTCAGAAAACATATTGCCATTAGGCAGAAATACAAACAAATCTCCAAAGAGGGTTTCAGCCAATATCTTGCTTACATAGTGACCAAACAGCAATTTGGACCAGCTGTTGTGGTCAAGCAGGGTTAAATGCAAAGGACGGTTTCCCTTTTCCACGTCAGGGGAATTTCTGCTGATGCAAAGCCAGCCTCTCACATACAGTCAGACACCGACACCGCTCCTTGAACGGAGTAAGATTTTTACATTTCCAAAGCAGTCCCTGTCCTAAGCTGCAAATATGTTGCTGCATTTCTGAAGCAGCTTACTGTTCTCTTCAGTGGTGGGAACATTTAGGGAGAGGCTGATGTGTTCTGGCCTGTAGTGCTTGCCCATATGATGTCTTATGATTTTACCTTAGAAAGTCATCATTCATACATTTTCCCATGCATGTTTTACAAACTTGTGGTTTACAAATGGTCATACTTGCATATGAGGTAATGTTATGAACAACTGATATTTAGTAAGTAAGGATACAGTTCATTTAACCCTTTTCAGGCAATTTTAAGTGTCATCAAGGTAAATTGAAAACTTTTAGAGATTTTACAAATATTTGTGAAGCTTTTTGGTTGTTTGCTTGTATATTCATACAACCAAAACCATCTGTTAATTTGACAAGTAAAAATGTGTTGCAGTACATTTCTACTGGTTAGTGTAAATACACAGCTCCAAGAATACAACAAAATAGAGAATTTGTCTCAAGATACTGATTGTACACCATAAAATTTTCTACGGCAGACATTCATTATTTTTAAATGTTCTGTTAATATTTTGTTTTGGCTTACAGAGTAATTTTTCCTTGCTTTTTCATTTGTACAACTTAGTGTTTTAATTTAATCTTGAAATTAACATTAGAAAAAAAAAAATGAAACAAATTTGCATTAATAGATTAAAAGCGGTTGAAATAATCAAGTTTTGTACAAAGTAATCAAAGAGGCATATGACTTGAAGAAAATAAAACAGTTAAAAACTGACAAATAATAAGCTGAATTTCTCATATTGCATTTCCATTTTAGGGTAAGCAATAAAAAGTAAATAAAAACTTGCCAGAAGAATTAATGATCCTTGTTATGTAAATTGCAAGCATAATATATTTGAAAGATACTGCAGGGAGAATAGCATTACATTTCTCTTTCCTCTTTATTAGAGAACTCTTGCCCTGCTTTAGCTATTAAGAAAAAAAAATCTTAAAAAACCACCCCAGTTTCCCCTATTTTGAGGAATAAAGGCACTCTGGTTTTCACATACTACACTAATTAGAGTAAAAACGTGGCGAATGTAAAAAAGAGGACAAAGATAGATGCTCCATTGCTTCAGAAAAGCTTCCAGTTGTAAATGGGGTTAAAGGGTTTACACATCTTCAGAGGATCGTTTCTGAGATGTACAATCAAAAGGACCCAGAGACAGAGAATAGAAGAGAGTGCTCAGGCAGACAGGAGAGAATAGAGCAGTTCAGGTAAGGAAGGAAAGGAAGAGTAAAACAGCCTAAATGAGAACAATAAAACTAATGAACCATCGTTTGCTGCAGATTTTCAGCATCCCTTCACCATTCTGCAGTAACAAACCCAAATCTTAACTCCATATACTCTTGGCAGTATCACTTCCAAATGCAGTGCAAGAGGCTATTTCACTCTCGTGTTTGACAGTAAGCCCCAGCTCACCTTGCTCATCTGGGCAGGAAGAACTCACCCACTTTCAATAGCTCCAACCTATTAATATATTAATTGTATGGGCACTGACTGGACAGCTAACGGGCTAGGCAAAGCAGGTCACTGCAACTGCTCTTGCAATGCCAGCTTAGCTTTATCTCACTCCTGCCCAACTGGCGATTGTTGTAAGATGTAAACTTAATTACCTCTGAGACCCCTACACCCTTGTCAGTTGTAACAAAAATCGGTGAATAATTGGCAGAATTATTTGCAGAGCACTGGTAGCCAAGCGCATACATATCTCTGATTTCTTCTGGAAACCAGGCTAAGACAGCTTGAAGTTCTGGTCCTATTTGGAGGATGCACTTCAAAACCTTAGGGGAACGTGTATCTGGAAGGACCAGTGACAACTCTTTCAAGGCTACAGTGAGTACTGTGCCACCAGGGCAGCTCTGGGTGGGGAAACCAACTCTAAGAAGGGAATTTCAGTCCCTCACCTTAAATGGCAATAATAGCGTATTTCATTTCCTAGAAGAGTGATCTAAAAACCGGACCTATGTAAAATGCTCATGATACCAAAGCTATTTCTATATTTACACGCAGATATGACCTTATAGACATAAACCACATATTCCCTGGTAGACTGGGCAAGTATTTAGATAGTATGTGGATTCCCAAAATAAGCAAAACCCCCACTTTTAAATGATAAAACATATACATTATCATCTTTTATATTAATACTGATCATTTTTATATCTGATCTCTTTTGTATTAATACTAATCATTTATCCTATGTCAGTCATCTTTATATGAATATAATAAAGTAACTCTGGTGCATTTTACTTCTGCTGAGCACTTGCAGTTTTGTGTATATGACTTCTTCTGACATGCATAAGACTGAGTTTATATACAGCATTTTATTTTCTTTCATGCATCAGATAAAAGTGTGACGCATTGCAAGCACTGTTGCCATCTTTTTTATTATTAAAGTTGAACCTACACTGCTGCTCGGTTTGCTTCAGCATGTCCTATGGAATTACCATTCTTCAGCAGAAGAGATGTGACATCTGATATTGCAGAGAGGATTCAGATGACTGCAGACAGGATGTCTTGCCACAACAAACCAGTATAAAAACGTCACTCATTTTCTCTTGGAGAAGAGTGACAGATATAGATGAGGACCATGTCTTTGCTTATCAAGAGCACTACTTCAAGCAGCAGATAGAAAGGGATGGGGGGAGGGCAGGTGGTGGTGAAGAGGCAAATTTCTAATCAATCCTTCATGCCCTACACCTTCCGTCTCGATGAGCTGTATTGAGTCTGGCTCAGACAGAGTTAGCAGTTTTCATAGCAGATTTTGTATCGGTGCCTAAAGCAGTGCTGATAACACATCAGTGCTTTGCCTCTGACGGAGCAGTGCTTGCACAGCAAGTAGGCTACTGGTAGGCAAGACACTGGGAGGGGACAAAGCCAGGACAGCTGACCTGAATTGACCAAAGGGATATTCCACATCATATGATGTTATACTCTGCAATAACAGCTCAAGAAAAGGTGGAAGAAGAGGGGACACTTGTGTTTATGGCATTTGTCTTTCCAATTAACTGCTACATGTGCTGAGGCTCTGCAAAATCAATGCCATATTTTGCTTTCCTTGCATGTGAAGCTTTTGCTTCACCTGTTAAACTGTCTTTATCTCAATCCACGAGTCTTTTCCCTTTCAGAGAATCACAGAATAATACAGGGTTGGAAGGGACCTTTGGAGGTCATCTAATCCAACCCCCCTGCCAAAGCAGATCCACCTAAAGCAGGTTGCACAGGAACATGTCCAGGTGGGTTTTGAATGTCTCCAGAGATGGAGACTCCACCACCTCTCTGGGCAGCTCTGCCACCCTCCAATTGCAGAAGTTCCTCCTCGTGTTTAGATGAAGATTCATATGTACAAGTTTGTGCCCATTTCCTCTTGTCCTGTCACTGAGCACCACTGAAAAAAGACTGGCCCCTTCCTCTTGACACCCACCCTGTAAGTATTCATAGGCGTTGATCAGATCCCCCCTCATTCTTCTCCAGACTAGAAAGACTTAAGTTCCTCAGCCTTTCCTCATAAGAGAGGTGCTCCAGGACCCTAATCATCTTTGTAGTCCTCTGCTATACCCTCTCTAGCAGTTCCCTGTCCTTCTTGAACTCGGGAGCCCAGAACTGGGGGCCTCACTTTCTTTCTATTTTCTCCCCACACCGGGGAAATGGGAGTAAGCAAACAGCTGGGTGGGTTCTTGGTTGTTGGCCAGGGTTAACCCACCACATAAGCTTTATTATTTTTACCTGAGCCAGAGCAACCCTGATACTGGGCTTCAGTTCAGTCCTGGGTTTATTTCTACCAGTAACATAATACAGCAATATGTTCAGTAAGACACTTGCAGGTGTGTCACAGAGCCAACATTTATGTAACTAATTTCTTGCTAATCTGCACAACAGTGAGTGTTAGACTCTCATGAGTTAACCTCTGCTGAATTGTTTCTTTAATGCATACAATGTAGATATGCTCTGCATCATCTGCATCATTTCACCTACTTCTTCACAAACATCCATAGTAAACAATGCAATAAAAATCCTTTTCTATTAAATTCCGTTGTCAAGTTCAGCTTTATCACAATGTTCTGTAACACTGAATCAGAGAATATTTATTCATTTACTTTGCGCACACACACAAGAGGCTGTCTACCTCCCCCTTTCAAGGTGCCAATCCAATAGAGCATGATGCAGTGCATTTAACTATTTGGCTACATCTAAGCATCAGTTACATTTTATTTCCTCATAACCACTGCATCAGGGCAGCACATTGTGGCAGGTCACTGATGTGCAGCGGTGATTACACGGTTTCCAGTTACAAGAGATTTACTGAAGAAGGCAATTTTAAGTAGACAACTAACATCTTACTGTTGTGTCATTGTCCTCTTCTGGTGGGAGATAAGGCATCTTGTCTGCTTTGCACTGTGTTGTTTTAAGCATGCTTTTCAAAATGGCAAAGAAAAGTTTTCAACAAGTTAGCAAATATAAGCCATTATCTTTTAAATCATGGGTTTAAGACAAGGCCCTGGGAGCTCAACTTCTAGTTTTTGAACAACTGAGACAGTCAGTACAGTCCTGCATCACACAACTGCGTAAATAAGAAAGACTTAGTGAAAAACACATCATTTCATGAATTGGAATTTATTTTATCTAAACATTTTTTGGTTTTTTTTCGAGTCAGACACTTTCTTAGATACAGCTTTCATGCTGCCCAGGTTAACAAAAGTACAGTGCCACCAAAGTATTGCCTTTATGCAGAATTCCCAGTTAAACTTCCCTTTTTTACCCCACCTAGGTTTTTTCCAAAGTCAGTCTTGACTATGTTAAAGAGACCTGTCCTCATGGTTGGTTTTTTTTTCCCAGAATGGTACCCCCAGGAAATAATAAAACTTGAAAAATTAATACTACCCTGACTCGTCCAGTCGGAAGGTTGTTAATTGCCTGCTAGGTCATAGCAGATGAGATTAAAAATAGGTAAAAGTGTCTCAATATAATGTCAAATTAAGGGGAAAAAATCTTTTTTCTCTGAAAAAGATAAAAAAAGAATGTCTTTGCTGTTGCATATATGAAATACATGAAATGGAGATGTCCTTACATTTTGCTTTGTGCCTTTAATGGAATTCAGTGGTGCCACTCTGGGCTAGATATGCTCAGATTACCCCTGCCAAGTGGGGCTGACTGAGGGTTTAGACATAGAAACATCTCATTTGTGAATTCTGAAGGTCTCTGGAGAGATACAGATGCAGAGCTGTTCTGCTCAGATAAGATGGCAGTTCACCTGGTTTTATCTACTAGAAATGTAGATACCAAACCAAGTTTTTGCTACAAATCATAGCTTGTATGAGGTATATGAAGGCTCAATAAGGCAAATATTTGGGAGGAAGGTACAAAGACTCTTTGTAAATCTGTTATTTATGGGCTTAATTATGAATGTAGATCTTAAGTTTAGACATGACTGTTAAAATACTTTGGCTTTGATGTTTGAAAGTGATCTTGCACATCTTAGTCCCGCTATGTGTATCATAATAACTTGACTTAAAAAGTCATTATCAACAGTTACTTGTTGTCACTACTAATAAAATAAAAAATTAGATGTTTACTTACTGTTGTACAGAAAATAGAGATGAAGGTTTAGTTTTTTCCATAAGCATCTAAAAAGCATCATACTTTATCATTTTCCTTTGAAGGATCAAGCCAATAAACTACAGATAAGTCTAGCCCTTATTTAAGAAGAGGTTAACTGCCAGTACTACAAGTTTCCTTACTGTCAGCTAGAGTTACAGTGCTTTAGTCTTCCTTTCACTGATCAGGCAAAGTCATTATCTAATACTGTATTAGTGTTTAATTTAGCAATCTGCAATATGAAATATTCTCCTAATTGCCTTCATTACCATGACCAGGAAAAAAATATTTCTCTTTGTAGCAGTTCTTGGGGATGGGATGTGTTAAAACTACTTGTGCAGCTGTGTGTGGGGTCTGTTTCTTACTCATCTGAAGCAAAGGTATCATCCAGCAAAGCAGAACGGGAGCACGCCCTGAACAATAAAAACACACTACAAGACTGACACCTGTTGGTAACCAGTGTACCAGACTATAACAGCTTCTGTACAATTCTGCATTTTCAGGAGACCCAAGAGCTCAGTTTGAATGAATACACCTCCATCTCCATATGCAAGTCACCAGGATATGAAGAGCTAAATGCAAGACAAAAATCCAAAGACTTGATTCTCAGTCCTTCCAGAAGTGGAGATATGTATCTGCTGAGATCCATATGCAGCTGAGGTCTAACAACAGTTACAACAACAAATCAATGCACACCAGCACATATTGCACGTCTAGAGACTGTTTCAGCATTCCTGACCTCAGCATATCAACCACGGTAAGCAATACGTCCTGCAAAGCACTGAAAAGCATATCATAATTTAGTCACAGAGGCTTTTTTCCATGTTGATCACTGTAAGGGTAAGGTGGAACCTGGAAATGGAATACCAGTCTTCAGAACAACACCACCTTAAATGAACACTGTTAAGGAACAAACTAGCAATGCGTTATCTTTTTCATTGCTCCCCTCCTGCGAAAAAGTGAGATGAGTTTGACCAGAACAATAAAAGAGTGAAGCTGCACTGTGGCATTCCTCCTCCTGTAGCAGCAGGTTTGTGCTTCCACATGAGCTTTTTTCATGAGGAACTGCTAAATGAGGAGGGAAGTTCTACTGAAAAACAAATAAACAAACAAAGAAAGAGGCAACTGGATCTGCTCGCTTTTTAGCATAACAACAAGCTACTACTACTCCCCTACTGGCTGTCTTCACAGAAGATAAAGGCCTACTACAATAATCAGCTACTGTAATTACCCTCCAGAGCAAAGATGTGTGATTTGAGAACTGAGGCTTCCCAAGTTCATCACCTAATGACAAAGCCAGCTCTCATGACCCTGTTCTACAGTGTATTTAGCAAAGCAAAGAGTTACATTAGTAACAGCCATCTAAACTCTTGCTGACCTAAGAAGCAATGTTTCAGTATGTGCCCCCTGTTTTCTACTGGATGACTCCAATAGTTCTGAAAAGAAGGAACATCAGCAACAAATTGAACGCCAAATTGAACTGGCAGCAAACCCTGTAGTCATTCAAGGTCACAGAATAGTCTTGTCTTCATTTGTCTGGTGATTGGTAGCCTCCTTTTCAACAGTTCAATAATTAATTCAGCCTTCGGAGCATTAAAAGACAATTCCTCTTCCAAGGTAAATGAGAGTTCAAAAAACCCTCAAGTTCCCAGTTCATGCCATGTATGGGCTCCAGTGCGCTCCCTGTGACCTGTGTGCCCTCCTTCCCTCAGAGGAATGGCCTCTTGTCCAAAGGACATTACCACATCTCCTCAACACCGTAGTCAGATGCACATTATGCACTTCTGTGATGCCAGCATTTACAGGAAAGAAAACAAGGGGTAGGATTGCTCTAGATATCCAAATCTGCGGAAGGCAACTTAGACTGCCAGCCTGTGATTAGTCAAACTGAACTGTGCTTGCAGTAAGACCTGAAACTGGTAATCCTGGAGGGCTCTTCACCCCAGCTCTGTGGTGATTTACACGGGGGAAATTGCCTCTGCCAGGCATTTGTGTCTGAGATGCGAAGTACAAAATGGATAGGATTCACCCAAATGCGAGGTAATCAAGACTTCAAACAAGATAGTCTTTGTTGTGTTTCAGCCTGTTTCACAGTTCTGGAGTACAACATCTGTGAATAATACCAGGCAATGAAAATACTGAACTTTGTTAGACAGAATGGTGAAAGAGTAATGATGTAAACACTTTTATTTTTATTTTCTTTACAGGAAAAAGATTCTTGTTAATATGAATCCAGTGTGATCTGAGTCACAAGGGAATGTGGCATTCCTACACCAAATCACAGGAGTCAGCCGCTTAAACCTGTTAGTCTCACCTTCATCAGTAAGAGGAAAAAGTGTGTCACATCATGGAAAAGTGTAGCATAGAATGTCAGGAGGTAAAGAGGACTTTACAACCCTGTCATACGCCCCAGATCTGCTGCAAGGACTGCAATGATAAGCCAGAACAGTTCCCAAGAGAGTACCATGCTCCCCAAAATCCCTCTGATGCTACACAGATGGACCCGATCATCTCTGTTTACCCTGAGGCCCTATTTACCCCCCTGCAAGACTGTGAGCGCAGTTCCCTTTACATCAGCTTCAACACCACCTGTGACCAGAGAAATATTTCCTGGGACTTCATATAGCTCTTGCACAGATAAGGGGCTGAGGCAGGAGCCAGGAACAGTCTCATTCTGTTGGTTTCAAATTAGCCTCTTTTTGAGAGGTTAATTTTCTCTCTGACACACCAACAAAAAGTTAACAGCAGCCTATACCCCCTCCAAATCAGTCTGTGCAATTCCATGCTGATCTTAGGGTCTGTCCCAGAGGCCTCTGCCTGAGGAACCATTTCTATATCTCTTTTATTCACAGCAGAATAAACATTTCAAATTATTCTGGGGAAGGAGAAAGAAAAATAACTCCCCCCAACTTGTGACAACTCCCATGAAGAGTACCTGTGGACTGTTTGCTGAGAAAACACCCTCAAATATCCTGACAATGTCGACAGATTGTTACGCTCATCAATGCAGAGACCATGTGCTACTACGTGCTTGTGAAACAGCTACAACCATAATCTGTCTCCAAATCTAATCAGGGAATCTGGAGATTAAACCAGTGAAGATACTCAATTCTAATAGGTTGGCAGTTCCTGCACAGCCTGTCAGCTCCCGCCAATAAACCACAAACAATTCAATGTTAGTCTTTTGCATAACAGTTTTTACCACATTTTACTGCCCCAGGGTTTTGGGGTTGGGGCTGGTTGGTTGTTTTCTTTAATGAAGGAATTATACAAGTACTGTATTAAGGGCAAAATGCATAGTTCATGCTGAACTAAAATAATTGACTTGTGAGTGACAGAATAATTACATATATCCTGGTATTTAGCTATTTTTATACATTATAATTACTAGCTTTGCTGCATCAGGAAGAATACAGTGTTCTCAAAGATTAATAATATTGAGTGAGCCAATACACAAGAATGCATCTTTCTTAAAAGCATATCCTCCAGAAAATTAAAAAGTTGCCTGCCACCAAACAGTAAACTTGTGCTGCTGAGCATTTGGCGATGCTATCCACCTTACTTATTTTCAAGTTTTGATCAAGTGACCAGTCTTCTTCCCTATCCATTTCAGTTTTTTTGTCACTTACCACTCCAGCCTTTAAACCAGAAACATTATTTAAGACTATAATATTAAATGGCAGTATTGTTTTGTTGCTACAAAACCACTTATAGCTGATTTAGTGCTGAAGCAAGTTGAAGGTGTGTAGGTGTTGCTCAGGGATAACAGAGATGCATTTTGCACTTACACCTGCTGAATCATGCAATATTGAAAATTAATTTGATGCAAGCACATACTCTACAGTCATGGATATTGTAGAAATCAGAGCAATGAAATCAAATTTGCCATCTGAAGAGCAAGATCAAGGAAAGTTTCAATGAACAAATCTCAGCTTCACTATTATATTATCATACTAGTCTTAATGAATTGAAAAGGCCTAAATTCAAATAAACCAGGCAGAGCTTAGCCTCTTTTTACACTAAAACAACTCAAACAGTGCGTGGGCAGCTCCTGATCTTCTGCATGACTCATACTGTTGACAGGAGGACCAGTCCTTTCCATTAGAATTGAAAAGAGTTTCATATCATGAGCCTGGGGAGAGAATAGGGAGAACCAGAGGCAGGGTAAGGTTCCCAGAGCCCAGATTCACTGGTCGATCATGGCTAGTGAATCCACTTGTTTCCAGACACAGCTATTGTTCCCTCAGTGGCAGGAGCAGAAATTTCAGCAGCTTCTGTGACACAGTAGCAGTTCCCTTCACCGCTTCCCTGCTGCACTGTAGCCAGAGTGTGGGGTGAAGGAAGAATTCCTGCTTCTTGAGGGTGCATGTTTCCTTCTCTCTGGAAATGTCTTTCCCTTGGCATGATATACACAGATAGTTAAAAACCCTCTTCTAGTTTTAAACAAAAAGCACTTTAAGTTAAGTAAGAGCAGTATGTAAAATCTTTTTGGAACCCCCTAAGTACCCCATTACTACATCTCTTATGTACATCTTGAGAACTTTGTCACTTGCTTCGAGTTTCTGTATCTGTGTGATCTGATCTGTTTGATCTGTTAGATCAAAGCTGTGTCAAAGCACACACTGTCACAACAGCCCTTTTCCTATAAAAACCAGAAACATACCTCCTGTTCTGGGGCAAGAAAGCCTTGCCCAGAATGTCTTCAAGAACCTGGTGCCAGGTATGCTGGCCAGGAGCAACTTTTTTTCAGTGCAGCATCACGCAGCTAATTAGTGGTGTCTTGCTTCAGTAAGGGACAGTGCCTTCTGTATGTCACATTTCAGGGTGGAATGAGCTCAACAAAAGCTGAGGATTTCTTTCTCCTATAGGAAACATGCCTCCATGATTGGCAGCATGTTCTGTTCTGTGGTTGGGGTTTTTGTTTTTTTATTACCCCCTTATGCTCTATTAATCTCAGTAGGGCTGGATTTACCGGAAGGAGGAAACCTCTTGCCTCCCCTTCTGATAATGTTATTCCCCACCCGTCCTATTTCCGTAGTGCACTCTGCAGCGCCACACCATGGCTACTCTGTATCTCCCCTCCCCAGGACCACTCCACTGTTGCTAAACTATTTAGAGTATTTAGAGCAATAGGATTTACCGGCCAAAGCACGAAGGATTTGGGTTTTCAGATCTGGGATTTTGACCAGCCTTCTCACTAGTCAAGTGCATTGGCACCTTATCTCCTCTGGCAAAACTGCAGTGATTTCTCTTGGATGAGGACCTAGACACAATTAGCTGTGGCCGTCCTGTTGCCAAATGGGATTATCACAATACATTATACACGTGGCTAGTTTTGAAGACCACCTGGAAGCTAGAGCCAGAGCAGTATGTGGCTGCCCATGAGATCAGCAGCATCGGCTGTGAGGCACACAAGTACATCAACTTTCCAAACGCCACGCTTTCCAGCAGTTTGCATATGGCTGCGGTGGAAGTGAGGGCGCTCTGCGAAATCCTGCTTGAGGCAGCCACAGGCAGCCTGCCCCGTCTCACAGGGGAGCATTTCAGACACTGAGTGGTGCTAGCTGAGAATCCAAGACAACGTCTGCCTACCTGGCAGAACCCACAGCCGTTGGTCGTATGATCACCACAGTGGGATACATATCATTTTTTCTCAGGCTGCTGCTGTAACAACTGATTTTTAAGTGTTTTGTACCGAGCAGTTGTGATCCATATGTACAGCCTGACACAGGCTGGTAGACTGTTGTATAGAAATGCCCCCAGCAGCAGTAACAGCTTCACATATTTAAAAATCACACAATATTTAATGATCAGAGAATGATCTGTTGTTCTGGAGAATGATAAAAAAATGCTAAGCAGCAAACAAGGAAGCACAGATTTCTCTACATTTCCTTCTATCAGAGACCAAGTACTCGGGCTCCTTTGGCCCTGCTCCTCATGTGTCCCCACCGTAGCTCTCACATTATTTTCCTGACAAGCCTCATCCCTCGTTTCACTGATGGATTTATATTCTGCTGAGCTCAATTGAGTACTTAGATAGTCAGAATCTGATCTCATTACATGTGTGTCAGCAGAACTAACTCCAGGGAAGCCAATGGAACCAAGTTAGATTTACAGACTTGGAGCCAAATACTTAATTCACCACCCAACATCTGTCATAACCTCAAATTTAAACTCTCCATGGACATGACCTACATTCCTAAAGCTTACAGATGGTATTTTAATACCTCTATAAAAAGAAAAATCTTGCGTGCTAGAGAAGTGTACTCAGTTCCTCTCATCTAAGATATCTGGCATGCACCCTAATTCCTCAAGGAGTGTTTATAAGGGCAGCCGCTTGGAGCTAAGACAAAAGGAAAGGGGAAAGAAAAGGCGGCAGCTAAGTCAACTGAAATGTCAAGGTGCTGGCTCGCTTAAAGCTCAGCTCCAAAACTAATTGCAAAGGGGAACTCAGATCTATATTTTTTCCACATTTCCACTGATTCTTGTATATTAAACCTTCCAGTGACCTCACCAAAACTGTGCTTGTCCTGAAAATTCTAGAATCATCAGTCCTTGCTCAGAACAGCTTTGAAATGATTTTCCATGCAGCTTTTGATGATGGAGTCTAAAACATGTGCTGCTTCACAGTTAAACACAGAAGGAGTTCTCATGTTTGGACATACTTTCTCCAGTTAGGCTTTTTCTCTCTGCATTTTACACTGCAAGGAGCATTGATTAATGTGAATGTTTTAGCTGTAGTTGTTGTTTGTGTATAAACTTTTGTTAAAACAAGTACTGCAGAATAAATGACCTTTATACAGACACCTATTAAGGCACTAAAAGGCTTGGCTACATTCATCTGAGACGCGTATACATAACGTTTGGAACAATAAAGGGATCAGCAGCTGCAAGGGGTTTGAATTGAATTCTTTAACAATAGAAAAGTTTTTCAGGCCCAAATACCAGCAAAGAGAATTTTTTGCAGATAATCCAGGAGAAAGAAAATAATAAAAAAAATGCTAGCCAACTTTGCAGCAGTTAGCATAAGGGTGCCATCTGAAACATGTCAGCTTAAGAGTGCCCCATAGTACCATTCTTTTACACAACCATAGTATTCAGAACTGTTTCCCCAAATAATCCCAGATGGCATGCCACAAAATTTCAATTCATTTTAAAAGCTTTCTTTGCTGTTATTATGTGATTGAAAGTGCAAAAGCAAGTTGCCATTCTCATGGCACTATTTGCATTGGCTATTATCCCCTAAAATCCCCTTTAAACAGCTACATTGTCAGCCCATAGGCCTCATTTAGAACTACAAAAAAGCCCAGATTAATTCGATCAAAGGGAGAGCCAAGTACAAAATGCACTTTTCAAACTGTATCAGAGTAGGTTCCCTTTACAGATCACTGCATGGCTAGAGCAATGCAAAAAAACCCTGCCTGAAATAAAGCCTGAGCACTAACAGAAATAACTGTGCATGTTTCACATGAAGCTTTAGAGGCTCTTCCAGGGTAAATCTCTCACTGCAAATGATTAGAATAAAATATATTTAAATATAAGTCTGTAAATTAAGTAGCAAGCATCAGGTTTTGCCTGTTTGGCTTTCTGCCACCACTTTCAGGAGGCACTGATGTATTGCATGGATAACTTAGCCAGCTATAGACATTTCTGAAGTCTGCGTGCATTGGAATTTTTAATTAATTAACAATGAGCAATGAAACTTCTGAAATGTACAGATAACTCCCCCCTGAATTATTCTGTTGCTATTGCAAAAAAAAAAAACACAAACCATCATCATCATCACTGGTGAGGTAAAGGAAAAAGAAAAAGCTGCTGGCATAATTTCTTTAAAATATTCTATTTCATAATCTAAGGTGAACCCTTTTGAGTCAAGCATAACACAGGTCCATAGATCTACAGTCAAAAAGTCTCTAGTGGCTTTTCATTCTCACCTGGGATTCTGATGACAGGCAATAAAGCTGATGTTTTTGTTTCTCACAGAGGCTCCTCTGGTGTCTCTGCACCGTCTTGCCCTCGCAGACTCTACTGGAGTTTGCTTAGTGATGCTGCCATCAGTTCTCTCACCCTCGATCTGAAGCGGTTTCTTCAGCAGCTGCTTTTGTGTACCAAGAAGAACATTTTACAGAGTAAAGAACTGCAGCACAAAGGTAGAACATGTGCAGCAATATGTGCCATTGCCTCTTAAAGGACACATCAGGCCGAGAAAAGCTCAGCTGAAAAGCTGAGCAGCTGCAACTAATATTAAAGACATTTGCTGTAGGATGAAACTGGGTGAATGCTTTTGTTAGCCACTTCCAATGGGGTTTAGATTATTGAACGGGACCATTTTAATATAGCAGTTGTATATGTTTATTTACTTCTTGTATTTTATGGAATAAGTGTTTGTGTGCTGTTAGTAATAAATGCTGCATAGCAAGAAAGTGTTCATGTGGAGACAGAAATAGCTTCCACAGATTAAAAAGGCCTGGAAAATCTATATAATAAATGTATATTTGTAAAAACTATTAATGCGCTGGCATACAAACCTTGTTTTACTGCTTGTAATTATGAAAACCATTATTCTTTTTTGTGATCTAGGGAACAAGAGAAAAGGTTAATATAAAATTAGTTACATATTTCAAGGGTGTACGTTTAAAAAAGCACACAGTTACACTGTGAAAGAGTACATATTCAATTAGAGATACAGTTTGATTTTTTAAAAATCTATTGCATTTAAACATTTATATCATTCCACATATTCAATGGAAATAAATGCCAGCATGTGTTAAAGTCAGTCATAGCAAGGTGCTCAGGTCTTTGAACAGAATAGTATACAGAAAAGTACTTCGAATAAGCTGTTTTGTCCCCCAGAAATAAGGTAACTTCAATCAATATTTGTCCCAGACACCTCTTTACCATAAGGCATATGAATTATTACACACTTGCTACACTTTCAGTACTAAAAAGTAGTTTCAGCCAATAGAAAAATACCAAAAAAATGTAATACTTTATGGAATTAGGCCCCAAGAAAGATTTGTGGAATCAGATGTTCATAGCTCGATGCAAAGACACTTTTAGATGTCCAACTATCCATAAAAAGACCTAATTTAAACACAAAGACCTTCAAACACATGCTCAGCCTTTTTTTTTTTTTTTTTTTTGCTTAATCCTGGAAATGTCTAACCACTTACAGATACTTAATTCCCAACAGCAAAGTCCCATGAACTGAATCAGCTTGTAAGCATTCCCAGATTCAGGTCATAACATGGAAGCCAGTAATAGGGTAAATCCCTCAGGATCCATGAGCAACAGGATCCCTGTCCATTTTTCTGATCAAACAGGCATTCCCTAGCCCCCATGTCAGATTACAGTATGCACAAAGTACAGCCAGCTTGGGCTGTGCTCCCCTACTAAATCATTCAATCAATCACTAGAGCACTCTGGCTGGATGGCAAAGGGATTTGAACCTGCATCCCCATCCCCAGGCAAAGGCAAATTACAGCATGGATTATTCTACAGGGGGCACTCAGGGCCTCTTGAGCACGATGAATTCCACTTTACACGGAATAATTAATATAGGAAAAAATACTGCCTTGTAGCCTAGCGTCCAAAATACTCATCTGTCCAGCAACAGAGCATCTCCAAAGAACACAGAATTGCAGAATCACAGAACTGTCACAGTTGGAAAGGACCTCGGAGATCATCGAGTCCAACCCATACACAAACATGTAATACAAAACACATGTTTGTTGATCCTTTTGAGAGTCAGTCTCAGCAGTGAGCTATGGAGTCATGCTCTCTCCCCAGTATTACTGTATTCAGAGTGGAATACCTTTAATCCAAAGCATAGTGAGCATATTTGACTATTTGAAGTAAAATCTATTTTACTTCAGTACCCTGCTATTTTGGATACAGAGAAACAAGATTTTTTTTTTTTTTTTATCAGGTTCAGATCTTCTCAGAGAGAAGGAATTGAACCTAAAACCTCTTACATACAGAGCTGACATCAATGTCTTAGATTCAGCCTCCTATTAAACTATTTAATAAAAAAAAACAAGACGACAATATCACTAGGACTGTCCTCAACTATATTTTTAAAAAAAGGCATAGTAGTGTCAGATAGTTAATGAGAGTATTTATATAATTCAGTAGATATTTTCTTTTTCTTAGTTAGCTCTCAGTTAAAATCCAGCAGATGAGGTGTTTCCACCCCCAGCCCACTGCTGTTTCCCTAAAGGAGACCAAGCAATGGATACTGCCCAAGCGGCCATGCTCTTCCTTCTGCTCTGCCAGCAGCCCACTACGCAGATCTACCAGTGGCTGTGGATGGAAGGAAGATGAGAATAGGGAACTCCAGGTACTGCTGTGAGACAAGGGGTTTTCTCCAGCTTTATTGCACTGACACCTTTCTTTCCACAGCAGAAACACAACCCTCTGAAACAGACCAAGGAGACAGTGAGGGAAGTCAGTAAGGGAAGTCTGCTGGTGCCATAGCATTGCAGGAAGAGAGAAGACTACATGATCTGGCGGCAAAACCCATCTCTTGGTTAGATCACTTGTAGAGAACATTACTTTGAACAATTTCTAAAAACCCCACACTGTAACATGCAGTGCAACTACGCTGAACTCCAGTTTTGGCTGAGAAAAATCCATTTTTCTTGTATATTGAAATTATTTCTATTGTTTGTCCTTAGAACAGATTGGAGTTAACCAACACTTTCCTGATGTCAGCGGTTTCAAGTTTCTACCTAATTCTATCTCATTCTTATGACATACAGACACTTCTAATTAGTTCTTTCTAGGCTAAATCACTGTATTTTCAGATTGCATAACAGATACTGAAGAAGGAAAAAAAAAAAAAAAAGGCATGGTTGTTACCAGAGAGGTTTTATAAGACTGGATATTTTCCAGACAGATGTAGGCTAAAAACTGATGTTGTAACTTCACATTAGTGTAAATCTGGAATAACTTCATCAGAATCAATGGAATTAAACTCACATACAGGAAAAGAGGTCCAGAGACGTCATCCTGGGAGCTTGACTTGTTTTTTATATATTGTATCTATTTCATTATTTGCTTGAAATTATGTTTTCACAAGGGTTTTTTATACTTTTGAAGATCCAAAGTTTTTGGAGCATTAAACTCAATCTGATCTTGAGACACCTGGTTATTTGTCCTAGAGATGCCCTTTCATTTGCTGTTGTAAATGTGAGAAAATTAAATTTCAAGGTTTCTAAGTGCTGCTATTTGATTAGACTGGCTCTTCTTAAGTCTGTCATCGGTGAAATCCCCATGTCTGTGAAATGTCCAGTTACATTGTTTGCTTTGACTGTGTTCCCATTGTAGATTTGCAATAGTCTTATATAGTTTTCCTTCAGTTTTAACAATCAGAAATTAAGCCTATGGAAGTCTCGTCAGGCATTCCTGTGGCACAGAAGTAAGGGTTGGCATTGTCTTTCAACTTCACAAAGAAATGTTTTGATACAGGTGAAATCATAGAATGGTCCAGGCCAGAAGGGACAGCTAGGGTCATCTAGTCCGACCACCCTGCAGCCAGCAGAGACACCCCCAACTAGACCAGGTTACCCAGGGCCTCATCAAGCCTCGCCTTGAATATTTCCAGGGAAGGGGCCTCAACCTCCTCCCTGGGCAACCTGTTCCAGTGTTCCACCACCCTCATAGTAAAGAACACATACCTAATACCCAGTCTAAATCTGCTCTTCTCCAGCTTGAAGCCATTACCCCTTGTCTTGTCACTGCAGGCCTTTGTAAATAGGCTCTCCCCAGCCTTCCTGTAGACCCCCTTCAGGTACTGGAAGGCTACTATTAGGTCTCCCCAGAGCCTGAACAACCAGGATGAACAACCCCAGCTCCCTCAGCCTGTCCTCATAGCAAAGGTGCTCCAGTGCCTTGATCATTTTCATGGCCCTCCTCTGGATCCACTCCATCAGGTGCTTTTCCTTCCTATATTGAGGGCTCCAGACCTGCACACAGTACTCCAGGTGAGGTCTCAGCAGAGCAGAGCAAAGTGACAGTAATTGTAAAATCAGTAATCGTTAGTAATTGTATAAACTAGCACAACATTTTTATCACTGAACATTCACTTTACACTTTCCAATTTCATTTTGATTTTGCCATTTGTATGTTTATTATATTACACAGAACATTTCCATGACACAGAGTTGTGGAAAGGAACATCCAAAGAAGAAAACTGCCGTGGTATAATGGCCTGAGACAAACGGTGTGTTCAGTCAACCTGGGAGCTGAAAGACCTCATATGGAGGTCTTCTGGAAACATATCCTGGAACACACAAGGTAAACTGATAATGAAAAAGGAGAATAAACAGAGAATGGACAGTGCTTTAGCATAATGGAACTGCCCCAGTTGAGTAGAAAAGGGAACATGAGGAAATACAGATGAGCTCAGATAAGTGGCGAGATTACAGATGCACCCTGGCTTTTTAGCAGGGTGGAGAAATGGATTGTCTTTTCCTTATCCTGATCTTGTTGTTCTCCACACTGCTATTAACCCATTACTTGATCCTCCCATGACGAAGATGACAAATTTGGAACCAGATTTGCACAAAATCCACAGGCTGATAGTACAGACAGGTTGGCACAGTGGGGCATGGTAGTCCAGTGGCTAATCAGTAAGCAGTTTTTACTTTACAGGTGGTACTAGTAAAGTCTGTTTGTGTCTGTCTCAGTCCCTTAGTTGGGATAATTGTACTTCCTTTGTAGTGCTGATCAAAGATTTCAAGTACTTGAATGCATATAATTGCTGAGAATTGTGGGGTTAATTTCTGCAGCTGTGAGCCTGTTCCTTTCAGTAGTCTTTTCCTGGAAACAAATCATATATGTGTGCCACGTTATAGCCTTATGTTCTGACTCGACCCTTTTCTACAATGGTAGAGATGGCTTTTGACTCCTCTGGCCAAAAGAAGTGATGATATTTGCAAAGTTCCCATGGAGTATCTAATTTCAGGCACATGTAGGTGCATCTAATAACTGGTTCTTCCCCAGGATCTTATAGGTCAACCTGAAAATGTAAAGTACGTCCAGTTTTATGCAGATGTAAAAGTAGCATAGAAGTTTCCATTAGAAGGAAGAAACACACTTTCTTTTTTCACATCACTCATGGAAACAACAGTACTGGTTAATTACCAGAACTGGTACTGAACTAAGCATCTGAGAGAATTTAGATAGTCACCAGAAATACTCTTCTCTGTCAGTAGGATCTAGAAACAGGGGACACTTGCCACCACTCTGGTCACTCGACAGCATTTCATTCTGCTCCCCCAATGTGGGGCAGTAACAGCACAGGGAGTTTATTTACCACATTTTCACCTTTCCTTTTTTCAAGGCTTGTGAAAAGTTTGCGTGTCCTTCCTGTTGATCAAACAAAATAAGGCAGTACTTAAAAAGGCAACATTATTGGTTTTCCTTTTATGTGTTTGGTTTTGGCTTTTTGTAGCTGATATTACAGACCAGAACAGTTTTATCTACTTATGATTTAACTAGATGAGAGAATCTAGTCAGGCAATATTCATTGCTTTTACTTTCAATGACCTATTCCTTGAACTTTATAAATAAAAATCTCAGGACTTGTTTACATAGGGATGTTGGCAGAATTCAAGCTCTGCTATGAATTTCAATATATTTACTAACTATTGGCATTAACTCTTATTTCAACACCCTTAGAACAACATAACGTGGTATTCAATGAGGCTCCCTTTGGCCAGCCACCCACTTTGTTTCCAGATGCTCCCGTGGAGCAGCACAAAATCTATTCTGACTCTACAGCCAATTACAGCAACAAAAATGGTATAATTCAATTTTTTTCCAGGTTCAGTATCTTATTTGCTTTACCACAGTCATCACAACTGGAGTGAGCCTCGTGGTACAACTGGTTTTCTGCATAGAGTGAAAGGAAGTCAAATGTCCAGGCATTCCATGAATGACTTATCTTGCATCCTTTCTTACACAGGAAGCTCTTGTGGACCACAGAAAGCTAAGACAGGGTAAGGTAAGACAGAGCCACAGGACAGTTCAGTTGCCATCTCACTCTGCCAATGGTCAAAGGTGAAGCTCAGCTTCAGACAGCAGTAGCAGTAACACTCATTGGGGATCAATAAAACTGAGAAAGTAATGCTCAGGCATAGATGACTAAGCATTGCAAGACAGGGCTATTGTAATGCAAAGCCTAGTATTTTATTTTTTGCCTCCTAGTCTTTATCTAGGGCTGTGGAAGTTAAAACTATTTATGCTCCCACAATAGAAAAAAAAATAAAATAAATTAACTCCTCCATACCCCTCCCACCCCCAACTAGCATCAACCTAAAAATTCTGGTTTCCAGATCTTTGCCATCAGTAAATCTCCAGCCTGTGAAAGCCTCACGGAGGAAGCCATTTATTCAGGTAGGGTGAAACATAATAGCAAACAATAGTCCATAACACTAGGTAAGCACTGGTTTGTGCTGATCCAGAAAATTTGAATACCCCATCTGTTCTGGTTTGAGGTAAAGCAGAACCAACTTTCTGTTCAGTAATTTTACACCTTAGCTAGGCCTCTTCTAACTCTCTGAAATTAACAGCTTATTGTGGAGAAAACTGTGTTCTCGGAGTGATAAGACCAGCAATTATAATTCATGCCAAGGAATGGCATGCAGAGAAGCTCTTGCTTATACTCATTGCTATAACAACCAAGGTCAGGTAATTCCATTGTTTGCCCCATTGGAGGGTCGGAAATGGAAAAGCATAGAGGTGTGCCACATGTGGGAAAGAGAGGACAGGACAGGACAGGTGACCCAAAACCGACCAACAGGTCAAGCAGGGGTACTCCACCCCATCTGCCCCATGCTCAGTATAAAAGCTGAGGGATCAAGAGGTCTGCTCTCTTTCTTCAATGACCAACATCCAAAGAGGACCCTGCCTGTTCATCTGCCTTTGATCCCAATCCATGTGTTCCTGACTCCAGAGTTGACATCCTATTCTCCCTCATTGCTGAGTCCAGTCTGGGACTTCCCCAGTGCCTGCTAGTGACATCATCCTGAGAGCTCGATATTTTTTATATATTCTATTTATTTCATTATTTCCTTTTTAATTTTAATATTAATATTTCATTAAAGCAGTTTAGTTCATTCTAAACTTGTAAATCTCTTTATCTCTCCCCCTTTTTCTCCTGAAGCAAGAAAGTAAGGGGAGAGGATCTGTCACCTTCATAGGCCAACTCGGCCTAAACCATGACACCATCAAGTGTCCCGTCCCTGCAGCATAAAGAAATCTCATCCACATCTGTTGAGGAATGGATGCAGAATTTCTTCCTGACACACAAGTCAGCAATGAACTGATGGAGTCTCCCTTTTAACGGTGCTGAGACAGATCAAGTACATACCCAGAAGGTCTGATGTATCTGCACTGGATACATGTGACTTACCTGTTCATAAATATTCAGTAACTTTTTCTATATGCCAGGGTAATTCAGGCAAAAAACATCCAGCTGTTACAAATATACAAAGAAAATCGTGCTTCTCCAGGCTTTCTGACATGGGGCACTGGATTTCATTGTGTGTAAGTGGATGCCAGATCTTCCCCCAGCCCCAGTTCTGGCTGACAAATCTTAGGCTCATGGCAATAATACCCCATGCCTTTCCACAGCCCCATCATAGTTCAGGTGCTCCCATTATTTCCTGCTTTTGTTACAGAAACAGCAGCCCTGTGTCAGCATCACCTTATCAGTGCAGCTCAGGACAAACAACAGATATCAAAATATTTACTATAGGATTTTCAGAAGCACTTGAAGTTGACCTGCCTCTACTTCCTCATGAAATCTGCAGTAAGCCTTCCTTGTGGAAACATTGGGTTTTTTCCCCTTTGGTAATAAAATGAAACCATCGCAAAATACTTTTTGAAATCTATCTTTTTGTGTTTCAAAAGTAAACCTAAAGCATCACCTCAAACAGCCCTCGGAAAGGGAGGTGCAGCACTGGCCCCCCACAGGGCACCCACACAGAGCTGAATTGCCCCTTTAGCAACTGCATCACGGCGTACACCCAGGCTTTGATTTTTCAGGCTAATTTAAAGCACAGTCTCTCCTCAGGTACATTACAATAAGCCAATGTATCGTAACAAAAGTAAAGATGCTGTGAGAGGGTTCTTGTTAATGAAATTACAGTTTCCTGACCAGAGGTCTGCAGAGAAAAAAAATTGTCTTAGCACTACCGCTATTTATTTCTTATTAAGCCAACTGCCTGGTAAAATGTTTATGGGGCAACAACAACCTACAATTCTCTCAGAGGCTGATAGCATGAGAGGATGTGCTGCAGCTCTCAAGACCTGATTCCATTTCTCACCTTGAATGGCCTCCATCACACACTTACTCCTTTGCATGAAATGGCAGCCATCGCTCAGTACCTCTGGAGGAAGCTGAAATCAGAGGAGGCTTGCCCTTTCCTCTCCATGCCTCCTTCTTACTCCGGTCCAGAGACTGCCACAAGCAAAGCCAGCTGCCACCATCTCTGGTTTGGCTGAAGAACAAGCTGCATCCTCTGACAAGCTGGCTATCATTTTGTGGTGTAGTGGCTCCACCCACCTCACTGTGCCACAGAGTGGCAGCCATTTTGTTGTGGGGCACAGCTTCTCTCTCCTGGCACACCCCACAGCACAGGGGTGGCAAGGAGCTGTGTGCATCCCAGGTAAAGCAAGTGGGAGATGTGAAGAAACCAAGGAAATGGTTGCCACAAGGTGGTTTAAAAGTTAGGTGAGGCTGAGGACAGGGAAACTGCTGCTGCCACTGCTAAGAAGCCTGACAAAAACAGGCGGCCAACTGTTGATGGAAGGAAGGGTTGCAAGCGTGTCACGATGTCATTTGGTTGATTAGCTTGTCACAGCTGCCAGAACATTTAAAGTAGTTTTATTTAATCGACAAAACATTGCAGGTAGTGTAAATAGCTGATTCTTGGCCAAATTTAAACCCATCAGCAAAGTCAGATGAATACTAACTGTGTTACATGCCCTTCCTCACCCCTGGTGAGGGCAATCTCCAGTCAGTAGCTGGAGTAAACAGCCACCAGCAAGTTATACATCTGGGGGACATGAAAAAGCAGCACTGATAATGTCTTAAGTTTCCTGGCAGAGTAATTTTCAGGGATTTCTGTTTCTGCAGATGAGAGCTGCAGCTCTAACCTGGGGCAAAACATCCCATTTTTCTGAAACTGCTTTTCGGCCTGAGATGAGGGCAGGGGAGAAAAAAATCCAATATAGCAGAAAGCAAAGGAGAGCTGGAGAAACTCATTGAGGAGCCTGGTAGAGGCTAAAGCAGGGGCAGTGGCATGAAAAAACATCAAACGTGAACGAAACCTTTTACATACTACATAATCTTGGTGGCTGTGGTTGGTGCATTTGATTATTCTGATTTTAAACTACATTCATTGTAAATTTAGATAATATTCATACATTTGTAAGTTTACTTTCCTAAGAAGAATTTCAGTCTATTTTATAGCAATAGAGCTAAACTGAGAAACTTTATAGCATAAGGACAGAAGCACTCCTGCCTCTTTACTTATATGCTTACATTCAGGTATATTTATATAGCTAGATAATGAACACAAACTATGCCAATAAATTGAGAATGCTTTACATTTTTTCAGGGTTTTTTATTTTTTTAAATCAAAACTACTTATTTTGAAGTATATGGTAAGTAACAATTCTATACACAACTGTATTAAGTTAAAGAAAAAACGCTTCAGGTTGTTTTCCAGCAAGTGGCAATATCACCAACATGGTTGATGTTGCAAATATTTCTGTACAGATATAACATGACCCTTTCCTCACAAGTAGCTGTAAAACTCAGCACTTAATTAACTGATCTGTAGGGTTTTTATTATTAATTACTTATTTTCTCTCTTCATTCCAAAGCCCTGGGGAGGGAGGAGTTTGGAGTAAAGGTAGAGAGAGGGTCAGGTGGGAACAAGTCAAGCCTGAAAAAAAGTTTAGTGATGTGAAGGGAAAGTAATCAGAGCTCATTACCATTAGACTAAGAAATAATTTTTATCAAATTCAAGTAACAGAATAATAGAAAAGCTGAAAAACTTAATGACTTAAAAAAATATATTAAAAAGACACTTCCTCTCTGGGCAGCATAGTGGGTAAGAGCATTCAATTAGTAGGCGGTTAATAAGCTCCAGGTGGTGTCTCCTACCAGTTTGGGGGTAGAATATAAAAGACAGGGGAAGCAGGGTTAGAAAGGGTGTGTTTCCTTTCTGCCTGTCATGGTTGCTCTGTGGTTTTTAGTTTGATTGTGTGGTTCCCTGACTGCCTTGTGAACAATAAAGCATTCTCTGAGGGAAAGTCTCTAAAAGAATTTGGGCTGGAAGTTTACTTTCTTTCTCTGCAGTAATTCACACGGACTAAGGGCTTCTTAGAGCCTTGAAATATCTCCTAATGACTGCTGCTAGAATTAGATATTGGACTCCAGTAAATTAAAGGATCTACTATAGAAGTTTATTTGTGTTTATAGCAGCAAAGGCCCTGGCAGCTATATAGGGTGTTGCTGCTGGGAATTTATTTCCATTGTGGTGGCTTCTTTTGACGATGTGTGAAAATTTAACTGGCTGCAGTTTAAGATGGAAAGTGTAAACCGCACCATTCGCAAGAGTTGTGTTTTACAATACAGACCTACTATACAACACACGCGACTGTAGGAATTGCAGATTAAAACTGATGGGGCGTATAAACTCTGTGTTTGGCTGGGGCAGAAAGAGGTTAAAAGTCCGACCCGCAAGCAAATCTGGTGCTAGCTCTACCTCACAAGGGCAGCTTTTGGTATGGGAAAATGTTTAAGGCAATTTAAATGCTCGGTCAAAGAGAGGATCCAGTTTAGTAAATCATAGGCTTTCTGACTAAACAGCCTACAGTATTTCTTAGGTTTGCTTTAATTATAAAGTATTACAAAGCATAATTTACTCCAAAAGTACCCATCCCATGAAGTTAGAAAGAGACCTTTGCGTGATCTTTTGCCATAAGGCCATTTAAAAATGGCCAAGCGTCCAACAATATTGCCAGACTGCAAATCCTAATAATATAGTGCAATTGCATATCAACATAAAAATTCTTTCAAAATTTTCCACTGGGTTGTCACAATCTCACATTTTCTCAATTTTATCTGGATTAAGCTTTAGTCTGGCAACCTTAGTCTAGGCCTCATCTATAATTAGATGTTAATTGTAGAAGAGAGTAGTCAAACCTGCTCAGGTCTGCACCTCTAGTTACAGGGAACATGCTAGCAACTGAACAATTGGTGATAGTCATTTACGTAGTACAGATGACTTGAGAAGTTGCTAAAGCAGAATTTGAATGTTTTGGTTTTTTTCACTAACAATTAATATTAGTTTATTATTCTGGAAAAATTATTTTGATTTTGGGACATTAGAACATTTGGAAAATATGGAGGTTCATATGGGGTCAGCTTTCTAATCTAATTTTCATAATGACCAATATGGCTGGCACAAATCAGTATAGCAGCCAGATCAGATACGATTGGTCAAAGGCTCTGCTCTTAAGTCATAAACAACAGTTCCATCATTTATTTCGTTCCTTCATCTTCCCACCTGAATGCCAAGAAGCATATTTCATGTCACTCATTTTTTCATAAATACATGAGCATATTGAAAACTGTTGATGAACACAGAAACCTAGCAAACATTCATACCTGTTTCATTTAAATTCTTGCTTAGTGATCCTTAAGGATGGGAAATAAATTTTTTATTTTTTTTTTTAAATAAAAAATCATTCAGTGCCTACATCAGCAGTGAAATGCCATGATTTATGCAGGGTAAGAGTAACTTCAACAGCATTGAAAGTGATTTCTGGATTTATAGTCCAATCCAATAAACGTTGGATGAGGATGTTGACTAAATTCCATATTTAGATAATTGCTTTCCTGTTTGATTTACTAATTGTGCTTACAGATCAAGGTAAACTACCTTGAGATCAATCTGCCATCAGACACCAATGAACTAGTCCACGGTCCATGTAAGCCTGAGACTCAAACGCCTTTGGGTGCTGTTTATGTCAGTCACTGTAAATGTAGGTAATGCTCCTCCTTTCTACAACTGTAAAACCAATCTACTGGTGGCAGGCAGAGTTCGATGTACATGTTGCAAAGAACTTGATAACACATTTTGATTCTAAATAGTATCTTTAGCAATATGCTATTCTGTTAATAATTTTTGTTCCCAGTTTCTATAAATAAGATTTTAGCTGTAAAGCTTGAGACTCATCCTCTTCCTTCTAATTATGACTTCCAATACCCTCTCACTACAGTTCTCCAACTGAAGACAGAGAGTGAGACCATATATTTTATAAGATGCTTCAGTGAAATGATAAGTGCATTAAGTGCAGTTAAGACATTTTGGCTGACTTGGGTGCTGGCAGGTTGGCAGTTAATATTGAACGCAAGACCACAGTTAGGTGTCTGCCCATGAAGGGAGACTTTCTGTCAAGCATCAGCCCCTGTCCCTGCCTGATGGCCAAATGACCCTCTCTTAACACATTTCCCTGGTAGATTCATCTAGAAAGGTTTCCACTGAAACATTTTCATGTTCCCAAACACTATAACTTGAGCTTTGCTCTGATTTCTCAGGCCATCTTATCGAAAAAGGCACAAATAGAGAAGTCCTCTGTGAGGATATGGAAAAGGCTTCTGCACGCACCAGAACAGACTATCAAATAGCCTGTTCATCAAACTACTGAACTGCAGTTCACCTACACAGTGTGCTTAATGAGCCCCATTTTGCTTGTCAGTTTGCACTCAAATGCACAGCAATGAACAAGGGTAGAACCTCTTATTTTGGCAACAATTTGCAGCTAAATTGGCTTAAACCAATGGTGAAGTTACAGTCAATATAAAGACAGCAGAAACACACAAGATCAAGCATTAGATCCACTAGAAGGAGGTAGAGATCTGTTCAGTGGAAGGTGGAAGGTGTACATCCATAGATGTACAGACACCCCTGTGATACTTGCTCTGTGCATGTGCAGGCTGGGCTTACAACAACACAAGAACATCATTTATCCAAAACACCAGAGCTGGCTGGGTAACTGTGTGCTCTACTTTAAATCTTTCCTCACCTTATTCATCCCCCAATGTGAAAAAAAGCCATGGGAAAGTGATGAAACTTGTCAGCTGGCACAGCAGACACACAGCAGTGAAGCATTTTGCAGTGAGATTTTATGGGACCTGCAGCTCTCGAAATACAGGAATTGTGTATTTTTAAGCACCAGCTACCAGTGCACTATGACACCTGAAACACCCAGCCCCCGGGCAGTTGTCCTAGTTTGAAGCCATGTCCATGTTTGAAGCTAAGGATCGTGTGAGGAACATTTCCCGCTTATAATGATAGTCAGTGTACAGCTGTTCATGTCATATCCAGGGCCACCTAAATCAGCCCTCCTAGCATCACAGCTATCTACCCACTGTGAAAAATAGTAGTGATTTTGTGAGGGGTACAACAGGCTGAGGGTATGTCAGTGTCCCAGTGCAAAGGGAAAGCAGCCAAGCTCATATTAAAAAATCTAACTCAAGTTACCTTAGGCACGTTAGTTGCAATAGCATGTTTAGTCCTGGCTGATTTACCCCACTCAGACATTAGTGCTGAGGCTGCAATGACTTCTCTTTCTGCCAAACTGCTGTCCTTATCCCAGCTGCAACCCGTCCAACACTTACATGAACATCAACCAGAGGAAGAGAGAAGTTAGGCTAAGAGTTCATAAACCTGTGGCAACAGGAAAAGAGATCGGTAATAGGATGGCCCCACAGCTGCTTTTTAGTTTGAACTGTTTTGTGGGGAATCTGAAAATCTTAGTTCACTTTAGAAAATTGGAAGATACTGCAGAGGTACTTTACTCTTGCTAGGTAGGGATTTGTTTAAATGACTTCAAACTGAGCCTAACTTATTTCTGGTTCCAAGGAGGACTGTAGCATATGGGTTGATCAATACGTTAGTCCGTGGGCAACACTAGCCACGAGCAGGAGTCCTGAGGCAAGCTGCATTCGAGATGGTTGTCCTGGCTGCGAGAATGAGAGCTGGTGCAGCTTCTCAGCGGCCACGCTTCCAGGGGAGCTGCACAACACCACCATCAAGTGGGCTCTGCACCACAGTACAGTACTATGCTGAGCCCTGATTCCATTTCAATATCCAAATAGTGTTGCTGAGTTTTCCCAAGACAAAAAAAAAAAATCAAATGTCTTTTCAACATCAGCTGAGACTTCATTGTAAGAGAGTTCTTGTGTTTAACAGCTCCTGTCCTATGATGTATTCCACAGCCATTACTCTCTCATCAAATGTGTCAGTAGGCCTATTTCTCAGAATATTTGGAAAGAGAGTAAACTACTTGTAATTAAACTAGCTTCACAGAAAAGTTTATATTTGGGTTGCGCATAATCTAATTAGATGCTTTCTTAATTTATTTTTCTTTCTCATTTCCCCATTATCTATATAAAATTTCCATACCAAAAAATAAAGTTAAAAGCATGTAAATGAGGTGCAGATAATGCAGTCTCAAGGCAAGACAACCTGCATTTTCACTACTGACTCTTCCATAATTTCCTGCAGAGAATTATGGCTTGAACTTTTATCAAAGTTTTTTTCTATAGGTGCCTATCCACTGGTGGTCTGTACAGAATTATCCTCTTGCCCTTTGTGTTGGGAGAGGATTTGGATGCACGATTACAGTTGCTTAATGTTTTGATTTTTGATAGCTCCATCTTTCCTTTTTACTTGGTCTCCTGTGATACTGGTTTTTTTGCTCTTTGAAGTGTATAGTACTGAGCAAAGTAATTCAGAGCAATTCAGATCCGTGCTGAATAAATTCCCAACAGCATGCTGAGTTGGAATGCATACTAATGGGACTCCCCTTTCCAAAATTTCCTGGCCTCAGCCTTTCCACAGGGGTAGAATAATATAAAGGGATCTATGTAGCAATTTTGTTGGGCCACTTAAGAGTCCGTGTATGTCAGCAGGAATCTAGGGCTTGATGTGGTCCTCTACAGCCTAGATATTTCCTTGGAAGTTGTTTGGAACCAGTTACTTAACAGCTCTCAGCAGATTGGAAAGTTGCCACCATTTGCACTGTAGATTTCCCACTCCTCCTGATGTTTCTCTAATTTGACCTTAATGTCCTGGTTTGAATCTGCAGGATGTGCTGGAAATATATAGAATACTTAAATGTCCATCTTCAGGTTTCTTCTTGAATTGCATTTCTTCCCTCCAAGGTTCCTTATATATGGCCAATTTATTATTTTGTGCAAATTTCAATTGCTGAATAGTAGATCAAATGGCTAAAAATGATTAGGAGTTTAGTACGTCATCTCCTAGACACTGGAGAGTTGCATAAGGGTAGAGGGTTAGAAGGAATCCCTTTGGCCAGACGCTAAACTGAGGAGAGTCAAATTCCTGTCAGCTGGCTGGGTGGTTTGTCTGAGTCACGCCAGGGGGGGAGGATTTCATAGTGTTCTTGGGTTCCAGTGCTTTATTGTCCCAATTAGACCATTGTGCCAACTTCAGTACAAGGAAAATTAGTTCCTTATTGTTCCTGTCATCTTCTCTACTAAAAGCTTTTTTACACAGTGGAAGACTATTATCATATCCACTTCATTAGATATTTCTTCCTTAGATTTAACTATATGAATTCCTTCATGTTCAGTTTCTAAATCACATTCTTCTTTGGACTCTATCCATCATGGCTTTGTTTTTCTCAAAGTAGAAACCTACAATGGAACACTATCTGTGTTTGAGTTCTGTCCTTTTTAATGTGTTGGAGCTGCAACATAGAATCTGTGTGAGACTGTGAGAATAGTTCCTTCAATATTCTCGATGTAATTATTTTAATATTTCAAGGATTTTTCCTTTGTTTTTTTCCTTAGGTGAACTGAGAAATATTTTTTTCCTTAGTTGTGCAAGAGTGGTGATATACTTAAGTATATAGCAGAAGTATGTGACCAGCTTTGCATTAGGCAATGTATAAAGACGGAACAAAAAGATGGTTCCTGCTCCCCAAAATTGCAATCTAAATGTGAAAATGTAGGTATAATTCCAGATAAGCACTAAGACAGCAATTGTCAGTGGCAGCTGAAGGTGGCAGTAAACAAAAGACACAAAAGGAAGGAATGAGGGTTATCACAGAGTTGGGTTAGCAGAGACCTTTAAAGGTCTTCCAGTCCAACCCACCTACTATGGGCAGGGACATCTTTCACTAGATGGGGTTGCTCAGAGCCCCTCCAACCTGACCTTGACTGTTTTCAGGAATGGGGCATCTACCACCTCCCCGGGCAACCTTTTCTTGTTTCGCCACCCTCACTGCAAAAAATTTCTGCCTTATATATAGTCTAAATCTACCCTCTTTTAATTTAAAGCCGTTACCCCTTGTCCTATTACAACAAGCCCTGTTAAAAACTTTGTCCCAATCTTTCCTGTAGACCCCCTTTAAGTACCAAAAGACTGCAATAAGGTGTCCCCAGAGCCTTCTTTTCTCCAGGCTAAAGAGCCCCAACTCTGGCAGCCTGTCCTCATAACGGAGGTGCTCCAGCCCTCTGCTCATCTCCGTGGCTCTCCTCTGGACCCACTCTGGCAGATCCATGTCTTTCCTGTGCCAAGGGCTCCAGAGCTGGATGCAGTACTCCAGGTGGGGTCTCACCAGAGCAGAGGGACAGAATCACTTCCCTTGACCTGCTGGCTCCACTCCTTTTGATGCAGCCCAGGATACAGTTGACCTTCTGGGCTGTGAGCGTACATTGCCGACACATGTCCAGCTTTTCATCCACCAATACTCCCAACTCCTTCTCACACAGGGTTATAACCTCGGCAAATACAGACTCATTTTGAAAAGTTTTGAATGTCTAATGATTCACTTTGCATAAACCTTAAAAAAGGTGACCAAATACTTATAGTTCTTCAGCTTGCAGCAGGGACAATGAAAGTGTAGTTCCTGGAAACATTTATTTGATCTAGGCGTCTAAGTTGAATGTGAGGTCTTTTCCATAATATCATAAATACACAATTCTTTAAGAGTAATTTTTGTAGTAAACCAAAACATTAACATAAAAAGTCATTGTTTAGACACGGTTATTGTTAATTAAGAGAATTAACGACAGCAATCTGGCAGTTGCATAAGCATTATTATATAGTATTTGTTTATATTCAATGCTATAATTATTATGATTTTAAAAACTAGACAAAACACTTTTTTTTGTCAATTTAGAGGATAAAAGTGAGACTAAATGATCTAAAACAGTTTTATGATAGCACCCACTTCTCCAGCACTGGGTCACCTCCTGCCTTCCTAGTTTCTCCCAAGCTACATGAAAAATAATCAGCTTCTCGATGATTGTGTCCATCTGTGTCCAGTTCAAAACACAGCCAAGGACTGACATGCTGCTTTTTGGACCACACCAGGTTCAGAGTAGCAGTGTTTACTCTTTCAAAGGAATCACCTCTCCACTGAAAAGAAGAATGGATTCCAGATGCAGTGTGCTTCAAAGGCAAACTTGTTGGGCAAATACTCATTTCCTAAAAGTTGCAGTTAACTATTTGACTAACTCATTACATGTTTCAGTTAGCATATGAGGATGCCTTTTATCTAAATGTATACACTTGAGAAAGTAGGTTTGCTTTCAAGTAGACATTTAATGAGAAAAAACACAAGTAAGTTTGAAAAGAAGGAATTAATGCATTTCAAGGTGTGCCATAGATTCTGAGGTTCAATGAAATGTGCCTAAGTTTGACCCGTCCCCAGGAACCTGGTATCACGTGTTTTTAGTACAATACCTGTTAACTTCTTTTGGAAGCTTTTTAAATGCAACCCACTCTGCTATGTATCTGTAATTTCTTTTTTCTTTTTTTTTTTTGCTTTGCAGTGATAAGTAATATCATAAGTATATAACCCATCTGCCTCTCCTGCCCACTCAGTCAAGAGTACTGTCTGGTTATATGTGTAAAGTCTAATTATAATTTTATGCCTATCTTAAGCACTATCACAAGTAAAATAGGTAGGAAGAATATAATTTGAGTTCCACATGGTCATTACATGCATCACTTAAACAAAGAAGAGGAATGATTGATTAAGAAGTAGTATCTGCTTATTTATTCTTGTATTGCAAAGTCAGAATGTCCACAAAAATTACATTCATTCTCTAAAAGCTGATATTATATTTGACTGAAAAAAATGGGGAGTTTGTCAGATGAAATATTTTAATCTTAAAATGTGGCTTTTCCTTGCACAGAAACCTTTCCTACTCTTAATATAGCTAAATTGTCCTTATTTATAAAAAAAAAAAATATTCAGTGTTATCATTTTTGTATGAATACCAAAGATTTTTATTTCTTTATCGGGTTTGGGGGTGGAGGGTGAGGTTTGGGTTGTTTTTTTTCTGCAAGGGAATATCTGTTTATGAATACTCCTTCTGGAATGGCAAGAAGCTTTGTTAAATCAGTGAAGCCATATAGAATATAGGCCCTACTCACATTTTCTAGCTGGCTATCTCTGAAGACCTTGATTCATGTATATCAGGTGATACCTCATCAGACAGGACTTTGATAAATAAGAACTGTAAGACATACTCCTTATATACATCTATTAATGACTTGCCCAATATCACGTTATCCTGAAGGAGTCCTTGTAAGCCCAAGATCAACTATTTCCACTGGCCGTTTTAAGCAGCAAGGTTCAGCTGATCAGCTGTTCATGAAACCACAGCATCTCAGCCTTCTCACTCAGCAGCCTGTGCCTGCCCTTAATGTAACCTGATGGGAGAGCAAGTGGCTCAAATCCTTCTCTGAGAATCAGGTCATGTTAGTCTCTAAATCGCTAGCCAACTTTGCAAATGGAAGCTAAACATGAGGTTCATCTTTACTTCCTAAAGACAGTGACAGAAAAAGGGCAGACCAGATTCTTATGTAACATGTGAGACTATGAAAATAAGGGGAAATGAAAGTTCAGTGCTTACAAACTAGTACACTCTCATCATGTTCCTGGAATTCAGGGACCTACGAAAATGCCTTCATGTTGGAAAAGACAATTTTTTAATTTGTATATTTCATGGTTTTGCTGAAAATGGAAATATTTCTTCTTACCAATGTATCTGATAAGGCAAGTAAACCTCTGGCTGTTTGGTACAGGTATCTGTTTGTTCAGCAAGATGTTGTGGTAGTATTGAAAAATCATCGCAGATGACCTGCTTTACTTTTACTTATTTACATCCCTGCATATAAAGTGCAACTGTTTCAATTTGGCAGTATTTAAAACCCACTTTCGAGCACGCAAGATGATATTTTAAGCAAAGGCATGATTGCAAAGATGTGTGATAAGTGTAGTTTCAATACTTATACTCAAGATGGCAGTATGAAAACAGGAAACAAATACTTCGGTAGGTACTTCTCAGAGCTACTTCAGCTCTTCCCGCTTCTTGACTTTATTTCGATCTTAATAAGCCCGAACAGTTTAAACCACAACAAAATTAAACTTTCGAATGGTCAGCCATGAGAAACACGCAGAGAGTAAATATTGAAGCAGAGGCAAAACCCATTAAAACATTAATTATTAAAAATAGAGTAATGATTAAGTAATGAACCTTTTGACAGAAATTCATTAACAGAATGCTCAGTTTCAAACTGCTAAATCAGAAAAATATTAACATTCAGTTGTGTCCTGGTGAACTCCTAGCAAAGCTTTAAGCTGAAAAGAATGTCATTTTGATGGGCTGCTTCTCCCATCAAAATGACAGCTATGATATTTTAAAAATAACATCTTGGTTCTTATTCTGAGTGGCAATGCTTCCCTGCATTTAAATCTGTTCCCCACCGCAGATGTCTCCCTTTTATCTCTTTACCTTTCTTTCCTGTATCTCCTTCATGCATAGGAACGTATACATCTTCCTATCAATGTACATCCATTATCTAATTGGTTTATGTCCTGAATAAATAGCTAATATGTTTAACCACAAACATAATGTATACTTTGCCTATAGAGCTGAAAATTACTTAATTTATGACTCATGGAGGAAATAGAGTTTGATGCCTAGAAGCTTTGGTACCATTAAACTCGGATATTTTGCAATGCTCGCGTCGGGTACCATTATGAAGGTATTTTATTGGGTTTTATCACACAGAAGTGATGGCTGCATATTAGGTTCTAAATTAAGGTTAAACAGAAACTTTACAGTAAAACACTGCCCAACATTAGGAAATATTAATGGAGTGAGAAGGTACAAAGAATTTTTTATGAAGAAGTTCCCCCAAAAAATTCCTGCAAAACCACAGTATTTCCACACACATAGAAACTGGACTGTTACTTTTTTCATGGCATTGTAGCAATACTAGACTATCAACACTCAAATCCTCCAGGTTGCATTTGTATCACTAAATCTTCATGTCAGCATATTTTTTTCACTGCAAACTAAGACTGTGTGTGAGAGAGGGGGAAGGATGGCTGGTGTTACAGGTTATGCTAAATCATCTTTTAGCCTTTCTGTGTAATAAGAGGCTTTTCTATTATGTATAGAGAAGAGTATGGTGACTTAGAGTATGGCCAGCCAATGGTTTTGAGAAATGAACAAAAATTCACTCAAGTTGTACTTCGAGTTCCTGATACGTGACTGGAAGAAACAGTTGAGTCATCACCTTGTCTTTCAATGTGGCTGGAAAATACCATGGTGGAGTGAATCATCATTGTCCTGTAAGTTCTCTTCCTTACCGTAAACAATGTAGTGTCTGGAAAAGTACTGTAGAACAAATATTATAACTCTTACCTAATTCTGGTTTGGAAAGTGATGTTACTAACAAATGGCAAGAGAGTTCTGTTTGCATCTCTGTAGCTGGAATAAGCTCTTATACAGGAATTCTCTCAAGAGCTAGTCATTGGTGTCAGAGCCAAGATTTCCGAAAGATGAGTTTGCCTGTGTGTTTTTTGCCTGCATGTCAGCTGTTAGGTGGTTAGTGCACGTGAGAGTGTATCTTTCCCCTTAAGAAACAGATGGCTGCTCAGTTGGTCAAAGGGAGAGCTCTTAGAAAGGGAGTAGCTGGAGCAGTTTGCTGTATTGCTGAAGATAGTGTAATATTTACTGATTTTCATATCAATTTCAAGTTTAAAATTTGACAATGTAGGAAATATCAAGTAGGTAAACAAGTCATCATTGAAAAATGCGTAGGCCCTGGGTCAGAGTGGTTTTGTTTTTCCTGAAATGGGAAAATGATCTGCAACCCCCACCAACATCTGTCGCTATTTAACAGTGAGGGTGTAGTATGGTAATCTCAACTCTCTATTAACAAAAGTTATGGGAAAGAGAGGGTGATGTTTGTAGACTTCCTTCGGTTTCTTAGTCCCTGTCTGTAGCAGCACTTCCAGAGAGTCACATGTAGCCATCTGGTTACCATCTGGGTCTTATCAAACAGCGTGGTACATTTCCAAGTAGTTATGCAGCCAAAACGCTGAGTATCCACAGCTTGTGTATAAGAGTACCTGAAAGAAATATGCATACTCTGTCACGGAGCCCATGCATACTGAACATATGATCCTTTCTGGCTCTTCATCTAATACTTTCTTTTAATATCTAAGTCCAGATTCATTTGGATGATAGTAACTCCGCTGACTTATTGCAGACTGAGTAGACCTTTGCTTTCTGAGCTATAATCAAACTAGCTGAAACTGCACCTTCTGGTATCAGTGAGGTAAGATGGTACTTTTGTAGCACTTGTTAATTACAGAGGACTTACACCGCAGTTGAAGGTAGCTGGACAGGCTGAGCATGGCTGCATGGATGTTCTGCTGAAGGAACAATGCACTTTGCAACTATCCCATGTTTTTGCTCTGCAACAACCCCTTGGGTTTCTTTGAAGCCGTAGAATACCTGAAGGAGTGTTATACTTGTAAAATCCATTCCTAGCCATTCCTGTGCCTCTTTTCAGCATATGAATATAGCATGAATGCAGTAAGCCCAGCATGAACATTTGAGCTTAGAGCCAAATGAATGATTACATCCCTTTGGAACTGCGCTGCTTGGACAATGGGTCATCTCTTCAGATGTAAAGGAAAGTAAAAATTTGTAGCATCTTTTTGTAGCATGCCTTGATTGCATCTTCTAGTCATTCTGCCCTCCCATTCTTCCTATCTCTTGGCTGGAAACACAATTAAAGAGGCCTGAATATAGCAATATAACACTAATCCTTTAATACCCTAACTGGTTCTGTTGAGACTCTACCACACACAGACAAAAATAAAACAAAGCAAAACAAAAGAGCAATTAATGAAATAAATCAGATACCATTGCTTTGCTACCTCCTGTCCTTTTGCCACGTAAAATTAGGGAGTTGCTTGAAAAGTACTTCAGTGCTATTAAGCTATTATTTGAGAGAGAGTATAATGGACTGATTCTTCCAGTTGCTTAAACTGATGTGGTTTCATTTAAAGTAATGAGCCCCAACATTGCATCCAGTTGAGGATTTAGTCCAAGCCCTACTATGACTGTTAATAGTTTTCCTGACAAAAGAGTATATTACCATCCCTTCCTGAGACCAAGCTGAAAGTGCCTGTAGAAATGGCCCAGTTTATTAATCTGGTTTTGCTGTTCATCTTCCTTCATGACATTTGTTGCAGTCTTATTACTTCTCTAAGGGATTTCGCAATCCTCTGCTTGTATTTGTCTTGAGCCATAGAAAGCATAACTCTTGGGAGGAAGGAGGAAGGGATATTTCTGTCCCTATGAGCAAAAAGTCAACAAGTTGTCAGGACTAATTGAAAGAGGGGAGATTTAGACTAGACACTAGAAAGAAATTCTTTACTGTGAGGGTGGTAAGACACTGGAACAGGCTGCCCAGAGAAGCTGTGGAAGCCCCATCCCTAGGACCACTCAAGGCCAGGCTGGATGGGGCTTTGAGCAACCTGGTCTAGTGGGAGGTGTCCCTGCCCATGGCAGGGGGGTTGGAACTAGATGATCCTTAATGTCCCTTCCAACTCTAACCATCCTATGATTCTATGATTCTATGACTGGAGTTAGGCAAACTGATATAGAGCTGGGGATGGGAAGCTAGCAATATCATTTTAGGTCATTTAAGGTTTAGATAAAGATAAAAAGTTGAATATATACCAGAACGTATAAACGAGGTTTCTGAAAGGAATGAGGAAGTTTTCTATCCTCCTGATTTTCAGTTTGGATTAAAATAAAAAAATCCCCTATGTTTCAAGAAAGCATATCCATCAACATACAATAGTTAAGGTGGAAAATAAAGATGATTCATGACCTTCCACATAAGAGGAAAACAGGAGACAGGCTGATGGGAGAGCCCTTGAAAAAGCAGAGAAAAGTTCCCTCAAAAAACAATCAAATCTGTAGTCAGTACAAGGAGACTTCTTTCCTCCTACTTTGCCAAAGGAGATGCAGGTTGTTGAGACTCCATAAAGGAATAGATTGGGGAATTGAGGCATAAAAAGAACTAGAATAATGGAACTGATCCAGGTAAATGCTCTGTAGAAGAACACCCAGTACTCCTTTGGTATCTATCATTGCCGAAAAATGATAAGGTAATAAGATCTCTGGAATTTGGCAATAGGGTAGGTCACATTGGTATGCAAAGTAATTTTGCCTTTGCAAAAAAGTAATTGCCTTTTTGCTTACTTAAGACAAAGAGTAATCATTACAATCTAACCAAAGGTTCAGTTTCCAACTAAAAAGCCACTACACTACCATAAAAAAAAAAAAAAATGTGGAAACTGGAACTTTAAATTTACTAGCTTAAAATAAAGTAAAAAATCTGTACACAAACAAACCTTGTGCCAAAAAGCCATACTCCAACACACTCAAATTTTGTCATTGATTAATGGGAGATTATTCAATTTAAATAAATCCCTCTTTCACTGTTTTTAAAAAGTTACGTTTGAGTTGGTAGAAAATTCTAGCATGCTTTGCTTTTTATTCACTCCCTGGCTTTTGTCCCTTTCAGGTAACATGCTTAAAGCTTTTAGTTCTGGGGTTTTTTGGAATATTCCCAGCTTCTCAAATCACAACTTCTTTCATGAGTAGGACTGAGGCATTGCAGCTAATGGTGTTAAGAGAACTTCCTGCTTTTGACTGATCACAGCTGAAAATTAGCTAACTGCTGAGTCTCAGTGAGCTGACAGCATTGACTCAGACAAAAGCTTATACAGACATGAAGACAGAAGTATGGAGGCTAAACCAGAAGAATTTTCCTTCTTTAAAGCTGGGAACTTGCAAGAGGAGAAAGTAATAGTAGCTAAGCCTTCAGAGAGTAAAATCTTAAGATTTGCCAAGACAATCAGGATTACTGGATGTAGAGATTTCAGGGTCTACATTGCCCTTGAGTGGGAACTTCACAGAGTCTGTTAACGCATGAAGTATCAATTGACAGAACTCATGAGAGAAGACATGAGTGCTAGAATGCAGTGATCAACACAGAAGGTAAGGGTGAGTTTGAGTATTTGTGGGAAGAGTGCCAGAAGCACAAACAACTTCAGATTTTCAAGCACACATTGGGCAAAAAGAACAGACATAAATGCAGGGGGTAATAGAAGACCATGTGTCAGAGGGAGATGAGGCCAGAGCAAGAGGGATTAAGACACTGAGTTGCTCCATTAGCAAAGGACTAGAAAAAGCAAGATGGCATTGTAGAAAACCTGTTTTCACTGAGGGAAAAAGAAATGGCCAGGACTGAGAGACCAAGCGAAATGATTTTCAAGATGTTGAGAAGGAGAAGAAAACATGACTCTCAGAGAGAATAAAGGACTGAAGACTCTTAAAAGCGTGGTAAAGAGCCAGGTTTTTATCCCCCAAGAGTCCCGGCTAAGAAATTGTGCACTTGTTGGTTGAGCAGATCCAGTAGAAAATGTGTTGCTTGTCAGGATGCATTTAGTAAGAATATAAATTAGATGAGACTGTAAGGTTAAAGAGACTTCGAATAAGAGCCAGGAGAATAAACTGATTGTCTTTTATGTTGGGACAAGTGACATGTGTCCCATTAGGTGACTTTCCTGGTTGAAGAATACATTCAGTCACTTAAAAGCTCATGGTAATCACTGAAGTTTTTTCAAGTCGTTAGGAAAAAAAGCAAAAGGATGACAAGATCAGGAAGCCAAAGGATAACCTAAGACAGCAAGTGCTATAGGAAAGATTAGACGGAAGAAGGGTACACCAGGAATGCAAAAGTGTACTGATGGAAGGAAATGAGGGTAAAATTATATCTTCAAACACGGGAATTGTAAGGGTAAAGAGAGAATGAAGCTGCGTAAGAGCTGGTAGAGGATAAGAAAATTAAAAGAGCAGGTTTTTGACCCATAAACATGAAAAACTCAGGGGTGGGGGGAAGAGAGAAGCCATTCAGCAATTCTCTGAAAACTACACAACGTCTCCTCTCCTCAGATTTCATTAATGACAGTAGCTGAGAATGCAAAGTGAAAGGGATAATGGCTAGCGGGAGTAGAAAAGAAAAGCATGGGCTCTTTTTCCTTAGAACTTAATTAGTGATGCAAAATTGGGAGGCATCTGCAATACAGAGAAGCATCAGGTTATCATGCAGTATCAGATGACCTTGAAGACTGTCATAACAGTAATTGTATAGCAGTTAGTGCTTCAACATGCTGCAGTTATGCAGCGATAACAAAAAATCTCTGCTCTAAATGGGAAGAACTCTGTGATTGGGAGGAAACGAACTGGTAGTGATCAGCTGAGGGGTATGAATTGTTAACATAGAGAGAGATGAGAACCTAAAACATAAAAGGAAGTGTTTCCAATAAAATAAGTAGGAAGGTCTTAAGGTCAGCATATAAATTTCCTGACTGAGTACTGTACAGCACTTATCAACTGTGCTTCAGAACGACAAGCTCATAGTGTGAGAGAAATTCTACAAAGTTGCTGCTGAGCTTAGAAATAGAGCTATGAATAGATCTACGAGATGGGACTTGTATTGAGCAATGTATATTTATGGGCATATGTGTTGCTTAGCTAATTTTAAGAACGCTGGTGAGGGACAAAATAAATCATACCTGTTTTTACATAGCATAGGGAATTGAATTATATTATGTAACTATCCAAAAGCACCAGAGTGAATGTAACCTCACAAATTCCTTTCTGCTTTTTTGTTTCTAACTAAAATGTTAGTTTTAAGTGTACACTAATGACATTTACAGAACTGACACTGCAGTTTTCCAGTTCTTTTAAGTTAGTGAATTTTCAAAGTGTTGAAGTACACTGATGTTCATGATAGAAACCCTAAAGGAGTACAAAGTAATAGTGCAGGTAAAAACCAAACAAACTAATTTTTAAACTAAATTTATTATACCACCACCATAAATTAAGTTATTTCAACTGAAATATTTACTTATTCTGCCACTCATCACTGCAAAGTGGTTTCCTTTCTGCTGAGTCCATTTAGTTGTTTCACACCATACCTTCAAGATTCATGTTAATTCATACATCCAGTCTATCAACCTCACTCCAGAATTATGATCTCTCTTGATACCTTTAGACAGCTTTTTATCTGATATCTCTGGATATCACGAGCATGACTATATAGGGAACTGGAGTCTATTGATGATAGATCTAAGGCTGTGAATCTTGATGTGAGGAATTCTAAGAAATACTTCAATCTTCATGCTAGATCAACATGTAAACCAAATTCCTTTCACTTAGCTTCCTGACCACAAATAGTGGAAAAAAAATGTATAAACTTAAAAATTAGAGCAGCTGTTCTGTTAATATTTTTAAGACATCTGCATGCAGCTGTGAAAACGCAAAATAATTACAATGCTAAAATACATCTTGATGATGTAAGAACCTCAGTTTATTTAGTACTATAAGAATCTCAGCCTATTTTTGTATAGGCCCCAGTCTTCAAATCCCCATGTGCTATTACTAGTCAAAATATTTCATTTGTTAAAGGTTTCAATCACTGGCTTACTTTTAATAATATATTAAATTCTGATTAAGCTTCAATAGGCGTTTTAAAGTTTTGGTTCAGTGAGAAAAAACATGTTCAAGTTCTTAAGGCTAAGAAGTTCCTTGACGGTACTGTTTTTCTCTTCTGTTTCCATTAGCTGAACTCTTCTTATTGCCCTCTTCTTCATTAAAACCACTGCTCAGCCACTGTACGTTTTTGTTGCTATGCTCTCTCTTCCTGTTTGTGCTACAAAGATGACATCTCTTCAGGCTATGGATCAGAATGATACTTAGGAGGAGAGCTCATAGCTGTAACCTTGGGGGTTTTTTTCAGAGTATTTGCTGTAGAATTCTTATGTTCCTCACCTTTCCAGTCTGACCTTCACTTTGAACTTGGAGGTGTGTAATGATGAACCTCTGCACAGGATGAAAGAAAGGCTGCTTACTGTTGTTACCATTTGCTTGACTGGTAACAGATGTTCACGACAGAGATAATTTTTTTTAAATGTTTGCTGGTATAATATACAAGGGAAGGAGATCATTAATATTCTGATCAGATACCGTACTTTCCATGAATCCATTTTTCTCACTGTTCATAGGAGCCAGTCATCACACATTTTCACATGTTATCAGTTTAACAGTAGCTTCCATTCAAATAATTTCAAAATCAAGAATAATGCAAGGAAGCATTGCTAAAATCAGTATCTGATCTCTCGTTTAATTCTTTCTCTGTGGCGTGTGTCTGTTTAAGTGTTATATTCTGTTCAGCAACAAGAAACAGAAAAGTGACTTGTGATTTTTCACTCTCAAGGACACACCAGTTCCACTGAGAGTGATCTTTCCTCTCTCATCCCTGCAGAAATCCCTGCACCTGTGCTTGAAGTCTTTGAGGTCTCGGCTAATGAAGTAGGAGCTATTTATAACTCTCCAAATCTCCAACAGTTTTTGATGAAAAACAGTCAGTCCTGAAAGCATCTGTGCCATACAAACAGTTTCTCTGTCTGGAACTTTAGACCAACTCAGCAAAGACAATCTGTCCTTTCTGCCTTCTCCTCCTCATGTCAGGTGTTGCCTACCAAGGGATAATTTCATGTTTTCACTTAAAAAAAGGAAGGAATCTGAATCCTAATGTCAACTGAAAACTTGGTGATAATTGCATCAAGTTGCTCCTGATCAAGTTTCTGTGGCCTAACAACTTCTGCTTAGTGCGTATGCACAGGCTGTGAGCCTACACGAGGAAGTGTTATATGAAGTCATACAGCTTCAGTTGCATTTACACCTTTACTGCAGCTCAGTTCGTCACAGTCAGCTGTTGAAACACAGTTACTTGAGTGCAAGCCTGAGTCCTAAACTTTTATATTTCTGTCAGTTCTTCTCCCATTTGGGGAATCTGCAACAAGTGGCAAGTTTGTAGGAGATTTAGGCTGAATAGTGTAAGTATGAATATGTGATGCCTTGGCCCACATTCTCTGTCAAAGAGTAGATCATCATGGTTGTGAAGTTTTCTATGTAGGCTTACTCATCTCTTTTCCCTTTTTCCTTGTCAGCCATCAATAATTCCAGTCACAAATTTACTAAATAACTCTGCAATCAAAAGTAATATCTTCCAGCTGTGGACTGAGCACTGGTTGGGGGGAAGAAGCTAGACTGTTGCTGTGAAAATTCCCTGAAGAGGCCAGATCTAGGCTGACTAGATCTGATCCATTCTCCGGTGGGCATGCTTGCTCTGAGTGAAGGAGGGGAGAGAAAAGGCAAGCAATGAGGTAGAGCTTCCAGAATGAGTTACCCTCTTGCATAGTTGTCCGACAGCTAGTAGGACTCTACTATGTCCCTTAAAGCAATATCCCTAGGAAATTTTGTTTTATAAAATGGAGGCTTGGAGCTCCCATTCCCTTTCCCAAATAGGAACAGAATATGGGATCATTTTCTGAGCCTCCGTTTGGGACGTATTACTAATGCATTTTCCTCAAACTCAGTTGACTGAAAACCAAAAAGAAAAGGGATCTTTGCAATTTCTCTGGCGCTGTGCACAGCTCTACAGAAGCATGCTCTTGTCTCATTCTTTCCCCCAAATAATATACTTCATGTATTCACCTCAGCAGCTCTGCTCATAGCACACTGTGGCACCAGCCTGTTACAGCACTGCAGAAGAACTGAAAGGCTCTATTCTAAGAGGCATAAACTTCAAGACTCAGCCCTACTATGAGTGAGTCTTTGATTTCAAATGAGGGAGAAAGGAGTACTGTGTGGGCATGAAAATGGACAGCCAGAAACAGCCACCTGTTAGGAAAAGAGGGAGAGAATGTACTCATCACACATGATGTGATAGCAGCTAAGCTGCTATGTATACGCCTCACATACAGTGCCAATGGGCAGTTTATGACCCCTGAAACAAATCTGTCCCATATTCCCTGATTGAAGAGAGGACAGAAGGCTGAGAAGTAAGAAGCTTATTTCAGTTGACTGGGTTACTAGAACACAGACATAATTGACAGTTTTGCTGATATAGCAAACTTGAACTTATTTGGCTTATGCAACCAGAAAAACAACAGAGAGCAATGAAAAATGCGAGGTAGCCAGGCAGATTCTATCTCGAGACAAGCTGAAATGACACATGCTAATTTATACGGTGGCTCTAGTGTTTTCAATTAAATAAGGACTTTGTTCTGTAGCTCTGTTACCAGTTAAGCTTGTAAAGCCTTTCTGTCAAAGAAGCAAGGCCTGGGATCATCCCATATCATGCAAACTGGGAAGCATTAAGAGGAGCATCCTCTTGGGTCTGTGCAGGGCCAGGCCTGCGCAGACTATTCAGGTGGTACTTGTGTACTCCAATCTCCAGTGCTGCTGTCTTGGGGAGGCTTCTTAACTCAGACACAGCACTCCTTCACATTTGCTCGAAACACTGTCGTGGTACTGAGTTCACTCTGACAAGCCCTCTCAAGATCTGATGTTGTAGGGTTCTGCAGAGCCACCAGCAGTAGTCCAGTAGTATCAGCTCTGAATGGGAGCTAAAAAGCTAAATTTGACCCAAGCCATTCAGACAAGAACTGGTGCTCCACAGAAGGTGACAGGAATGAGAGACACACCAAATCCGCACACAGCCAGGTCAGGTGTACATGAGTTATTGGTGTGGGGTCTGTACCAATGAAAGCTGATGAAATGCTTTATTAACTGCACCTGAGTTAATCCAAGCCAAAACCAACCAGCTGTGCAGAGAGCCAGCTCCATTGTCTTGCATCCATGGCATAGTTAATCTGCAACCTGGATAAACAGCCCATGGATAATTGAGAGTGAAAGACACAATATATCAGCATTGTCTTGGCACAGTTGAGTACTGACACATCGTTTATTTCCCATAGACTGTGCATACAAAGCTAAAAATTAAAACAGAGTGTTCACCTTTCGCAGAGAAACTGGGAAAGATTTTCCAATCTTTTATAATACCTTCCTATAATTTTGACTATATAGATATCAAAACAGCTAAGTAAATGTCTGGTTTAGGGAGAATCCCCACGTACTCTGGAACTGATTTTGAGTCCATGTCATTACTAACCTAAGCTCAGAATATAGTATGAGCAGGAGGACAAATAAGTTATGAGTACTTGGCTAAAACCTGGAAAACACTTAGCATTGGTTTCTAGGCTCAAGGTGTAACAGTTCCACACAGAGACTTTAAGACCTTTGACCAATGGGCACCCTTATGTGATCAGGAACAGTCTTAGAACTACTATCTTCAGCTTCCTTCTCAAACCTTATCTATACTGGCTTACCTTGCATCAAGTCACTCTGCTTTATTTGAGTTTCAGGGATTTCATAGCTTTCCCTCACCCAAACTGTCTTCTAACACTGACATTTAAAAGCTGTCTACAGGTTTATAATTCCCAGAGCCTTCTTATTGGGATTGTTGATTCAGCTGAACTGTGCCCTAAAACCCGTTTGCCCCTGACAGAGTTGTAATCTAGTTCTCCTTCTGTTGATCATGTTAATCCAATGACCTCTGCTCTATGAGAAGAGCTACGTAACCAAGTCTTCTTAAAATGAATACCCTATAGGTATCTCTGCCATGGAGAAAGAAGGGTTTATATAGCTCATGGGCCTAAATTCTAAGTTCCTGTGCCTAATGTTTCATATTGCTTGGCACCGGTACCTTTTCTAGCCCTTAGCATCCTATGTGGGTTCTCTGAAACATTCCTCTAATGACAGGATATTAGGATATAGGTAGCACTTACGCTGTTTAAATATATCCTTAAGTGCCAGATGCACAAGGATATTTCAGGACCTAACCTCCCACTGATTTTAACAGATCCGGTATCTGCTTCCTACTTAGAAAATTAGTCACCTATGTATTATGCAGACAAATTTTAAGGGTCATGCCTTCCTTCAGCAGATTGACACACCTGCAGACAAGGTAGATCAAAAACACAAGCTAGCCATGCCAGCACAATTGTATTTTATACTTGTTGGTGTGGCTTTTGTTGCACTGTCAACCTTCTTTTAAAGGCAAACACATTTGCTCTACCTAGCATAAAAATAACAAATGGACAAGGAATAATGTAACGAAAGAAAACCCACTAAAATGCAAAAAGCCAAAACAGTATGTCAGGAAATGTTTTCTCTAGGAAAGTGAGGATTTAAATTGGAAGTATTACTAAATTTTAATCGAAATATTATTAGAGATTGCTTAGTTTTAACAGGATCTGGCAGCAGGACATGGAGGAATCCTCTTTCTGCTGATTCAGCACTTCCGTCACATAGAATCATAGAATGGTTAGAGTTGGATGGGACCTTAAATATCATTGAATTGCAACCCCCCTGCCATGGGCAGGGACACCTCCCACTAGACCACATTTCTCAAAGCTTCATCCAACCTGGCCTTGAACACTCCCAGGGATGGGGCATCCACAACTTCCCTGGAAAACCTGTTCCATTGCCTCACCACCCTCACAGTAAAGAATTACTTTCTAGTATCTAATCTAAATCTCCCCTCTTTCAATTTTAAACCATTATCCCTTGTCCTATCGCTGCACTCCCCAACAGACTCCCTCTCCAGCTCTTAAACATAAAACTCTTACAATGGAAGTTAAACTTCAAAAGACCGAAGAATGCATAAGCAAAGAATAAACTGTGACAACAAAATTAAAAATCCATACTATACACCATGTTTGCAGAACAATGGACATAACAGTTTTTAAGGTCAGATAAGTGGCTAAATAAATATATCTAGATATAGTGCTTAGTGATATGGTTTAGTGATATTTTTTATCAGTGTTAGGTTGATGGCTGGACTCAGTGATCTGAAAGGTTCCTTCCAACGTGGACAATTCAATGATACTATCTCTAATGGCAAAGAAGCCGAATCCAGTAAAATTAGTTGATCATGAGAAGAACAAGAGTATTAAGCTACCAGCTATAAATGTCCATATCTTGTTTCCGCTGGAGAACAACCTACAGTAATCTTGCTATTGCTCAAATACATTGCCATTTAGATTATAATGTGTTCAAAGAAGACAAATGAAGCTGGTGAAGGGTCTAGAGGACAAATCTTCTGAAGAGCAGATGAGGGAACTGGAGTTGTTCAGCCTAGAGAAAAGGAAGCTGAGGGGAGACCTTATCACTCTCAACAATTACCTGAAAGGAGGTTGTAGCAAGGTTGGGGTCCGTCTCTTCTCCCAAGTAGCACATGACAAGACAGGAGGAAATGGCCTCCAGTTGCACCAGGGAAGGTTTAGAATGGTATTAAGAAAAACTTCTTCACCAAAACAGTTGTCAAGCACTGGGACAGGCTGCCCAGGGAAGTGGTTGAGTCACCATCCTTGGAGGTATTTAAAACGTGGTGCTTAGAGACATGGTTTAGTGGTGGACTTGGCAGTGTTAGGTTTAAAATTGGACTCAATGATCTTAAAGTTCTTTTCCAACCTAAATGATTCTATGATTCTATAATGCCAGAAATATTTTTGCTGAGAAATATGTCAACATAAAAACTAAGAGTCTGTTCCGAGAACATAGCTAAGACTAATATCACTCTAAAGCCCAGTTTCATGAGTCCAGTACTCAACTCATCCCATGTTTCCTCCTCACTTACAAGAATCTCCATCTTTATGCTTTGTGTCAACACTTTCCTTCCAATCTGAGAAGTCTCTATGTTGTTAACTAGCTGGTAATGCTTCAAGCTAAAAAAAAACAATTTGCCCAATTAGAGGCTTGAAACTAAGTTTTTCCAAATTTCTATTACAAACTAATGAAGTTCCTCTTCTGAACAGAGTTAAATCGTGATCATTCTTTGTCCTTCCATTTACCTGGAGGATCTTCACTCATTCTATTTTTTTTCTCTATATCCCATTATTTTGTGGAGTGACGTCCTGGTGTTTCTTTTCATTTTAGTTCAAAACTGTAAACTCACTTTTTATTCAGACACTAGTTATAAGTTTGTAGTAGAACATGAGCCTCTTCAATCCATCCCCAAACTTCCAGTCTCCAAAGCTAAGCTACTGAAAGTTGAAGTTTCTAATACCACCTCTTAATTCACAGACATAATCATCGCTGAGCAACCAAAGCACTACTTGGGGTTTGGAACCATAGCCAATTTACTGGCTTAACATACTAAAGCCAATTAACTTCAGGAGTGCCTTGTGCTGTTTGGGTACTAGGCTCAGAATTCTATTGCTTAAACAAGCCCACCCCATGCCATCTGAAATGTCCGAAGACAATCAAGATGTCTGCATCATTGAACCAAATGATTATTGTAGGTCCCTTCCAACTGAAATTATTCTTTTCTGTGACAGAAGACTGAAAGGAGTTCTACAGTTGGAAACAGGACAGGATATGCACACATAGCACCACATGCCTCATTTTTGGCAATTGATTCTCCCAAAAGACTGACCAGGCTGTGACCTTGTTTATTTGATACATCACCTATTACCACTCATGGCACAAACAGCTTTACTTGTTCCAGTTGTGGGTAGGTAACATACTTCCTGGTGCAAACAATCTTAAGCACTTTATCTCCCCTGGTCTGGAAGGTGGAGAAGGTATCATTGACTTAGATTCGGTCATAGATGTTTAACGCCTCAGAAAAAAACACCCTCACGTGAATGTCTGCAACCATTGACTTCTGTCAGAGATGTGCATGCAACACATTGATTATACAGTAACAGCTAATCTTACTGAAAGGAGAGAGTACATTTTTTCAGCTTTCCCTGTCTCCTCATTTTCTGCAAATCCCAGGCACTTCTTACATCATCTTCAAAAGCTGCCAGAATTCTAAATCTTACTTTTGTAATAAACACCATACCTACAGTAAGCAAGCTGTGGTTCATGGGTGATGAATCCATTTTGCATTAGCCTGTCAAACTGAAAATAATAGGGATTAGGGATTATATGTTGAAATCCAAATGTCATGCCTATTTGCAGTCTTTAATATGTCCAATCTACTATGTCTGTAAGAAATAGCATTACCATGCATAGTTACTTATCTAGTTATCACAACTTCTAGTACAAGCTACATCTGCACAGTTAGAACAGTAGTCTAGAATGAGTATATGCTATATAGAATGAACAGAGTGTTTCCTTGAACAATATAAACCTATTTTTCTTCAGAGGTCATGTTTTTCTGTGCTATCAAGACAGTTCATTTGATTGACTTAGCTTAAATGTTTGCTAGAGATGACAGGCATTGTTAAATTCCTCAGGAGTTCTGTTGGTTTCTCTGAAATGCTCTCAAGTCTTCAGTACTCACATTCTTTTTCAATTTCATTTAATTTCTGTTCCATCTGTTTGAAAACACATTTCTTGTGTTTCAGTTTTATATGGAGGATAGTATTATTTGTATTTCTGTAAGGGGTCAGAGCCAGCCTCCTTTGCCTGAGTGAATCAAGAGTCATTAAGGACATAAAGTGCATTAAAGGCTCCTATTGCCAGAGAAAAAGACTAACTTCCATTTATATTTTTCCCACTCCATTGGAATTTATTGCATGCAGATGAAGATGGAAGCTAAGGTAAATCTCTTTCATTTTTTTTCCAGAGAGCATCCACTAGTAATAAAGATAGCCTGTCTAGAGGTCCATTTACTTTCAATTTCAGTAAAAATGGTTTTATCTCCTTGAACCATGAGAATGGTAAAGAAAACAAATTCTTTTTCCTTTCCAAAAATTCTGTAATTGAACACATTTGCCATTGCAACAACTGAAGGCAGAACATTTCAATCTGGCTTGTGACTAGCCCTTGTTGAAAAAGTATCCTTGAGCATTTCTTTAAATATTGACATCATATTTGATTAGGTTACAAGCATCTGATAATAATGTTTTATTAAGTCAAATTATAGTTCAGTGCAGAGTTGTTAGTATGGTATGGAATGGTGCACAGGCATGTATGGTGCATAGCTACATTGTGACAAATGGAGTAAAAATGTATAGGAAATGGGTCACAGGAGCACAATCAATAAACTAATATTATTTTCTTTTATTTTTCACTCCCAGAGTCCTGTTCTGCAAACACATTAAATTCCTAACTGCCTGACAGAGGATGGTATCAATCTGTGTGTTAGTGCTTATTGATTAGCTTTGCTAGGATATGTGCTGCCAGCTATAATAAGCAAGAACATTTCGAATTAAATTGATCACATCAGTCTTAAAAGTTAGAACATTTTTGTGGGAAGTCCTCATGCAACCATCTGATACAAAACTTTTTAGTTTTGAAGTCAATATCCTCAGACCATAGCTGGAAGAGATTGCTTCTAATGGATTTTTAAGTTGGTTACTAAATGCCAATATTAACATGGGACCAGTGAATTTGAGGCCATGTTGACCATACTTATTTTGTTATCTGTCTATCTACAAAGCCTTAGATTTATCTACATGACAAAAGAGTTTAGCATGATAGAACCAGATTAGTAGATCAAAGCAGTTAATTCAGTGGCCATCACATCTACATGCTGCAAGGTTTCAGGAGTTTACTGCAACCTAAATTTAGGCTGGTCTCCACATCCAAATGTTGCAAACACACATATGAGTCAAGGCTCTCCAAAGACCCATTCATCACTTTTGACCTCTGTGTTCCCGTTAAAGTGTGGAGTACATTGGTTACAGATCTCAAGTAGACTTTCTTGATTAGTTTTCTCTGAAAGCGACCTAGCTGACACACACCAGCGTAGCTCTGCAAACTAAACCGATGCGCAGCGTGAGTGAGGATGAGTAGGGGTTTCATTTCAGAACTGTTGTGCTGCTGCAAACCAAAATGTTAATGTAAATGCAGAAATCGAGGCTTTATTCTCTGCCTCAAATTTTTTTAATACCATAAACATATAAAGAACAGAGGAAGATATATATATATATAGTACTCTACTAAGGGGAAAGATCTGAAGAGGACTGTGAATAAGACTTTTCTTTTACAACGGAGGAGTGAAAAATCCTGATCTTCCCCCATTGGAACCACACAAAGAATCTAAATGTTTGCCCAGAGTTATCAAGCCGTCACCATATACCTCCAAAACATTAAGCAGCTCTTGCTCAGTGCCACATTCCACTGCATCGTGAATAGTAAGCATTGTTTTGGTATTGCTGGCTATATTATGGGCACACAAAGAGGGAAAGAGAGGATGGCAGCTGCTGTATGATTAAATACAGGAAAATTACTTTTGGGAAAGGTTTGATGAGAGAGCACGCTATCAGTGGAAGAAGAAATAATGTCTGAATGCTCTATCAGTAAAGACAAGGCAGCAGCACACAGCAGAACAGAAAGCAAGTAATGAATAGGCAATGGGGCATTAGTGAATATGCCAGGTTACAAAGACTCCGATAGTATTACAGATTTCAAAAGGAATCGGCAAACAAGCAAAGGCTAATTAAAATTATATGATGGCACCATCACTTGGATATTGCAACTTTAAGCAGAATTACAGATTCGGTTCCAAGGTTCTTGAGCCATTCAATGGACTCTGTGAAAACACAGTGAATTTCTTGTGTTCCTCCCTGACAAAGGGTGTACGATTCAGTTGGTAGTAAGTCGGGTTGTTACGTTCATCAGAGTGTTAGTAGGGTGAATCAGTGCTTTTTCACAGAAGTGCACGTACGTTCCATAAATTGTTTGAATGTGATTGTCAACAAGACTAGTCCAGGCCAGGGGAAACTGGCAGTTGTCTGGTGGGACTAGCAACGGGATTTCCTTGTTAGACCATCACAGGCCATGGCTGCACTGATTGGAGCCCTTTGAAACAGCCTACACCAAGGAGACAGAGTCCCAAGGAAAAGAAGAATGCTTAATGTTACAAATAATACAGAAAAGACCCACTGAAATAAATGAATTAATTAACTTATTGAGTCTATATGGGGAACAGTCAAGTCATACAATAGACACATAAAAAACCAAAAAAATATATCCTGGCAATATATTCTTGCAGCAAGTTCTGTATGAAAGCTGAGACATCTTCTGAACATATTTTACCTGAAAATAGATAAAAACAATTCACCAGCCACACTGCTGTTTCTAAGCTCTCATTCGATTATGAGAAAACAGACACAGAAATAATAAAGTGAGTGGAAAAAAGAGAGTATTGCTGCTAAACTTAGCTAAGCTGCATATTTACTTATACTAAAGTATTGCTCTCATACGCCTTCAGCTAAATTAAAAATGACCTTTTCTTGTCTGTACTATTGTTGCCAAAGCCAAGACTACAGGAGAAATTAATGGGTACTTTCCTTTATCTTGCATAGCACTGAGTATTTCTAGATGTTTGTGAGCATAATATGGCATCAATTTACAAAGGAAGAATATCCGTTTCACCAATAATAGGGACTGCTAGAATTCATGGAAATCCAAGTGGATGCACAGCATTCCAATGTATTATTATGGAAACAACATTGTGGAATCTGTAACAGATAGCAATGACACCCAATGTTATGACGAGCAACACCAGGGAAGCAAACAGAAGTCTCCCCAGCAGAATTGCAATTGACTGCAGTTCTTGGGATCCTTGGGAAGAGATACAGCTTATCTAACTTCAAGCATTTCTAGAATGCATACACTTGACCTATTTTGGATATCTATATTAGGATGAGATGAATCACACATCGGAAGTGTCTGTTTCTCACCAATGACATTAAAAAAGTCCGGGCAAGTGACTCAGAGAATTAGATGAGATGAATCCCACTCTACTGCCTTTCCAGGCACTCTGACCTGATCCAAAGAGTAAAAGCAACACGGCAGGTGCTTGTGCTTGCAAACACACAGGAAGACCTAAATAGCCATGCATATTCCAGATTCAGCAAAAAGTCTGGGAGCAAATTGTGCAAGAAAAATTAGCAAATGCCTGTAGCTACTATTTTTTCAGAGAGGCCAGAAAATAATCACTACTAGTCTTTCAGGAATGTGGACATAACAGAGATACCCAATGTGTCCTACCTAAAAAGAATAGTTTCAGATAATGGATCCCAGGGACATTTGTAAGATTTATCAACAAATGGAAATTCTACCACGCTGTCACTACATCACAGCCAGTTAAGTGGTAAAAGCAAGCCAGTGATTAAAATCACTGAGGCTGAATTACAGGGTGCTGTAAAGAAGGAAAAGCAGGGGAAGCTGGGTTTGGGAGGAAAACATCTGCATTCCCACGCTGGTCTTCTGCTGACCCAGTCAGCACAGATGCATGTTTGATGTCAAGAGATACACTCACCTTAGTGCCTGTTGTGTCGGCTATTTGAATGAACATTAAATAGTACAGATAGCAACGGTGAAAAGCATAACATGCGTACCAAGACCAAATACAATCAGCAAGTACACTTCAACTAGCTCAGCCTATTTTCTTTGAATAAATTGTGTGCTCGGAAGCAAGCCACGTGTTTTGAACAACGGTGGAACTCAACAGGGTAGTAGATGGGCAGGCACGAAAGCCGCAGACACCTTTATTCCCCTGGAACACAAGCCGTAAACATCTATGTGGAGCTGGATGAAACCTTCATTCCACTAAAATTCAATCAGCGGGATGCAAAAGGAACACTGCTGAGTGGCTGATACTGAATGGAGCTTAGCATCAAGCTAAGCCTGCAAAGTATACACATGACTTGCTGTATAATAAAAAACCTGTAAAAAAAAACTTCTTCCCAAACCAGAGGAAAATGCCTTACAACCTTGATTCATTTACCTCCTCACATTTAGCTGCAGTAGGCTGGAGAGGTGACCTCCCCCACAGCTGGAACAGTAGCTTCTTCAGCTGCCACAGCATAATCCACCAGGGATCGTGAATCAGATGTTTTAAGTGCTGCAGTTCACAGCCACTGAATTAACTTAAACTGCCATTGATTGTAGGTTATGTAACGAAAGCAGATGTGCATTGCAGTAGCTAATGAGAAAGCTCCCCATTTTCATTATTGCTACATAGCACCCATTCTGCCCCTTCTGGCAAATGATAAAGGAAAGGGGTGGACATCTAGGTGAATAGCTCCTTCAAACACTGCATCTAAAATCTAGGGAGGATTGTGTATTACAGCTCCTTAGCTGCCAAAAAAACTTAATAAAATAAGAAAGGGACTGTTATGTCTAAGATGGTATTGTTTTTATGAGGTATAATAGAATATTAAGGAAGAAGTTTATGATATTCCTGATTAATTTTGATATCTCAAGGAGCACAACAAAAGAAACATTACACCCGGCAGCTTCTCGAGGCAAGATTATGTAAATCCTCTGCAAGACGCTGCTGAACAGCGTGCTGAACAGCATTTCCAAGAGCAGGGGCTTCTCAAAACTTAAGCAAAACTAACTCTCATATGCAAATCTAGAAGCCAGTATCATGGTCTAAGGACTCTTGAACTATATCTGACCTCTGACAAGCACTTGATCCAAAGTCTTAAATCACTTTATCAAAAGGAAAGAGAAATGAAATAAGCACTTGGGAACAGTGGGCAATAAACCAAGAGTCAATGAGACTAGAGGGCCTAATGTGGAAAATAAGGATATGTAGTTGTGTGGCTGCAACTACATCACATTACTCAGATCTCCTGTGCTGTGTGAGGCAATGTTCATGGAGCTATGACTATGGCCTCCTTAAGTTTTCCCGGACCTTCTTGTTGGCCTGTATCTGGATACCTCCAAGGTATCCTGCAGTAACGTGAGCTAGCCTCTCACCAGTGCTTGTATGCAGGTGGGCAACTCTCACCATCCCTTCCCCTCTCCTCCCCAAAAGTCAGCCTCAGAAACGTCCAAATGGGTGTCAGACCCTAAAAGACATTCACACCAGAGGAGTCCATATGCCAGCTGAAGTGACTGGTAGGTTTGATACCAGGTAGGGAAGTCCTCACTTACCCATGGTTTAGGCTGCTGTCAAGGGGTTTTGTTTGTTTGCTACTCCTCCTGCCCATTGACTCTTCTTGGCATCCTCTGGGTACTGCCTGCTTTTGCCTCTCCATTTTCTTCCTACCACCTATAGCTTATAAATCTTTATGGCATGAAAGCATAAAGAAGATCATGGTATTTCTTTACAGAGTAATTCATTCTTTCATGTTAGGGACCTGTCAAATTATCTTCCCCTCTGTATTTTCCATAACACCTTAGTTATAAGCACACATTTGACACTGGAGCTCTTGTGCAACCAGCTGCTTTCATGGGCTTCCAGTTGCCCACTACCTTGAGTTCCATAGGGAGCATGCTGAACTGTGTTCATGACATTCCTTTACTCATTGCAGCCGTTTGTGTGGAAAGCTTCTTACAGTTTGGCATTCTGACACAGTTTGCTCAACCAGTTTCTTTAGCTTATAACTTCTTGCAGAGGGGTCTTCTCCTCTGTTCATAAGGATTTTTGGAGTTTTTCAGCCCATTCTCTCCTCATCTACCAGCAGATGTTAACAGCACATTCCCTGCTTTTCAAGAGCATCAAATCACTGACCTTACAGTTCATGCACAGAAATTAATTCCATGCAAATGAACGAACTGGGTGCAAGAGCACTATATCTGTGGAGAAAATAATAAAGACCAAACAGTCTAAGAAGGGCTTATTTCTTTCCTCTTTTTACACACACACTGAATGTTGGAGCCTAAATGGTTTGTCCAATTTTGCTGCAGCGTCTGTCACTTCAGCAATTTGTAGCCAAGAAGTGGGACTTGTGAAGGATTACCCTAAAGCTGATCATGTTTACCAATGACACTTTTAATGGTCAACATGCTACATGAAATCTTTCTACTATTCATGTTATATTGCGAGAGACCATGGTATACCCAATACTTCCTCAACATACTAAAGTTTTTGCTTTCACTGTGGTGGATCACCACATTTTTCATCACGAAAGATGCCTGTTAGTTAAAGATAAAAGTGTCCTCTTAATGCTGTCAGGCTTTCTACCTGTCTAAGCCCAGGGGTTGTAGCTATAGGCACCTTATTCACTAGTGAGTCATCTCAGGGGAAAATTCAGGTGATAAATGGTCTCTGAGAACCTCTGAATGTCCGTTGCTCCACTACATAGGTAAGGTACAAAGAAATCTTGTTTACTTACTAAGGCCTAGGCCAGGAAGGATGATCTAGGACAAAATCAAGATAAATTCCCCACTGCTGCCCTGGGCTCCCTGTTCGCATCACTACATCTGCTGCACCCAGCTAAGCTGCAACTACAAACTTTCCTGACCTTGTGAGCTATAGACCAAAAACTTTACCGAAGGTTCATACCAAACTTTATCAAAGTATATACCAACAGCCATGTAATAATATACATCACATACATAGAGTAGTCACAGTTTCCACTTTTCCACTCCAAGATTTACCCGGGTTGGTAAATGCAAGCAAGTCCAAGGACAACCCACTATCTTACCCTTCCTGTCTGAGACAGAGAAGTGGATTACAGGAGTACAGCCCTTGGCCATGAAATGCATCCCCAGCTTGGAAGTCATGCTGGAGGTCTTGGTGAGTTACATGTGGCCCAGAAGGCTGTGTGGCCTTGTGCTGTTCTGTAAATGTAACAGCTGTGATTGACATAGAGAAATTAATTAAAATCACATTTATTATACTTTCTGGTTTTTTCTTTTCCCAACTGAGATGGAAGCATCATTGGCTGCAGCCCAACAGCAGTAAAACTGTTCAACTTCCAGCCTCACTAAAAAGTACTGTCAAAATGGTATTAAGTAAATAGTGCATGTCTGAGCCTGTGAGAGGAAACAAAAAGTAGTTCATAGATCTATCAGTGACTTTATTGACAGCTCTGGGATTTGCAATACTTCAGGGTCTCAGGAGTGATAAACAGGCAGTCAGAATGCACTGCTTGGGCATGAAAGAGTAAAGAAGGTGTCTGGACTGGGGTGGGGCGAGCTACTTCATGTCAGTGAAACAGGAATCAGCCAACCTGCATAAGCATCTGTTATATCACTGGGAATCAGAAACTGGAATCCAAAATGGGAATCAGAAATAAGGCTGCACCTATAAAGAAATGCAATAGTTCAAGAGAGATTGAAAGATTTGACCCTAGATATTTCTTTAGAGAGTATATGAACTGCACCGTGCCCAAATGAACTGTTTAAACCCTATGCTAAACAATGTCATCTACATACAGTCCTTTACCACATGTCTTCCAGTTTTAAGCCAGGAACTTCACCCTTGTGTGAAGGTTGATCTCCACCCCACATTGATCTTTCATACTTTTGTGCACCTTCTCAGAATCCCAGCCCTTTTTTCCTTCTCTTCCCACCCTCCTCCCTAACTTCTCAACCCCATGTTCATCATCCTCCTAGTTCTGTTGCACCCCACGACTTCATCTGGAAGACTTGCCACACAGTAACTAGATCATGTCAGCTTTCTACTGCTCCAGGTACCACAGATCAGCTGATGGATGGTACCGGATGGGCAGAGCAGCAAGGACTTTCAGTAAGCAGATGAACAGCTCATTCCTTACTGGTGAGAGCCAGACTGTATCAAAAATTTCCCTGGGGATATAGGTACAAGAATGAAAATGCAAGAAAGCTGAAGGCCACTAGAAAGGCCCTCTAATCCTCCTGTGGCAAAAAAGCAAACAAACAAACAAACAAACAAACAAAAAAAGATAACTAAGCAAGCACTGAATTTTACAGGGAATTGTTCATGGATATTACATGGATGTAGGAAGATTCATGTTTGTCTGTGTTAGAGAACAGAGTCCTTAGAGATAAGACCTTTTCTCCTTTCTTCCAGAATTTTGCATCTTTAGCTAACACCACTAGAAACCAAGCAATCAAGAACAAACCCATTTTATTAGCCAGATGTGCAACTTTCATTCTTGGCAGCTGGCAGCTGAGAACTTGTAAATGTGCATTCACCTACTTCATTTTTAAGCAACATCATTGCCAACTAACAAATTTGCCCTGACACTAAGTAATTTCTTTTGTCCATCTTCCTACATCTCTACCTCAACAATCATGGCAATTTGTTAATTGTTTTTGTTTTGTTGTTATTTTCTATTCTTTTAACCATCAGGAAGCTGCTTTCAGAAAACCATCTGCACTTATTCACTGCCAACACTCAATACGATTTTAATAAGCCTTGTGTGGTTTTGACTTTAACATTTGTTTCCCTGCGCATAAAAGCCCATTTCCTTAGCTGTCACAGAGCTTGTCACTTCAATAAAGTTTCCCAGTTGCCTTCTAAGCAGACCGATTTTCACTCTTACTTTCTTAAGCAACAAGTTAAATCTGAGGACAACAGCAACACTGGTAATAATTGAGTCCACTGCTTTGAGTATGAGTTTCCCTCTGACTATAAACCTTCAGAAAAGGAGGTGATACATATAAAATACTTACATTTTGAAAAAAATGCAGTAATCATAATTTAGGGTCCAATGGCAGCATGTGAGAACGACTTCAGGATCAAATAAGCTCCTTTCACAAGGTGCTTTAATGAACTTCCATCTCTACAAAACTCACCTGGGATAGGAAAGTAAAGCTTGGTACTTTTCTTGCTCTCACAGCATCACCAGCAGTGATAATTCTTAGCAACAAGGGGATTTCTGCAACACTAACAATAGATGTTGTGAGGGACTGCTCAGTGTTCTCATTCCTCTCCTGAGTAGAGGCAATCGCAATCTCCATTAATAATAGCAAAAGAAGGAAAAATTAATTAATGCTCATCATTTGGATGTTGTTTGACAGGGAAGACTGAGCTGCTTTAACAGCTCCTGGCTGCTAGACTTTGTAGTCTCTTCTGCTTACGGTGTAGTTTACCCATGTCTCTTGCACCAGGGCTGATGTTTCTCTACCTCCTCAATGAGGCAGGTCACTCACCCTCCTGGCTAGAAGGTAACCCATGAAGAACAGAGCTCTGGCCCCTTGGCAGACTGCAGTGCCTTGCTGGTGAGTGACGTGATCCCAAGGGACTGTGAGGGACTGTGCCACAGGAGGTGGGAAGGGGATGGGGAAAGGAAAAGGATAAGAGATTGTAGGAAATACCAGGAAGACCACTTTGAGCAACTTGCTAGCCAACGTGTCTCATTGCAGCCTTAGTGTTTCCTCCCAGCCTCAAGGTTTTTCTTTCATATTATGCTTAAATTGTAAACTGTTTTGGTCAGGGACTATTTATTGTTAAATATACTCAGAAGATAATATTTTCCTGGAGCTGGAGTCAGGAGAACTGATTGTTATTCGCAGTCTGGCCCTTCTGACCCCACTTGCAAAACAATGGGCAAATCTTTCAATTTTATTGAGCTTCTGATTTCCCCAGGTCTATATTGTCTATTCAAATCTGTAGAGACTGGAACAATGAAAAACCTGATCCTTGATTATTAGCACCTAACCAATAATGCTAATAAGTACACAGTACTTGTAAATAGTACAAACAAACAACAACAACAAAAAAATCAGAGGATAGAACAAACCCTGCATGTAACACTGAATTAATAATTGCAAAGACAGAGGAATGCAAAGAAAACCAAATTTCTCTTCTGTGCCTGAGAAGGCTTTGCAGCAGAAACAGAAACAAGGCTACAGTGAAAATTCTTAATCTCTAGAGCAAACAATAAGCAGGTGCTGTATTTCATATTTTCATACACACTTTTCAGCCCAGAACCACACTTTAATCAGAAAGATTTTATAGTCCAGAGCTTCCTGCAAATCTCTGCTTAATGTAAATTTTAATACCTTTGGCATATTTTGGCTGCCAGCCTATTATTCACTTGATGCACCTCAAGCAAGTTTTAAATTATGCTGTTAAAACAAAAACTATTTCAGATCTGGTAGACAGTAAAATGATTTTGTAAAACAACCTTGTAGAAACCCACAGTTACTGTCTATCATTGATTTCTCTGCACTCAGGTCTAAGATGTGTTCATTTTCTACATAAAATGATGGCTGGATGGGTTTATTACAGGGACTTTGGGCCTTGCTAATCATGGACCTGGAGAATCAGGCTGTAGTTCCATATTATTTTTTACAGCAGATGCAGGATAAGATTGGAGGGTGAGGGGGATAAATTATGCTTTCAAGCATAGAAGTCCATTTTGCAGAGAAGTCGTGAAAAAAGATGACTTGGTCCAACTGCTGGGGCACCAACTCCTACTGTAAGAAATGAGAGAGAAAACTGAGGCAACTCAGAAGAAAGAATCCTCTTAAAATTATTTGTCATCAACAGATAATATGTGTCCCCAGTCCAAAATTTGCTCTTTCTCTGCTTTATGCTCAGACCTTGGTCTTTCTCACAAAAATAACTATCTTGGACATTGAACAGCTTAATAGAGAAAGTCAGAAAAAGTATCCAGGGAGATGTAGCTTTTAATGTGTGAGAACGTGAAACAACCCATTGAATAATGAGTATGTTCTGGTGTTTCTCTAGCTTTGCCTTTGATTCCTGCAGTGTGAACCTTACCATATATTTCATTTAGAAACAAGTTTAGTAAATCAGCTAGAAAGTAGATAAAGGGAATGAGCTTCGCAATACAGCTTGTAAGTGAAGAACCACAGGCACATACTGTAGGATGTCGGCTTTCTGCTGCTCCAGGTATCACAGATCGGCTGATGGATGGTGCCGGATGGGCAGGGCAGGAAGGGCCTTAGGTGGGCAGGTGAATAGCTTGTACCTTGTTTGCCTGATCAAGAAAGTATAGCAAAAGTCTCCCTGAGGGAGGAGAAACAAAAACCACACACGAAAGCTGAAGGCCACTAAATAGACACTTTAATCCTCCTACAGTGAAACATTTTTAAGGGAGCACTGAAATTTACAGGGTATCTGTCATATTATATGGATGTGGCAAGATTCATGTTGGTCTGTCTTACAGAAGAGAATCTTTAGGGATAGCATCTTTTCTTTTTTCCATTTTTTCAGGTGTTTTATGTCCACTGTTAGAAACAGACTGACCAAGAACTAATGTATTCATTAGCCAGATATATACCCATTCCAAACCAGGGCAGCCATTTTAGCCCTAGGGATCTGCTGGCCAGTTGGATGACCACTCAAGTAACTGTGACATAGATTGCCCAAATCTGTGCATGTTGAGCTAAATAAACCTCAGCCTGTTTTTATGGGCCCATCTACTCCATCTTCAATTTGTAAACGTGATACCTAAATCCCTATGTGGGATTAGCATCAGCGTCATGGTTTCATGACACAGAAGAGTTCTGTAGCAACATGATTAAGGATAGTTCTAGCCCCACAACCTTGTCCTTTGCTCATAAACCATGTTGGTTTATGGGACCATGCTATAACTGAACAGAAAACAAGGCTAGCTTTAAAAAAAATCCCTGAAAAAAAATAAATATTTGTTTGCACTTTTTTATTTGGTTTAGCCAGCATTCAAATTTGTTTGTTAGACACCTCAAGGCCCTTTCATAGTCTATGGAATGAAACTGGCATTTCTGGGATGCATCTCGTCTCATTGTAATGTAGGTGTAATCTAAAATAAATCGGTCGGATCATGACCTGAAAGTGTCTATTTCTCTTCCATTGACTATAAAAGGAGCACAGGCTGGCTAGCTCAGAAGGAGATGCCTATGCTCTGGGTGTCTAAAGTTAGGTGAGATAAATCCTGCCGTGCATCTGTTGCTGTTCCTCATATGCATTTCTCCTCTTTGTTGCTCTTATGTGTGAGGTTTAGATATAGTATTGAAATGTTTGTAAATGTGTGAGGCATACACATATCACAGAATCATAGAATGGTTAGAGTTGGAAGGGACTTTAATGGTCATCTAGTTCCAACCCCCCTCCCCTGGGCCAGGACACCTCCCACTAGACCAGGTTGCTCAAAGCTACAGCCAGCCTGGTCTTGAACACTCCCAGGGATGGGGCATCCACAGCTTCTCTGGGCGACCTGTTCCAGTGTCTCACCACCCTCACAGTAAAGAATTTCTTTCTGGTATCTAACCTCAATCTCCCCTCTTTCAGTTTAAAACCATTACCCCTTGTTCTGTCACTACACTACCTGATAAAGAGTCCCTCTCCACCTGAGGAACACCACTTATCACTGGCCTCCACTTGGACATTGAGTATTGGCTGCAACGCTTTGAGTGTGGCCATCCAGCCAGGTCCTATGCATGCAGTTCCTATGGATCTCCATCTACAAAAGCAGTAGCTGGGGGTATAGGGACATTTTCTCTGGCAGCATAGTCAGTTTATGATGGTTGCATCTACTGTGCTGAATGCTGACATGTCTCAGTCAAGCTGTATTTTAATTTGGTTTTGTAATGCTGAAAATGTCTCTTCCAAGTAGGATGGTGAGTGAAATATTTTTGGTATGTCAGCAGAGCACTCCTAGTATTGTCAGACATGGAGCTTGTTCTGCTGTAACTGGTGCCTGGCATTTTAAGCTGTGTCTGGATGATCAGCTGAGACATACTTCTGTCTTTTCAGATTAGATTCCTCCAGCTGTCCAGATCAGGTACTGGGTAAGCAGCTGCCTGCAGTTCCCTTGCCACATGTGGATGGCTGACAATGTTATCACTGCCCCAGTATGCAGCAGGGTTGTGGCTCAGGCCTGGGGAGCCAAGAGTTCCCAAATCTGTCATGATTCCTTTTACCAGGGAATTTTACCACACTGTTTTTTTCACACACTGAAAACTCCTGAGACCTTGCTCTCCATCATTTCCCAGAAAATGAGTGCTAGTGGCCTGTTTTGATGCCTCAAATGTTGTTAGCATTGCTTAATACAAGCATAGCTTCCTCACTTCTTCATATCTCTCTGTAAGCATTAGTGTGGTAGGCAGACCCTACTTTTCAGGAAATCCGGAATATGTTCAAAATTAATTAGAATGGGGAAGGGGAAGAAAGAGGTTTGAAACCACATGAGCCCATAGTTTTGATTAGAATCTGAAATGTGGTAATGCACCTCAGATTTGTACTTGAAAAAAATGCACCATCACTACTAGGGTTTCAGTTTTCTTATCATTTATGCCATTTATTTTCTAATATTAGCAAGCTTCCAAAATCTCCTGCTGTTCCTTGAATATCTGAGGCTGTACTATGCTACAGTGCACTGGCTCTGTTCTCCCTCTCTTCTCAGTTTCACATCCTGGCTCTGTCCTACGCTGATCAAGAGCTAAGCCTACAGCTCTCAGTCTCTTTTGTTCATGGCTTGTTAGATGGCCTCAGCAGCGAAACAGGGAGGTCCTAACAGGTTTTGATACTTCTTTCTCTTCTCTGCAAAACTGGTATGTTTCCCTGTATTTCTTCAGTAGGTTCAGCCTGTGATCAATGCCCAACTTCCTATTAATACCCATCAGTTTCTCTTACAAAGCTTTTATAGTGGTTCATGCACAAAGAAATTAATTTCTTTTTCTTTTCAGACTAGTATTTTTTGCACAAGTAACATGGAAGTATTTCCACAGCACCAACACAACCAATTTTCATTCCTAGTCTCATTCCATAGGGGCAACATTTCTTCAGGTCATCAGGAATCTTTTTATAAAATGCTAATTGTTTCTTCCTTTTTTTTTTTCTCCTCTTACATTTCACAGTTCGGTGTTAGCCTTTTTTAGGTAATAGCACGTATTCTTTTCAGTATTTTTCTGCTGATTTCTCTTCTTCCTGCACTTCTGTTTACTGTAAACAGGACATGAGTTTATTAACAGAAATGATAACTTAATAAGGTAATACAGTACTTCCCCCTGTTGTGACAGACACCATTATGCCGACCATTTGGCTATTCTGGGTAAACAGCTTGAAGTTGTCATTCGGTGTTTACTAAAGCATTTGTAAAAGCCAAGAAAGCCTGAACAAAACTGTTATTTGCCAGGCTAGCAAAGAGGTGAATAGCTGGGAGAGGCAGCTATCCTCCTGGCTAGCATGTTATTTTGGACAACTTGCCCATTCAAAGGCCCTTTCTGAACCACAACAGGTCCCGCAAGGGTTGTCTCTGAGTAACAAATGAATTGAAGAATTTATTACAAAAATAACACAGATGCATGTCTTCTAGGGAACTTTCTTTCTCCCTACTAAAGCTAAATGCATCTTGAAACATACAATCACTTCTGCTAAATGGATGTTCTTATCTTACATGCTCGCCTATGGGTATGCTGAAGTCATATGTAACCTACCATTTATATGTTGTATCAAGCTCTTTGCTCTCTGGAGCAAGCAAAGCAAAAAGTGATGTTCTAGAAGACATTACAAGACACGTCTTTGTAACATCTGCCCTTGCTTCAACCTCACTTTGGTAAGCTGGGACGTCAACTGAGACCCATCTCTTACCGTGCACAGCTCATGTGGTCAGGTCTTGATGGCTGCACTGTAGGTGACATCTGACTTTGTACATATAAACATGGTTAGAGAGATGACACTGTAAAAGTGTTAGTTGCCTGGTTGCTTCATGGTTTTGGGAAGGTAGACTGTCTCTTCTAATCTAAAATGACCTTACTAGAAGTTACCCATTTTCAAAGCTTTTAGTTTTCACATTTTTTTTCAGACTTTTACCCTATACTTTTTCCCTAGGAAATATCTTCCGTTATAGATGCCAGTAAAGCAAATTAAGACTGTATTTCTTGTTAGAATATATATCCTATAAGTATATATATATACACACATGCATACACACACACAAAGCTATATAAATCAGAATGGCTAAATTGAGAACATTCCTGTATGTTTATTGGTGCTAAAATTAAATGCCTTGCCGATCAAATGCAGAGGCATCTCTGACGGTTTTTGTCTCCTTGCAGAGGGAAATAATGTTTAATTGTTAACCTTGAAATGTTTTAAGTTGCACTAGATATTGATTTATGGTTCTTACAGTGCGGATAATCAGTGTAACAGAACCACATGCAAAAATATTCTGCTTTGGTGCCATAAAGCATTAGAACTGACTTCCTCCGCTAGGTCATAAACCAGAATGAGTTATATGGCTGTTAGTAGAATCCTCCTATTTACAGAAAGAAAACAGAAAAATATAGCAGGGGCAACAGTCAAATAATGGAACTGCACTGCTTACCTTATCAGTTTAGGAAAAACTTCATACTCTGGATCTGATCCCCTGTTTAGCACTTTACCATTTTCCTTGAGGTTTTGGGGTTTCTTTTCAAATTTGTTGTACTGCATTGGTACATATTTTGTGGTGATGAATATAACACATATCCTATGGAGCCTTCCAAATGAGACACAAGAGCCTATGTTTGCAGAGATATGACAGGTGACACATGAGAATCTATTGACCTTAGGTAGATCTAGAGGAGCATGTGGTCCTGCTTCATAAAGAAACTATGCACAGATATCAGCACACAGAAGGTCAAGCTTCTGAATTTAAATAGGCTTCCAAACCAGAAGAAGGGGAGACAATTCACTTCTGGCTTCATAAAGAAGGATGAGGACTTGAGACTGAAGAGCAGAGCTATGTGAAAGAGGGCTTTATTTATTTATTGTTCTTTTGAAATTAAAAATAGCTTAAGAAGTGCTTATATTGGAGTTGTTGCGGTGCTTGATTCTGGCAGAAAGCAAAACCAGCCTGTGAAAGGTTCCCTGAACCTGAGCAGAATGCTGAGTGAATGCACTGAGTTGGGTAGATGCTTCCTAGAGAGCACCAGTGGAAGGGCTGAAGAGTACTGGTACGCTGAAGGGTACACAATCTACTTGCAAATTGCATTTCCAGTGCTTTCTTTTATTCCTGTCACATCCAGTGCTGTTACACTAACTAATACCTTAAGTTGCTGTAATAGGCACAAATTTAAAATATATATATTTTTTTAATTTTGCCTGTTATGCATTTGGTAGATTTTTATTTTCCTTTCTGCCTTAATTGTTAATCAGAACAGTGCTGCCTTGCACTGCACTAGGGAAAAATACAGTGCTTTCTTCAACCCACACAGCTGTAAAGATTTGGCAACCAGGAGTCCAGCAGCAGAAAACAGGACCTAATATTTAAAGCTCTGGTCTAGCTCTAAATACCTACCCTAATATAAACTCCCTGTAGGCCCTAGGAGAAGTTACTCAGCTTCTCTGCAGTTCACTTTCCCTTCTGTAAAATAAGAATAACGGTAAGTCCCTACCACTCAGAATACATCTTAGAGACATCATATCACAGGTTAAAGGATACTTAGGTATGGTGGTTGGAATTACCAACTTTCTTAGGCAGATGTAAGGCAAGGGGCTGCACTTTCCATCACAGGATAGCAGCCCAGATAAGCCTTAAAAGGAGAAGTATAAGGATAGCTATTGTATTATCCATTGCCAAATCTTTTACTGCCTTATGCTTATAACATCTTCACTGTTTACAGGCATCTCTATCAATTGCTAAAGACCAGATCTTGCATTACTGAAGTTTTGCCATCAATTATAGTTGAATCAGCATTTGTGTGCATACTTCATTATCATATTCAGATGTTTATGCACACAGCAAGAAAAACAGCATTTCATCTGAAAGAATTTGATTCAACATCTACAGACAGCTTTCGATAGAGTCTTGCAAAGTAGGTCAGCAAATCAAACCACCAAAAAGGCATTCCTTTTCTATGGAATGTTGAAAGCAAACAAAAATAGCCTTGCTTAATGTATTTGCACTTTTATTTCCTGATTATGAAATCAGTTATTGACAATCTAATTTTAGTTCTTTCTGAATCCTTCTTAATCATCTAAGTCTACTAAAGGAAAATTGTATAGTGGGAGATGATGCTTCTCAACAGCTCTGTACCCTTAAAAGTGTAGAAGGGTTTGATTGTGTTTTTTTTCTTTTTCGTATTTTTTAGAAATTACCAGTATGTTACAGAGTGGAAAAAAAAATGCTATAAACACCAAAAATAGAAAATCTTGCAAAATCACCAAGTTCACAGTTCTGACTTCATTGCCTTCCTTGGCATCTGTGGAGATTCTGCTTGAGTGGAAAACAGACTCAAGGTCACAGCTGAGGTGTAAAGTGACAGCGATGGAAGTCAGAGGTCTTAGCAGTAAAATTCAAGCCTGGTAAGCAAAGGTTGTGCCGTGTTTTGCCGAGGTCTTTTTTCCATTCCACTCTTGTAGTTGCAACTTCAAATATGTGTAGGAACAGGTCAGCTTAAGAGAAGCTCCAGCTCTTGTGAAAAGTTTCATAAAATGAATATTTGTAGGAAATAATCTATCTAGTTCAAACTGTTAATTCTCTGTAAGCTGAATAAAATTCTTCAACTTTTTTCTTTTCCTGTAACAGTCTTCACCAGAATACCAAAGTATAAAGTATAATTCACTGGAAAATTCCCTGGAATAGTTTGTTCTTCTGTTTTTAGTCTTATTGGGAAAGTAACATTTCTAAAAAACAACATTTTCTGCGTGCTATTTTTGCCAGAACCGAGCAAAAATCATACCTCTGGAAACTAATTTTTAAGGCTCTTAAAGACTATTACATTTAGATGAGCTTGTTCAAATACAGTATGCAGCTCACCTTGCTTGCACATCACTGCCTTCATTTTCTACCTTTCCTTAGTCACCTGAATTACTACCTCTTTTTACAGCCTCATCCACTGTAATTTTGTACCCTTTTATTTGCTGTTTTTTTCTCACAAAAACTTTATTCACTTAAGACTTCCATCCATTCAAAATACAATTTGTTTGCTTGGGAAGTGAGCAGATGTAAGATGGAAGGGACCAAGAAGGGAGTTTTTTTCAAGGTGTTCTGTGAATGTCAAGATTGTCTAGAGCAAAGAATAGCTTTTGTGAGTGATTTAATGCCAAAGCATAACTTTTAAAGTGTCTTCAATGTGGTTCTTCCTTTGTGCTAAACAGTAGAAGACATAAATAAAGAGTGAAGAAATACAAATACAAATAAGTAAGAAGAAGCTGTAATTGTTAATTTATTTGCTTCTCTATGGTGGTTGGTTTTTTTCTTTCAGTGTGAGTAGAGGAGTGCATAAACTAGCAAAAGCATGATGGCAGGTTGGAGACCTGCAAGGAACATCTGTAATGATACACAGTCCAGGGAAAGGCTCAGCATAGTCATCAGTAACAGACAAAAGTGGGAGACAGGAAAGAAATGGGGAATATGCTTACCATCCGCTGCTGAAACTGGGAAAGAAAGGCCAGCATAGGATGAATGAGCAGCAAGGAAAGAAAAATGAACTGGGGGAAGGTAAGAACTAAAGAGGCTGAATAAGTGAGCAGCTAACCATGCTAATCAGTGAAAGACAGCAAGATTCCAGCGGGTTCAAGGCATCCACGTGCCTTTCCAGATTATCAGCTGTTGTCTTGGTCCCACAGCCCTTGCTTACAAAGTCTCCCTCCCACATTTGCTGGTGATAAACATGTAGAGTTCTTTGCCAAAGGATGTCCCATCCAGGAAAACTCCTTACTCTGCAATTGAAGAGAAAACTGACTCTGAGTTGGGTGAGATGATCCACTGTTTCTACTAAGTGCTGCCTGGAACCTGGTGGCTGCGTGTACTCTGCATACCATGCAGTCTAAGTAACACAAACAATAAGCAGCCATCAAACACTGTATGCTCAACAGAGAGAGTCATAACAGTACAATTAGTCTATTGTCTTTTTTCTTTCCATAATAAGCAGCAGTCTTTCTTTAAGTGGTGGATTTGCACTGTAGGGTTCACCTGGAAAATAATACCAATGACGACAAATCACTTCCATGACAATTCTTGCTGCAGTGTTTTGGTTTAAGCATTACTTCAGTTTGAGATTAGTCGTCCTAGGATTATGTAGACAGAGTCTTGACAAGGGTCTGAAATTCTTTGAGATCTTGAGTGGAAAAACATTGTTAGATTCTGTAGGTTTTTCAGATGTGATCCATTTCCTTCAACCGAATGTCTAGTAAATTTGTTTTTGATTCCTCTGCTCTGTAATCACAAACCCATTTATTGCAAGGAAGGCGAAGGAGCAAGAATGTTATTCTTATTATTCTGTATTACTGAAAAAGAAGTCACCATATAAAAGTGGCGAGGTTCAGCGTATGATACATTCTCTTTTACCTTATTTTGTGTGATTTGTGAGTACCTGAAAGTTGCTTGCTGTTAGTTGCTCGTTTTTTTCTCCAATGGGTTTTTGCAGTACGTGCTGGGATATGCTGCTCTCTTCCAGGTTATCCCTGTGTTATTTGTTGCATTAATTTGAGGAGGTTCTTAATAGTTTATGTGAAGTAATGTAGTCTCAAGCCATTTACTCTTGACTGGTGTCCACATTAAGAAAAAACCTCCACATATTTGGCAGCCAGAGGTCAGTCATAAAAGCTTCGTGAGAGAATGAATTTGAACTCCTTTTTAGGTCAGGGTCTGCGTACATCAAAACTTTGGAACTTCAAAACAGTGTAGTTTTCTGCTATTCTTGCTCAGAAATAATAAAAGGCTTCATTTTTAGAACAACCAGATGTGTATCTTTCATAAGAACTAACACCTTGAAATCAACATACCCTTACAAGACTTTTATTAACTGGGACATAGAATACATTGAAATGATTAAAATATCCAGCCAATTACTGCTGAGGAAAAGATAAATAATAAGAAGAGATTTGTAAAGTGATTTAGAGAAATTAGGTTGCAGAAGTCTGTGCGTTCTTGATGCTATCATCTTTTAATATGATTGTGAACAATGCTAGGAACAAAAGGGGAGGTTAAATCAGCGGTCAGCCGGCATGGCGCTGAGCAGACTTTGCCTTGAACTGCAGCGGCTGTTGGCTCTCTTCAGCACAGTTGTACAGTGCTTCCTCCTCCATCGCTGACGTGTTGCTAACAACTATGCAACAGAGAGGTAAAGATATCAGAAATGGTTTCTGAATTAACCTTAACTTGAACAAATGCTGACTTCTGAATTTTTACCAGCCTTTGTTTGTGAGGAAGCTTTGTATGCTAATGCTTTCTTTGACACTGTTTTCAAGACAGCACAAGGAACAGAAAGTCAATGTTCTTGCATTCACCATTAGATCCAAATTTTACCTGAGAAGTTGTCAAAACAAACTCTCAGCTTAATCCATTTTCCTTCTGAGTCACTGTCTGGACTCAGTTTTTGCACACTCCCGACTTTCATTTCCTCCAACTTCAGTTTCAGCCCATCACATGAGCAACAAGAAAGAGAGCAAAATCACATGCCCAGAGTTTTTAAGCTCTTTTAGCTGTATTGTAGTTTATTTGGTCTCCAGGACAAATTCTGTTAATAACTTGAGTACAGTCTATCCAGTATGGGGTGGGTTTTTTTTCCAAATTCTGAAAAAAAAATGGGAGTGTAAAGATGCATTTAGGCATTAAAAAGAACAGTTGATCTCCATCTTCTTTACCCAGATGGAAGCATCCCACAGACCAGATTTGGTCTGCAGACCATCAGCTAGAGCGCAGTAAATAGTAAATTAGAAGTATCTTTCCTCTGACTACTAAAAAAAGAACTCAATAAGCATTTGTAAAATATATCATAAATAATCTCATAAATAATAATTTTAAGTTAAAATGGGGGTTTATTGGAAATTTATCAGGTTTTATCTCACAGAAAACCTATGAGGTAATAAAAAGAATAAAATTGCATTTTATAACAGAACAGGATTCAGAGTGTGTGTACATTTTCTCTCAGTATCTACAACTTTCCAAGACAGAGATGAGAATAGGAGAGATACTGCATTGCACAGGTGGTGGATTGAGCCTTTATGGGTGGGGTTAACAAAGAATTAGAATGAGGTACAATGCAGGATTTGCCTGGAAAAAAAAAAATCACAGGCAGAATATGGATGATTTGCCAAAAATTATGTGCCAATAGACAGCATTGAACTGTTATAGTCACATTCAGTGCATCTATTTAGGGACAAAATGAAAATGCAAAATGACCTAGACGTGGTTAGATCTTAAACCCTACAGCTGAAAATGGCCTTGCCATCCAACCACTGTAAAGGCATGTTTGATCTGCTGGGAATAACATAGTGATGAGAATTCTGTGGCCTGTTTCAGCATCTAGTGTGCCAAATAATATTTTGCAATTAGATATACTTTGGAAATTAATGAACGGCAGGATGATCAGAAACACAAAACTTCCTTAAACTTCCTGTCCCAGAGGATATCCCATGTAGGTAACTCTGAAGTAGTAGAAAATGATGTTTCCTGCCTCTCCACGTGCCCCTCTGGCAGTGCTGGGTTTCAGTGGGAAAGCCTGAATTGTGCATATGTGGTTTAAGGGAGCCTTTTTCACAAGCACCGCTCCTGGATCACATGAAGCTGCTTTTAGCAAAAGCACGGGATTGGAACCAGGTAGTTCAAGTCCACCACGCTTCTCTTCCCTTGAGACAAACACCCTAGAGGTAAGGATAACCCTCAAAACAATTTCCCTCTCACCGGTTCTGGCCTGGAGAAGATGATTCATGCAACTTCCTTCAATCATCAGACTTTGCATTAATAAGTTAGAAGGCCATTCTCCATATGTCATCAGTGGACAGAGGCAGGCTACTCTAAGGAATGATGAAGATGCGTTCCACGTGACTTTAGGCGCTGAGGTGCATCGCCCTGATCAGTGGAGAATTAGATATCTAATCTCCAGAAGGCAACTTGTATGGCAGGGGACAAAAGCTTTTTCTTGGGAGTGTTTTTCTGCCTCTTTCTCCTCCTCCCTCTCCCCCTCTCTCTCTCCTCCTTGCTTTGATTACCTAAGGAAAATAGGACAGCTCTGCTTTCCAATTTACCCAGCTTAGTTAAATGCCTAAGGTAGATGAGATAAAATCAGGTCTGGGCCCCTAACTTAGAGATCTAAACATACGTGCTGAAAGTAAACTCTGTAAATACCTGCCGTACTGGCATGTGATAAACATGAGCTCCTCATGTAGTAAGGAAATATCATTCTGTTATTGTCTTTGGCCATCTGCACAAACAAGTCTTCATAAATATTCTCAATTAATGTATTTATCGCCTAGCTAAATTAGCAGCACTTTTTATGATTGGAATATTTCAACCAGCAGCTGAGCTCTTTGTACTGTGTGTTCTTTGTAAGATAGTCCATCGCCATGTTATTGCAGTAAGCAAATCAGAGACTCAGTTGAGCTGTAAATATAAACAGAATTAATACCAGCAGCACAGATCTTGAAAAGCTTTAAAACCAGACAGGGTGGTTAGCCATTGTCACGCAGCCCAAGAAGAAGGTGGGATATGTGGCAATGTAAATTAGCATTCAACTATGTGGAGCTTAATCTTCCCTTGGCTTCACCCTTCAGTGAGCTACAGTGGTCACCACTTGGACAGCAAATATGAGCAGTGTAATTTCTTTAAATAATAGAACTGGGCACCTGAATCTGGGTGGTCAAATTTAAAATTTCGAAGCACGATGCCACCTAATTATCTGTGAAGCCAGGTTGCAGTCAGTGACATGCCTTCAGAGGTCTACCACCAAAATTAAGACTAGAATCCAACCTTACATAATATCCCTTAAAAAAAAAAAGCAGCAGTACTAGGAGCACAAGGTTAGAAGCAATGCAAGAAAGAGTGACAGTGTGCTGAGATGCGGGATAAATTCATAAGATATTTTGTCCTTAATGAAAACATAGCTACATTGTGAAATAGGAAAAGAATGAAGCAATACAAGGGGAAAAGGTTATATGTCTAGGGTTTTTGTGTGTGTGTGAAAGTATGTGTGGTATGTTCTCAGGGTGACTATAAGAATTTAAGTGCATTTTTAGCTGTGTGGCTCCAACATCACCAGCTTGTTCTGCTTCACAAAAGTTATAAATCTGCTCCATCTAGTCAGGAATGTTTTTGACTCATTTGCATAGACCCCATGGCTAGAATTTATGCTTTTCTCTAGGTCATTCAGAAAAGTCCCATCACTGTGGAGGTAGCACCAGAAAGAGCTTCCGTGCTGTTCCTGACTGTAGCACAATGTGTGATAGAGAGCTGCTGCCTGTCATCTGAGGTCTCCTGAGCCTGTCTCCTGAGAGATTCATGACTGAGAACAGCATCGGTGAAGATCAGATCTTTGAAGAAGAGACACCCTTATAGCTTAGTAAGGTTTGCAATTGAAAACCTATAGTTTGGGTAAGCATTTGATTTTTGTCACAAAACCTTAATTAGGCTACGTATAGTTGCAAGTGCTTCATTTTTTACTGACTTTCAGAGTTTTTTTGAATCGTATCCAGAAGCTGAGCCCAAGAGGCTGCTGGGTTTGCCACTCCACTCTCTCCACTCTCATATTCTCCCGTTAGTTACTCCTTGCTGTATACCGTGATGGAACTTCATCTGTGCCGTTGTGCCACTTTCACGTGTCATGACACTTACGGCAAAATTAGCCCCTGCATATCCCTTGCAGCAGACCAGTAATTGAGGTCAGCTCTGAGCAAATCAATCTTTTGTCACTTCTGCCCTGCCTCGCTGCAAGTATATACATGTACGTTGATTCATCCTGTGCATTGCTAAAGCTCTCTCCTTCTCTTCCATAAACCCAAACTACTGGACAAATTAACAGACAACAAAATTTGGATGTTTCAAAAATCACGTGAAGCATACTGGTGTGAAAATTATGGGGAAAACTGCAACATGAAAACAAAACCTCACCTTCATATGGCTGTTTCACAGCTGAAACTAAGCTTTGGATTGATGTAGCACAGTTAGCTCCCTTATGGTAGCTTATTCTTCCTAGGGGTTTCCACACAGATATGGTGGGCAACGCAAAAGTCCTGAGCAAGGAGATTGTCTACACAGAGAAGCTTGCAGCCACCACAGAATAACTTGCCATGGGAAAATACTTTGTTGAAATAAAAAAAAATAATGGCAATCCTATTTTGCAAATGAACTAATTGCTAAAATTATAAATGATTCCACAGGGTGGAGTTACTCCAGACAAATGCTCACACAATTGTCCTTGCCATGGGAATTAATTTGGCCCTGCACAGGCAAGGCCATTCTGGAGTCACAGATGAGAACCCAGTGAGTGTGGAACAACTGTAGCTAAAAGAGTCCAAGACATTTGTGCCAACCCCATCATCATTCTCAAAGTAATACAGGGTAAAAATGAAGAGAGTTAGTGGTGGTAAGGCCTGACACTATTGTTCTTTTTTAATGAAAAAAAAAAAAAGAGGGAAGGAGAGCTTCAATAATTCACAGTATAGCTATTAAATGTATGCCACAGCAACACAGATTTTATTACTCCCATCTTGCACTTTCTCCATCCAAACAAGATTCTTTGTTTAAAAACTTCAAAAACATGTTACTTCAAGTATGTTTATTGGTAGGCAAGCTTCTATTTCACTCTGGTCAAATTCCAAACTGGATAATTACAGCCTGTCTGCTGAAAACTCCCACCATAATTTCATTTGGCTCTACTGTTCTAAACTACTGTGCAGAATAGCTGCACGCTAAAGAGCTTCCCTGTAAAAATGGGCAAAGCAATTACACACGCCAGCAAAAAGGCTCCCTGATCTGTTTTAAAGTGTGGAGTGCACTTCAGATTTTACCTGGGTGGAAGAGGGAGTAACCAATAAAAGATGTGGTGTATGCTAAAGCCTGTGTATATACATACATAAATGTATATTGAATTTTGCAAATATACTTGGGATGCATGGTCTACATGAAAGCAGAGTTTTAGAAAAAAACACCACAATAAATTACTTGTATTTGAATAGAGGAGGGTAAAATCATCAGAATACATGTTTTTCATTATTTTTTCATTGTTTTCTCTACAAAGATTCATGGACTATAGTTTCCAGTAAGCAACTATTCCATCCATACCCCCCCCGTATACTGGCTGTGAATTTCATACTCGTCACACTCTTTCCCAAGAAATTATCTGTACTAACCTTTGTTGATAGGTGTCACAATATTTCACAGTAAAAAGCCACAGCATCTGTTGTAAAGAGCCATAAGACTCGGTTTTGCAGATACTTTTCTTTTTATACTAGACTGGGAATTCTATCAAATGAAAAAGCCTGAAGTTCACTGCTTCTGTATGGCTTATCAAGCTGAACAAGTGATCTGGATATAAATATCCCCACTGCATTTATCAAGACATGAAATTGAGCAATAAAGTAAATTTTGGTGATGAGAAGGCACATTGTTGATGGCCTTTCGATACAGCACCAGCTGCAGGAAACGGGCTTCTCAATTATTCAGCACTGTTCATCCTCAGGAACCGAAACGGGAAATCTCACCCTCAGATTTTACTGTTGGTTACCTGCTCTCTTGACAATATCTCTGCACTCTGTCGACACAATGCAATCATTCTCTTCCAGCTGATGAACTCTGGGTATATCTATGTCAAACAGCAAAGTATTTTGATTGCAACACAGGCCTTTGAACTAAAACTCCAGAGGAATGTTGGCACAGGACTAACAATACCGAGCAATTAGCTTAAGTGCTCTCCCACTGAAATGTAATCGCCCTCCGCAATAAACAAGCTCCCACTCAAGACAGCAAAGAAAAGGTGATTTTGGCCAGAAGTCACCTGGTGGGGGGTCTATGAACTCCTCACTGGCAAGGACTAAATAGGTGCCACATTTGCCCCCTGGCAAATAGGTGTGAAATAGCCCTCCCCGCATCAGGTAGTCTCCTGGCTTATTGGTAGGAATGGGGATCCTCTCATGGTTTCCCCTCTGAATAAAAGACAGGAGGCTCAGAATTATTGTGCAAAGCTTGTTCGCTCATGCATTCTGCGAGTTTCCTGAGCCTCTGGGTAGGTCGGTGTTTGAGGAGGGGGCTGGGATTTCCGGGAGCATTGCAGCTCTCAGAGTGGCTCCTAGGGGAGCCCGAGACTGGAAACCAGATCTAGGCCCGCACAGAAAGGAGAGGTTCAAAGCACCTTGGGTGCCTGTGTCTGAATAACAAGGTAGTGAGCAGTCAACCAGGGGATCCTTCATTGAATTTTGCTATGCTCCTTCCTTTCTCATACTCAAAACACTCTGCTGACCCGAGGCTACACTAGACACCAGCAAAGACATAACATTATTACATCCTGCTAGATGTTGGAAATGTACTGATACCTTCCTGTGCAGTCAGGCAAAGTCTTTGGTGAGAAAAAGGTGTTGTAAGGGTTTTAGTGACACAAGATGACAGGTAAAGAGTAAGATTTCATGTTACACTTCTTGGCAGTTGTGCTTATATCAGAAACTCCCACATAGAAGGATCTCTCTCTCTATGCTGTCCAAAGATGAGGGTGGTTGCTAGAGAAATAAATAGCAATAATTTTCAAATAACATTAGTAATAAAACCCTTTCACTTTTGACCCCGGACAATTTCCCTGGTGGTACATCTGAGAGCATGATATTAGACCCAGAGAAGGACAGGGTGAAAGGATGAAAGCGCCCCTGCTTTACAGAAAATGGGACCATGCCCTAAGGAAATCTGCACAAAGGCTGTCAGAGCATGTGCCAACGGGTCCTCACACGTGAGAGACGGGGAATGATAAACTGGACCTAAGAGACCAATGCAAGATTATTATTATTTATTAGGCAAGAGCCAAATGCCTAAGAAAAATGCCTTCCCAGTTAACTCTGGAGAAGCTAAATTGGAGCCTACATCTTGCATGATGCTGCCTCTCTAGTTTCTGTGAAGAGGCATGTCCAGGTGATTCATATGTTCATCACACCCCCGGGCAGTGTATTCCCTTACGCTGAAACAGGATTAACAGCAACTTGAACATTAATGACAGATGCTTCTTTAATTCCTTAACAACAGCAATTCTGCAACCTCCCTGTAACCTGCTCTGCTCTTCACTCCCTAACAACAAATAAGACAGCAAATGGCAAAAACAGTCCTTGCTGAGTCTTTCTGATGCAAATGAAATACGCTAGTGCTTGCCCTGTGCTCAGCAAAAACAGGAAAAAAACCTGATTACTGTTTCATTTCGTAGAATGATGTCCTGGTATCAATATATCATTAGACTCTTATCATACCCTCACAATCTACTTTCTTCAGCACCAGAAACAAGTTCCCTCGGAGTTACAGCCTAGAGCATTTTTTCTAAACCCCTTACCGTTCTGTAGTTCATCTCTGAACTTTCTTCAGTTATCCTCGTTTAGAATGTAGGACCCAAGTGGCACATGTTCCCTCAGATGAGGCTTCCTGATGGCCAAGAATAAAATGCAACAGTGTTTTGTAATTACCACCTTGTCAACTCTGCTGCTTCTTGCCGTCATGCATTTGTCAACTAACTTTTGCTTCCTCCGCTATAGCACTTTGTCACTCTGTCTTTCTCTTCACTGAGCTTCCTTTTATTGTTTTGAACCATTTCTCCTGTCTGCCAGTCATCTTAAATTTTGATCTTGTCTTCCACAGGGTATATAATTCTTTCCATCATGTTTGTATCTCTATAGGTTTCCTCCCTACTTCATCATTCACTGCTGATGAAAGTAGTGAAGAACTAGAACCGTGCTTGCCTCACAGTTTGAGAAGAAAACTTCGGTAACTTCTCTGAGTGCAGTTTTTTGACCTTCTGTGTAAACCCATCTTAATCCAGTTTCCCTGGATTGTCAGTCACACAATCCTGTATCAAAATTTATTCTAAAATCAAGATACAATATATTATTTCTACTGCCTCCTTTTATCTTCTAAGCTGGTTAGCCTGTCAAGAAAGGAAGTCTGATTGATTTGACATTATGTGAGGGTTGATAAATGCATGTTGTCTCTTTCTTACAAATCTAAGGTTATGAAATTATTAATAATTTCCTTAGATACCTTTCTTTTAACTTTATATCTGTTTATTCCATTCTTTTCATCTTCACTGTCTCTAGCTTCCCATTCTTTAGTAGTCAATAATTTGTGGTCACAGCTAGCTTTTTTCCTACAGTGGAGACAAACAAAAGCACTGAATGTTTCAGTCTTCCTCCTGTTTTGTGCATTAGTTGCTTACTTCCCATAAATAATGGAACTGCATCTTCTCTAATCATTCTTTTACCTCTAACATAAGGCTATTGATTAATAAAGCTGTGGCTGTGTAACAACCTTTTCATGACGATAAATGTTCTGTATTTCTCGGTATTCTATAAAACTTTAAGATGTTCGAAGCATAATTTTTCAGCCGTTTTGTATTCACCTTGTAGTTCAGATGAACTTACCGTATTTACCGAGTTTGCTTAAAGAATGTCATGTGAGGCTGTATGAAAAGTTACCCTAAAATCCAGACAGTGTATAGCTTCAACCACTCCTTCTTTAATGGATTTTTTTTCCATCTTTGTCCACAACAAAAAGCTACGATGATCTATTGTAGGTATGCTTCTACAATTAAGTACCCAAAAAGTGTTTTTAAAGTGATCCCAACCAGGCCTGAATGTCATTGTTTCCCCCATAGCTTCCACCTCTTCCCCAGAGTGCAATACAAGTGCTCAGAGCCTTTGCATTCCTCAGTGTTTATGCAAATATAATTCTGGTTTGTAAGTTGGGTCATTAGTGGTAAGCAACTAATTAAACAGACACTATTAAAGAGAGATGCAACAAAGCTTGGTTGAGCGAGCTGCAACCTTTGTACTTGTGACTCTGCCAACAAACCTGCCCACCACCAACCCTGCCATGCAGAACCAGGATCGTGGAATATTGGACTGCCCATCAGAACGTGTCCCACCTGGCTCTCACGTGGCATTCAGTCACGTCAGCTCTCTATTTATCTATCTATCTATCTATTTATGTTGCTCTTCTGCCCCCTCCACTGTAGTGTTTTCCATAATGACACTGGGGTAAGGAAGCAGGTGGAGAACTGAGGTACAAGGGAAAAATGCCACACATCCATGGCCCCACTGGCTGAGGCCATGTGGGAAGACACAGCAGTCTGCCCTTGTAGCACAGTCAGCCAGCGCTTCTCCACACGGCCCCGACAATTTCAGTACTTGCTTCCTTGCGTTATTCATGTCCAGTGGCAGAGTTTGAAGGTCTTGACTGACACCAAGACCAGCTCCTTAACATCATCAGGCCAGTGTTTCTATCTTTCCTCCACAGCCTAAATATCAAGGAGTGTTGTATGATATGGTCCTGAAAACTAAATATATTTGAAACCGCCAACATCTGTTTTTATTTTCCATTCCTCCTGATTTTTCTGCTCTTCTTAATCTTTTTGCTTTATTGTTTTGCTTCACAATTTTTCCCAGTCTATTTGGGTCCCTGCAATTGAATAATTATCCTGTCTTCATCCTCCAGGTTCTCTTCAAAATCCCTCTAAATCTTACCTCACCAAACAACCAGTTCTCTTTTCTCCTCCCTCCTGTGCTGCTGTCCTCTGTTTTACCTTGTGTTTATTTGCTTTGGCTTATTTTCTTTTTGCATTTCAAGCTCTTCATGCAATAACCTCTGCATGTGTAAAACGCACCATAATTATATGATACCATGTAAGAAATAGGAATATAAAGAGGAGTTTGTTTTTACAATCAAAATAAGAACACATTTCTAAACTGTGCTGCTGTAAAAGACACACAGAGATCCTGAACCAGCACCTAACTAGTTCAGCTTTTCCTTCCCCCAGTGAAGCAGGCAGTGAACAGCCATGGGAACTGCTTTTTAGAGAGGCAGAGTGAAGGCAATGCCTTTGGGAGACAGAGATCTACACTCACTGACATATGACTTGGCTGGAGACCAAGCAGAGAAATGTGCTGGTTTGGATTATGTTGTTTTATTTCACTTTGTTGTCATCAATGCTAATCTTTGGAGGAGCAAGGGAGCAGTTGTTGCCTGCTCCGCTTTGTTTGCCCAGCCATTCCACATAAGCCCCTCGTAGCTTTTCTTCCTGGCAGAGACCCCTCAGTACCTCCGCTTCCAAGGTTTTACTGAGAAACTTTATTTAATACAAAGAGTATATTAAACCACTTGGTTTAATACCATGGTTGGGATTGACAGACTGATTTTGAAGCTGGTTATCTTTTAAGAGTGACACTTATTAAGATTAATCCATGAGACATTTCTCCCGATATAGAGTTTTAAGCATCTAAACCAAAAGTGGCTGTCTTCTTACCAATACATTTATGTCAGTAGAACAAAGAAGACTTGAAATTCTGGTAAGTGAAAACTTTCTGGCTGACTGGCCACCTGTATATTTTCAGTGCTAGTGTATCTCAAATTCCTGCATAAACAAATCACAATTATTTTCCCTGTAGATTAATCTATTTAATTTTTCCTTATTTGACGACATTTCTTACTTCAGACTGGATGATGCTTAATGTAGTTTCTAGGAGATAGTCCTTGAAATAGTGGTTGTCTGAAGTGGTAGAATTATTACATACTTTAAATGTCAGCTCTGCTGAAATAGTGCGATTAGATCACGACTGATGTGGCTTTGTAAAAACCAAGCCTAAAATTCAACCCTAAAACAGCCTTTGTCCATGAAATTCTTCTCACTCCTTCCATGCTAATGAAGAATACTGTTGGCAGGATAAATCATTTACTGTGTAATGCACGGACCTCTGAATATTACAATATTAACTTTAAAACAACAGTTACAGCAAGTTTTGTTCAAAATTTCTCCATATGGGTTGATGGTTTGTTAAGCAAACAAAAATGTCTCCAGGCAGAGAATTCAAGTCCAAGTCCCTGGTATTTCTTAACAACAATCAGATGAAGCAAAACATTAAGGGCAGATCTACAAATCTTCCTGTGAAATGCACAGGAATTAAAAAGTCTGCTTGCCTGAAGGAATAGTAAGTGAAAAAGCAATTGCAAGTCACACTACAAAACAACTGGAGCCACAATCATGTGCTGTTTAACTGCTTGTTTGGGACCCTTGTTCACGCACAAACTCAGTTCCAGGGATCTTAAGTGCTAGGTCAAAAACACTGAAGCTGCTGAATGCAAATGTCTGGATCAGAGTGAAGTTATTCAGCAGGCTCAAATCAACTTGGAAAAAAAAAGTGGCTTTGTACCAGTAGACATTGTAAGCCAGATATCATCTGTGTGTGCTATAGTCTTTGGCTTTCCCACTGCTGCCCATAGGCATTTTCTCCAGTTTTCTTACCCCTTCCTTCTTACTTTAGCAAAAGGTCATTTTCCTCATCTGATTATTGTTTCATATAATGCAAATTCAGGATCTGTCTTCTCTGTTTCTTTGGATATTTACTAGAACTGGAATATTAATCTTGAATATCATATACCATATCACACCTCCAGATTCTGATTTTTTGCACCTGATGGGATAACGCAGTACCTTTACTTCCAGCGACAGGTTTTTGCTCTGCTGTCACCTTTGAGCTTGCCATTTGCATACTGCTTCTGCCCACTACAGTCCAGTTTGGAGTCAGGTAGAGGTATTGGATCTTGCAAGTTTCTAGGGAAGAAGCCACTATGGCAACGCACAGCAGTGGAAGCCCAGCAGCCCATGCAGGTGAGCATGAGTAGAACAGAGCAGGGCAATGGCTGAAGACACATGAGCCAAGAACCCTTCCATCCTTCCTTGCTGTGACAGCCTTGACTCAATTCTAGCAGGACAAAGGCTAATTATATTTTCTATAAATTTCCATAGCACTGAGTGTGTTAACTTGCAGGGCATTTTGGCTTCCCCTTCGTACAAAGGCAGTTCGCCACCACCAGGAAAGAAGGGGCATCCAGGAGCAATTGCTGTCACACTACAGGAGAGCAGGTGTCCATGGAGAAGAAGTGGCATTTTGATTCAACACCTTTACACATCAACAGCACATCTAAGATGATTCCACAAGCAAGAGACAAAGCAGTCTGGCATCAGTCCTGCTCAGAAGTTCACACTGTGCCTTTTATACATTTTTTTTTTTTTTCAGGGCAGTCTGCACCACCTTCCCTTTCTTACCACCATGTCTCTGGGCAGGCTGTGGCACCCTAGTGCCACCCAGGCTGCCTTCTCCAGCTGCAGGACACAGTGCAAGAATATAGAGGAGAGGAAGTACATACACCTATTCTGAATTGCCAAGATCTTTAGTTGTGTCTAAACTAAGAAATAAGGCTGAAACGCTGACAGTTCAAGAGTTTTTCCGGTTGGGGCACAGCAATTGGCCTCTCAAGCCCTAGATGGGCTGCAGTACAATTTAAGAACAGAAATGTCATGGTCTTGCTGTCATGCCATTTAGAATCAAACTACTTGATGTTTTTTCTCCTGGCCTGCAAAGGGATGTACACCAGGTACATGAAATACTGTAGTTACCATTAATTTCTAAACCATCAATGGATCTTTTTTTTTTTTTTTTGGTGAAATCACAGCTATGAACCAAACAATCCTGAAGAAGAAAATTGTTTTGACCCATGCATGTTTTAAATTTCTAAAGTAATGTGCTGCCATTAGCAATAAAATAACTTTTGGGATAGTTAGCTACAATTAGAAGGAAATTTATCTTACTGCAGTTACCCCAGCCCTGTTACCTCAGCCACATTGTACACATAGAGCTCCCCTCATCGTGAATGTGTGCGACAAAGGGAGGCTTCATTTCATTTCCATCAGGCTGGGGGCCTCACTTGGTCCGTTGCAGCCCAACGGCTGAAGCACAGAGGGCTCTGAAGCAGTCCTGGATTGAGGGCTGCTTTCTCAGTAGGGCAAACAAAACAGTGCACATCGGCAACTGTTTTAAAAATGCAGTTGCTAATGGTGATCTAAGGCGGCACAGGAATCTGTGGCACAGTGTGGACCTGCATTTTAGCCTGTTGAGCTCTCTGTATGGCCAGATTGCTGTCAGTACAAATTGGAATAAAGTGTGCACCATCAAAGACACCCCCCCTTTTTTTTTTCAACAGTTCTTAGCATTTCTATTCACAATATTTATATTGTCATATTGTACTACTTGAAGCTTTGATAGTTTAGTAAAAACATAAATTAATCACTGCCTTTTTCTATTTATCGGGTTGGAATCACAAATAAAATCCTAGCTGAACAAATAATCTCGCAGACATTATACTAAACATAATAGAAGCAGAAGGAAGTACTTTGGTATTTGTGCGCAAACTCCATTTTTACTGGAGCTAGAGATGTTTATAATGAGTAGATTTTCTTATGAAAGTACTAGAAAACATCCAAAGGATTGCTCAGAGTCATTTCAAATGGTCTAAAATTACAAAGACTCCACAGAAGCAAGCAGCAATAGAAGGCTACTCTTCCAAAAAAAAAAAAAAAAAAAAAAAAATACAATGGTCAAAACTTTANAAAAGGGTTCCCAACAAATCTAATAGAAATGAGAAAATGAGAATTTCTTGTTGACCTGGAGTTTCACAGATTTTTCCTCTTACTGATATTGTGCGGTGGTTTTTTTGGAGAAAAAAAAAGAGTGATGGTGGGAGGGAGAAAAAGGGGTGGGGGGAGCCTTAATGAAAAGATTGCCAGTATTTCTTGGAACTGGTACTTGTGCATCCACATTGAAGTGACTTTGTCCCATGAATGACAAGCTGACTTTGAAAAGGGTTGTTATGCTCTAAATGACAATACTCAGATAACTAACAACACCGCTGTATTGTTTCATGTTAGAAGAGCTCTCCATGATCTGAATTCTCTTTCTGGAACTGACTTTGTCTTCTAATCTACATATTATTGTGTGAGAGCATGTAGGAATGTCTGACTTTATGTATCATTTCTATAGCTAATCAGTAATTAATTGGGATCTGGCTGCTTTGAAGGACTGGCTATAGCTTTCTTTTGCTGCTGCCAGTGGCTTACATTCAGCCCCTGAGTTAGGGACTGATCCAAATGCCATTGCAACACCCACCCCCTCCAGATCTGGAAAAGGTGCTGTGTTTTATGTGCAGAATGATCACATTTTTCCCGGTGCACACTTGGTGAGGATGTTCACATAAAATATTGGTTTCAGAGCGCTTCTGCTAATGATTGAAAACCATGACTATCCTCCGAGAGTAATTGTAGCTGTCTATGAAGGGAACTGATTTTATTCTAGCTCCTAATAGGCAGATACCAAAGTGAGGAAAGAGGACACTAAAATGCCCTCTCAGCCTTGTGGGCAATTCTTGCCTGGTGAAACAAAGACTGAAAGGACAAGGTGGCACAAAGTTGTTCAAAGTGTTGCTGCACCAGTTCAAACAATAGGTTAAAAATCTTCCTTCCCAAGGCTTCAAGTGCATCTTCTCATCCCTTTAAATCTCTTTGGTAAGATAGTGACTGGGTGATAATGAATGTTATCCATTTACTGCTCTTGCTGAATATATTGGTTAATTGTGTGCAACACTTTGAAGATAAAGCACTGTGCTGTTAATAAACGCAGTCTAACGATTCTCTCACGGTTTTTTAGCACTCCTTTTACTTTGTCCAAGGTGTAAATACCTCATTGCAGCTACGGTCAACCAGGCTGGCTGGCTTCGTGGGCCACATGCTGATTTCAGCTGAAGGCTTTCACATCAGTTGTTCCGTGGCTGCTCCCCTCCATTGCCAACACATTGCGCAGTCTCCTGCTGTTGTTTCCTTGCTTGCTTGTTCAGGGCCAGGATAAGGGAATTTCAATGATTTCTGGTGAAAAGGGCCCTTCCTTTACAGCAGGCTGTCATTTCCCTCTGCCTAATACACAAAGGCAGCCGCCAACAGGAGCACAACTGCTTTCATTGGCTGCTAACAGCCTTTGAGTGGAACAAAATGACGAGAGGAGAAGAAACACTAATTTCCTCTTCACTCTCCTCACCCTGCCTCAGAGTAACATTAGGGGGGCAATTTTCTTGGAGGAAAGAAAGAACCTTCCTTTTTTCTGGCCACAGGAGTGTGACAGAAGAGGCTGCTGAAATCAGCTGTTAGCATAGATTGATATGTTTCTCACACGTAAAAAAACCTTTCATTTAGTTTTCTCTCGGTCTTCTGCAGCACACGTTTTGGAAAGACAATGAATATTGCTTTCACATGTAATTGCAGGCATACACCAGTTTGAAGGTATTCATAACCCAGCAAAGCACCACGTGAAAACAAAGAAAGAATGTGAAAACTTAGCTGCTAACATGAGCCGTCAGTGAGAATTAAACCTTCTGTAAGGCACTCGCGTCAACCTCACCTGAATTAAGAGAGCAGCTCCTTCAGCTGATAGAAACACCGAGCCTTTGGGAACTGACCCTGCCAACACTTACACATGTGCTTCGTCTTAAACCTATAAAAATACTCCCATTTGGGCTATCAATATGCACAGAGTTAACAACATGCTACACGTGTTGGTGAGATCGAGACCTGAGTCCGATCCTCTACCACCCACCGCCAGAGACCAAACCTGTGCACGTTCTCCGTGAGACACACTTCTTCAACGTTGAGAGAAACAAGGTTTTGGTTGCAAGCTGTTGCTGTTGTGAAGAATACCCAGAACAACTCAACACGAAGCAAAATGTCTCCTTCATTCTGTGTAATGCACACAGGAGTCACTTTCCTGCTTAGAGGGATATATTACACAGAAGGAAGGATAATAAAATGATCAAAATGTGTCAGCTCTGTAGCTGACCCTAGGGCTCTTTTTCAGTGTCTAGAACTGTGACAGCCACCATTTGAACCCTTTCCCACGCCTGAAACATACCTAAATTGCTCTCCTGTTTCAATCCCTTGAAGTTTAACAACCTCACTGAGATCACATTTTTCCATTATGAGGACACTGATTTGACATCTTCTACCTCTATACCTGTTTTTACAAAATTTCCAGGACTTCAATATATATGAAACCTAAAATTAGGTCATGGTTCCAAATTCATTATGGAGGAACAGATAAAAAGCCAAAACATCACTGCATAAGCCGTACTTCCTTAGGAAAACTTGGTAAAACAGTACAATGTATGGCAAACCACAAAAACTGCTGAAGATTCAAGAGCAGATGCAGTACATAAAGTACTTAAAGCACTCCATCTTTACCAAACTAGATTTACATGTGTTCTACAGCAATAGTTATCATAAGCCTGTAATACAGCGCTGCGATCCATGGTAGTAACCATTTTGAATATGATGCTATTAACACCCAGAAGTCACCTGTCTGCTGAAATTCCATCAAACTATTCCATTCTGAGGTCAAAAATGTTTTGGTTTTTTTTTTTCCCTTCTCCATCTGCTACAGTTTTTGAGATTTATTGAATAAAGAAGACAAAAGTTCTAAGCACTAAGCAAATCTATTTTAAGGAGTATATTTATCACAAATCTAATGTGTTGGGTGACTAATAACATACATGTGTGCACTGCACTTGCCAAAAAATATTAACATTTCCAAATAGTTACCACATTTACAATTAAAATAAAGTATTTGCCAAATGTTCGGATGGTTTTCTTTATTTTATTCAAATGACGATTTCTCTGCTGGTCGAAGAGCAGAACAAAATTTCCTGAGTATCAGAAGTAAAACACGAGGGGGAGATTCTAATGTCTGATAGAGCCTCCTTCAGCTCTCAGCCATACAATATTGCTGAGATAATATCGGGTTTGTCATTGTTGCAGGAGGCCTAACAGCCTCTTAACAAGGAAAACTGAAATGAGGCTTTAAAATTTGGCTCTTACGGGTCCCCTGCTTGTCAGTCGCAATTCTCCAGCCATTTCTCATGTTGCATGATTTCTGGCTTCTGCTGACCTCCCTGCTGCCTCCGGCCTCTGTAAGTGGAGGAGGCAGGAGAGACGGGCAGCAGCAGGCGTTTGCACACACAGCGCTGGTGCGCCCCATGGCTGCTGCTGTGCAGAAAGCTTCATATGTGAATGTTCCTGATGCATTATTGACTTTTGCTCTGGGACCGGCCTGGGGGTTGGGGAATCTAATAGAAAAATAGATGATCAAAGAAGGATTAAAATTGCATTGCCTTTTTGTAACATTCTTATTCTTAAGCCTCCCACCTACCTCAAGCACAGACAGCTGCAACTTCAGAGGAATGTAGGAGCTGGAGCTCACGTACTATTAAAAACACAGATTTCAGAAGTGAAATGAAGCACCTGGTGAGTGCTTCCCATGACTTCTTTTCCCCTCTAACAGCAAGAAGGGCTGTTGAGGCTGGCACATTGGTCTGATGCCTCCACATCCCACTCCCTCACCCCATTCTAAATCTGCGTGCTGCTGCTGGCACCATCCTGACCTTGTGGTGAACCAGCTGTGGGAGTGCTATCGTCAGCCATTCCAAAAGCAGGAAAAAAAATACATCGCTGCTTCTTGTTTTCTGATGGGTGGCTCCCTGAAGAGGCTCATTATGGGATCAGATATGTACTGGAGCTGGACCAAGAGATGCTGAGGGATTACATGGCCAGAAGCAGGGAAGGGGATGGGGAACATCAATCACGGAAATAGAACCTTAGACCAGTTTAGCCATAATATGAAACACCTCCTGAAGAAATTAATTATCAAGGACATGCTAGGGGGGGGGAAGGACAGTGTAACAGAGGAACAAGGTGTTCATTAATCATCATTTGCTACTCTTAGTGTTCATTTGCTTGTTCCACGCGGCACCACACTGAGAGTACTGCTTGAGAGAGGCCCCAAAAGTAGCCGCAGTGTAGTTAGAGTAGAGATTTTGGGGACAGGATTTGCTAGTTACAAGCTCCAGTTGCTGCTTTAGCAGGTTTCTAAATGAACATGAGTTCAGACCCAACCCCTCTGCCCAGGCTCCAAGCTGCTGGGTGTGAGATGGCTGCCCTGGGAGTCCCATCTCTGACAGGGGATTTCAGTTTGGGCAGCTAAGCAGGACTTGGCTTCATTCCACCATGTAAAAGGAGTATAGCTTTGTCTGGTTAGACCTCTTACATGGCTGTTTTGTTATTTTCTCTAATGGTAGTGAAATTTATCATCCTGGACACTTATTTTGCTAGTTAATTTAAGTTATATCTTATTACTTTTACATACTTTTCCTCCTCAGTCAGGAAAAAAAAAAAAAAAAAGGAGGCTAAAAGCAAAACAAACCAATTTCAGCAAGACTAAATAACATCTTCAGGGTACCATAACATCAACATTGGTCATTTAATCATAGTAGGCTTTACCTTCACTAAAAACACTGCTGTACTTAAAGAAGGGAAACCACCTACTGCAAGGCTCCACTCCTCCCTTACCAGCGTGCCTCAGTTCCTCTCCATTTCAGTGCATCATTTCCCCACAGCCCTATTAGCTCAGACTTCCAAGTTTCATAAAAGAGCTGTACAACTTGCAGAGCACCTGAGGTGATCTTTCCACTGCATTTACTGCTGAGAAGGGCTCAGCTGAAGGATCATGGCCAGCTTCACACACTGCATTTCAAGGAGGATGCTGCTCATTTTCACAAGTCCAGAAGATAATCAGAGACCTAGAAAACTCAGCCTACAGGAGAAGTTTGAATGAAGAAGGGAGGAGGAGTGTAAAGAAATGCAGGCTGACAGAAGGTTTAATCACAGTCTTCAAATACACAAAAGGTTTTTGTGAAGAGGCAGCTTGTTTTCAGCATCCTTGTTAGCATAACGAGAGAATTATTTCATCTGCAGCAAGGAAGATTCAGATGGGGTATTAGGATTACGGTAACAGTTAAGCAGTAGATAGATGGCCTGCAAAATTCTCAGACCTCCATATAAGGGATCAAACACATCAAAGCTTTCCATTAAGTGCAGGGGATACCCGTCCAGGTTGGGGTTAAGTACTGGATACCCTAGAGGCTCCTCTCCAGCCCTTTGGGTCCCTCAAACCCCTTGCAGGAGACTGCACAATAGAGGTGGTCCCAGCAGAAAGACCACACAGCACACAGGGACACTGGTGCAGTCCATCTGCACCCAATGGTGCCTTTTTGTTTGATCAGCCCTGGGAGAAGGCACCACCCTGGCTGTGGCTGGGTATCGACACCTTTTCTCCTTTTAAGAGATCTGAACTGAAATGTATTTATGCTGCAAAAGTTTTCTTGAAGGGAAGAAACGTTCAGAACTATCTAAAAGATGAACAAACTCCTGATTTGCCTGAGCCACTGTGGAAGACAGTTCCGTAGTTGATTTGATGAGACTGAATTTTGTTCAGCTCTCACAAATTTTATACCAGATTTTGTGTTCTGCCTTGTCCCAGAGGAGCGCAGTTTCAGCAAGAATTATTACAGTGAAATATAGCCGCAGCTTCAACTATTAATCGCTTCAGAAGTGAAGATCCAGTCTTCCAGGAAAGGAATACTACCAGTACAGACTTGATGCATATATATATATAAACTAGAGCCATTGGAAAAATGACCATCTGAGTTTTGTACTTGTGGAAACCTACACAAGCTCTCAGAATTCACTTCAGATTGCCTGAGCTCCAGTTATCTGGCATGCCTGTGATAAACACAGAGGTTATTACATCCTGAGTCATTGTTCAGAAGAAAATAACTTAATCTTCTAATAAACTAAAGCATGAAAAAAAATGTATTTTTCAGACTGATGCAAAGACTACACTGAGATTTTGCAATATCCTGATGAAGGAGGGCTGTTTACTGCAGACAAAAGGCAGTGACTGCATTGTGGCCAGTTCTTTGTAGCATCTCTCTGAGGACAAACACCGCTTTATTCTGGCCAGAGTCCAAGTGAACCGACTGCCTTTATCAAGAACATTTCTTTAGGTACTCTGACACAGTGGCAAAGGCGCTCAAAATGTGATTAATGGCAATGGGAGATCACAACAAAGGTTAATGTTTTTTCAGCTGTATGCCACCGTTCTTAAACCAGAGATTTGGACATGTAGTGACCAGCCAGTCCACCTACTCACACAGGGCATTATCCATACAGCAGACTGAGAATGTGCTGGAGTTTTGGTAGCCAAAAGTAACAAAGATGGGTGGGGTAATTAAAACCCTAATAGTCCATCTTTGTGCTGTTATCTAACGAAAAGCATTTCAGTTGCATGTCCCAGGCCTCAGTACAAACCTCATGATTTGTGGATGCCAAAAGCTGCTTTCAAAAACACTCTTCTTTTTATCATTTCCTGTGAGCACCAAAATGTCCAGTGTGTCTACCAGGATGCCATGCATTTATTTTTCACGTTGTTTGAGAGGAAAAGCTGCTTTAGTAAACCCACATGGGGTGGCAAGCAGTGTTAAATAACTGAAGTTTCCCGTTGATTACCTTATTCCATCTCCTCCCTGTGGCAGAAACAGGCAAGACGTGATTTTTCTACCAATTTCATTGACATGAAAATAACCACTTTTAAAATATCAGGGCTAATGAGCTAGAAACGTACAACAACAAAAAAAATGTTCAAAACCTGTAAATATGGACACTGAAATGCAGCTATTTGACATGCTGAGCCACAACAATGACACATGATTTATTGATCAGTTGCCATCACATGACGGAAGCTCAGCTAGTCATTTAAAATACCCATTTTATCTTGGAAATCTTCCTGCAAATAAAAAGGTAAAATACAGCCTCTGTAGTAGTAGTCAATACCTTATTTTTCTGTCTTAACTGATGTGTCATCGATGAATTCTGATTGATTTAAATCTTTTTAAATGATAAATGCTTCTCTAACTCTGTTGTACCATATTAAACTCCTACTATTTTAGCTGTATGTTTAACTACTCTAGTCCTCGAATAATATAAACATAAAATTTCTGCCATATATGTTCAGAAAATGTTAATTATATACTATCTGAGGCTACTGATGTAAAAAGATGCATTACTTCCAGCATAAAATAGCTGATTCTGATTTTCCACTCCTGAACAAAATACTGTAATTGTCTTCCCACAGCCTAGCTCTCCGTAATAAAACTATTTCAAATATTAGTAGATAATGAGATTCTATTTTTTTTCAACAATATAGATATATTTATCACAGCATGTATGGCAGTTAACTAATTCCAATAGCCAGTTCTTTAACTAGTTGCAGAATTAGCAATAACATCAAGTCTAAGTATATTGGCTGTAGTTAAAATGAATTGTTACTTCATGATAGCAGAGCAGTGGCTTTGGAACTTTGCTAGGCTGCTGCCTTAATTAAAGTTGGAAATGCTGGTTTGTCTGGTTTACATATATACAGGTGTGTATGTGTGTTTGTGAAGGATCTACTCAAACAAAAAAAAAGGAGGAGGAAAAAAGGGCAGGGCCAAATATCAGTTGGCAACATTTTGTTTTCATTTTCATTTTAGCTACATTTTAAAACAACACTAAACTTTCTGCTGATATTTCTTATCATATTTTGTTTGGTTTTCTTTTAATTAAACTCCCTGGAAAATTCAAGATAGCATTAAAAAGTACAAACATTGCTCATATGAACCTCTTCATCACCCAAGTATCTCTTAACTGGGCTCAAACACAATTGGGTACAACCAGGGCAATATCAGAAGGTCTAGTCTTGAGTGCAAGGGCTGCTACTTGTACTAGTTGCACACACACATAGAGACATTGCACACATCCTTATAAGGTTTTCTGTGGGTTCCACATGGAAATTATATCCAGGGCCTGCTGGTTTTCTACCTCATACCTTTGTGCAGCGATTTGTATCTGGAGCCAAGTATATGCAAAATGTCTACTAAAGTAACTAAAAGCAAAATTCTGTCTGAGTACCATTTTGCACAGGGGTAAATAAATGTACCAAGTGAGGGCTGGTTAGAAAATACCAAAAAACACCTTCTATGGGTAGTTCAAATATTTTCCAGCACCAAAAGCAAAAAAAAAAAAAAAAAGAAAATAATAATGAAGGGAATCATCCAATTAACCTTTGGTTATTTTACCCTTAAACAATTTTTTCTAGATTGTTGGCAAATGGACACTGAGAAATCCATCAGCCACAAAAAAAAACCCAATACAAATTGATCTGCCATGTGAGTTTAGTGCAAAGGACATGAAAGTCAGGATGCACGCAGTGACATTTCACAAATCTAATAATAACACCTTAGATTTATCTGGCACTTTTCATCCAGAAAAAGTAGATCCCAGGGTGATTTATGAACTGTGAAAATATAAGTATGTATATTTGGGTCATTTCAGTCACTGGCAAAAGACAGTGCGGCGCCCTGATTGGGGAGTGAAAACATGAAACTGCCCTGCGCTCAGATGAAGAACGAGAAAGTCTCGTAGAGCCCTTGTCTACATCTTAACCAGAAGATGAGAACCATTCAGGTAGTGTCCTACTTCTTGTGCTCTTTGTATTCCCTCTATTGACATAAATTTCTTACAAAGGATGGCGGCTGCAGAGGTGCTAGAGCAGGCTGAATCTCAGCTACAGCCGCTGCCCGGTACATCAGATGCATTGCTGCTAACAGGAGGAATCCTTTCCCCTTTCTTCCCCCTCCCCATCTTTCAGAAGAGAGCTGAGATACAGGAGATCTTCAAGCAGGATGTAATGAGATTTCTTGGACTTGTGGGCACACAGACAAAATTTCCTGCACAGACAAAGTGCAATTTTAATAATTTTAAAAGATTTGAGGCTCCTTTCTAGTTGTTTGGGTTGCTCTCGGGTTATCTCTGTGGCCACAGGACAACAACCTTCCTTCCTAAAACCTGATATCAACCATCTGGCTGTGTATCTGCCCATCAGCCCCCCATAAAAATGTCAGAACACACTGGCCAGTTGCAAACAAATGAATGAAAGAGGTAGAAGCCTCAAAGATAATTAAGTTCCCAGTGGTTTGTGAGCATCAGTGGCTAGAGACTCAAGTTATTTTTCCAACAGAGAAAGATGCAGGAGGAGTTTGGCTGTTCAGGGCTGTGCTTGGCAGCAGCCAGTCGCCCCAGCAGTGCAGGCAGCACTCATGCCGCTCTGGACCAGCAACAGTGGCAGCCACCTCTCACCACCAAGAAGAGATGTCACATCAGACATGAAAGAGAAACGGGAGCTGAGGTTATAGCAACGAGGGAGCCAGAGACAAAGCCACAGGAAACCTGGCTTCCTTAGTTCTGTTGCTTGTGGAACAAGGTGTTTTTGAAAATGACAGCTGGAAATTCGGCTCTTTTTTACAGGCCTCGAAGGTCTCGGCGGTAGGAAGGATACTGTGTATTGCTGTGCCTTAGATAAAATTGAGAATTGACGGCACTGGGAAGGGAAGCAGGAGAGAGGCACAGACACTGCATCCAGTGTAAAAGATAATAACAGGCAGACACAAAAAAGGAAAGAGTGATGTGTGTTACAACAAAGGGGTGATAACAGGGTGAGGAGAGAAAGAAGGAGTATGGAGGGAGGAAATAATTGGAAATTGAAATCTGGACTAGAGTCCTATTCACATGCAGTCCCGTTATTTGTGTCCTCACACTGGAGAGGGAGAGAGCACGGCTCTGCCCCCTGAGCCACACACTGTCTGTGCATCTGTAAGTGCACGTTGGCAGTGAAGAATCCCGAGAGTCTGGGAAGCTGTTAATCACTCAGTCCTTTACTTCTTGCTCTTTCCTAAGCATTTCTGCATTTAGGATTTGATTTGACCTCTTTTTTTTTCTTCTTCTTCTTTTTCAGTAGATGGTGATAAGGGAGGGGAATAATCCTTCAGCTGCAAATAGCAGGTTTTGATGTGCAGCTGTTTATCTGGGTTCAACGGAGGGGGTATCTCCCTCTATCACATACTTCTCCACGAGGAAGGCCAATGTGCTGGCTCCAAGTCAAGGAAGGGATGATGGGAAGCGGAAGACCATCTTGTGAACACTTTACACCTTCGCAAGCAGGCTGAGTGCTGAATTCAGCACTGAATTCAGTCGCAAAAGTGCCGTGGCACACACTTGTGCCCCAGCTGGCAGAAGCAAGAGGTTGAGATGCCATCCTGCTGCTTTAGCACATCCACACGTGCCTGGCAGAACAACAACTTACAGGGGCTTCGCAGAGAAGACAGGTGTCCTGGGACGGGACGCTGCGCAGCCACCTCGAGCTCTAGTTCAGCTTCATAATCCCTGTCGCACTCGGCAAAATCAAATGCACAGCAGGTAATTGTTAGGGACTGGATGAGGATTCAGCACGGTTTCACTTCACCATCTCCTCTTTTGAATTAAATAAACTGTCACCATTGCTCTGGCTCTGTGCATGACCATGGAGAGGTTTCTAGAAAAAAAAAAAAAACCAAAAAACTGTTATGAGGCCAGAGAAACAGGAGCTGAAGGAAACCGTTCCAGCCAGAGGGAACCGTGCAGCATGCTGGGAGGGGACTAAGGCTTAGATTTAGCCTGGGGACAACTACCATGAGACAGCAGGAGTGTGGCAAGTACAGCCCTGGCCAGTGGCCATTGGGTGGAGCAGGTGTGGGCCCACTACCGAGGCTCCCTTCCCCAGCAGGGTGAATAGATCACTAGGTTTGGAACAGACAGGGTTGGGGGACAAGTGACAAACCCCACAGCAAAAGCCCCTGGGGCAGAGCATGCCAAGAGGCAGGGATTCACAAGCCAGGGCATAAGGAGAGCCGCCTGGCTGGTAATTCCAGGGCATTCTGCCAAAGGTTTGGGCACAACCTGGCCAGAAGCCCAGATGTTGAAAAAGCAGAGTGGAAAGTGAGGTCTTACTAAGCCCATTAGCAGCCTGTGAGTTTCTCTGTCCTGGATCCCTCCCAGGTCTTGCAGGACACGAATAACCCAATTTTCCTAGGGAAGTCCCATCTCCCTCTTCTTCAGATTCCCCTTCTTTCTTCCAGAAAGAAAATAAGTACAGAGGAGGGGATCCAGATCTTCTGAAACCCTTCAAAAGTACACCAGAGCAGTTCTTTCTCATCTTACAGTGATGAGAAAGGCAATGGCAAGGCCTGAAAGCCACTTTTAACATCTGCTCCAACAGTCTCTCACTTTTTACTCTGCCCACATTTTGGAACTGACTTTTATTTAATTGGCATTTGTTGCCATTCTGAGATAACAGTGACAATGTTTAAGCAACTTCCAGGATGCCCTTTGAGAAGTGTGCTTTTCTGACCAGCTCCCTCTTGTTTCACTGGGAAGCCCAATACACACAGGATTTAATGAACCTGCACTCAAAGTGCCAACAGCACCTAATTACTCTTTGCAACATCCCTGGTCTACATTTGACTGATGGAAAGCTACCTACAAAGTCTAAACAACTTGCCCAAAGCTCACCCGAGCCATTCTTCTGACATCCCTCTTTTTAATAGATTATCCCTATGTTACTTACAGTGGAGACAAATTTGACACCTGAAGGTGGAGAAGATCATGATGCTAAAGCAAGGTGATGCTGCGTGGGAGTGGCGTCTCCATTAACTCCCGTTGGTGTGTTTCTGGGATGGAGAAATTTGCACACACTTTTTAGCAGAGTGCCTGAGAGGAAGGACAGACCTTCAGAAACTGTGATTACAGGTTTACCTGAAAGAGATGAACCCTGGAGTACTTGTAAGTTCACTAAAAATGTTGCCGGTGACATATTTTGGGCCCTGTGATGACCGGTCAGGGTGTGCAGGAAAAGATGCGAGCTCAGGGAGCGCAGGAGTCTTAGCTCAGGGGATGAGGAGTGGAAATTATGCTGTTCCCTGCACATCCAGGAGCACCCCCAAAACACCACCCGAATATGCCAGGTACCCCTAGGCCTTTTGCTATGGAACAGCAAGGAGACCCTTCCCCGGCGGTGTCCCCTGCCTGCTGGAGGGAGCGGTGGTGGCCAACGCCGACCTCAGCCCAGGGCAGAGGCGGGTCCCGCCGCTGCTCCCCAACCCCCGGGGCTCTGCGCTCCACGCTGCGGAGCTCCCGCGGGCGGCAGGGGGCTCACCGCCCCCGGCGTTGGAGCAGCCATCCCCAGCCCGATCCCGGCTCCCCGACTCGAGGCTCTCCCCGGGAGCGCCCGGCCCCGCGGGTGGCCCCGATCCAGCTATGCCGGGCCGGCGGGCAAAACAAAGCGGTGACGGGGAAAGGAAAAGGGAGAGAAAGTGCTGCTCCTTCCTCCTCCCGGCCCTGCGCCTGGATCTCCGTGCGTGAGACAGCGCTGCAAGCGGATCCTGACCGGGGGCAGGGGGTGGAGAGAGAGGGAGGAGGAGGAGGAGGACGGAGGGAGGGAGGGAAGGAGGGACGAACGGGAGCCTCTCTCCTTCCCTGGGCTGTTTTTTCAGTTTCCTGTCTCGCATTGTGCTCACAGCGGATATGTGCTGCGCCTACAGGTGTGTCCCCTCCTCGCAGCTTTTCCCCGGCTCCCCGGCGTAGGCTCCGGCTGTCGGGGGGCGGCGGCCGATCGCGACAGTCATGTGATGATTAATTTGCTCTCGGGGCGGTTTCTCTCTTTCCTCTGTCTCTCTCTGCCTTCCCCTCCCTCGCTCCCCACCGCTCTCCTCCTTCCTCTCGGAGGTGGCCGCAGCCGCTGCCTCCTTCGCCCTGACTCCGGCTTCTGTGGCGGCGGCGGGGGCCGCCGGGGGC
>VXBJ01003447.1:2433612-2445554 GCA_013400055.1 Nycticryphes semicollaris
CGGTGCCCGGCCAGAGCTGCCGGCCGCTCCCCGCCGCCGGAGCGCGGCCCCGCTCGGTGAGGGCCGGTTGCTCTTCGCGGAGCTGGGCAACCCCCGCGGTGCGGCCGGGGTCGGTGGCCCCGCTGTGGCGACTCGCCCTGGCCCGGCGCCGGCCCCGCGCTCCGTCGGCTTGGGAGCGCGTTTGGGTTTTCCCGCAAACGCATTAGAGGCAGCTTTAAACTTTCTTTCCAAACTGTTAATTAGATACACTGTAGTCTACTCGTGTTTCGTGGAGGCGAATGAAAAGTGCGAGGCTGGCAAGGCTTGTGACTCAAGGCATAGTTATTCGGGAGCTGCAGGACACCTCTGCCCTCCTTGTTTGGCTGGGCTGTACCTGTGACTTGTGACTTTGCCTTCTCCAAGGCTGCGTCGGTCTCGGTGACGCCCGGAGACAGAAGGGATCAGTAACGATTTGGGCCCTTTCTGGGTTAAGCAGAGGCTCGGGTGAATATACAAAGGAGGAAGCTGAAGTTTATCGTGTCTCTGAAATCTCATGGAAAAACAGCATTGCCTTTGTCTGTAAATTACAACACTACGGTCCCGGTCCTGGTCCTGTCCCTGAGCTCATCATCGAATGATAACTTGCTGGTGAGGAAACTTGATGCTTTTGTAACTATCGCTGTTACCTTGAATGTGATGATTAGCTTATTGAACACCAGAGGGAACTCTGAATAGGTATTTCATTCGAGGGAGATACATGCTTATTTTACTGTTTATGTTCTCATTACAATGGAATCTAGAAGGAAGCAAAGGTTGGTAAGTAATAGGTTGCTGGTATGTACCTAGGATTGGCTTCAGCTTGCTTTACAGCTCTCTTCTAAAGGTTTCATCACCAAAGCTGGGCTGAAAAATCTTTTCTCTTTTTTTTTTCTTTTTTTTTTTTTTTTTTTTCTTTTTTTTTCTTTCCCTTTCCAAAGCTTAAAATACATAAGTGGCCTTGCAGGAGCAGGGTTGTGTACCATGTAGGCAAACCAGCTGGGTGACCCACTCGCTGTGAGCTGGGGAGTGAGATTAGACATGCACGTTGGGCTGGTGCCTGATGCCCAGCCTGCCTCTTGGGTTGCGAGGCAGATCCGGTGCGCTTTGGTGCTGGGGCTGCTGCCTGCGATGGAAAAGTCAGAGCAGAGCACTCTTCCAGCCAAAACAAAAGGGAGGAAGTCTGCTCCCGAGCCTGGCATGGTTTGTCCTCCTTGTCTTGAATACTTGTGGTTTCGAAGCCCTGGCAGGAACTTAGTCTGATTGCATGTGAAATAGTAAATTATCTTTCTTGGACTATATTACTTAAACCAATACAGAAAGTAAATGATGGCTGTGTTTGGGAAAGGAGTTTGAATGGTGGGTTCTTGTACCAAAAAGCTTTTTAAAATGATATGATAACTGTTGAGAGCCCGGTGTCAACCCACCCGTATGTGAACCTGTATTTTGTAGCAAAACGAGTCCCCAAAACGTGCACCTGAAGCCTTGGAAGCTCATGATAGTCCATACAACAATTTTGATAATCAGACTTCTTTGATAACCCTGGATTGTTGATGATGTGGGAAGGACAGCACAATTAAGTACACTTGTGACTCTGACTTACGCTTCAGGAGCTGAAGCATCCAGCTGTTCATCCTGTCCCTTTGCCAGAGGTTACTCTGCCATTCAGCCTTATTTCCTATTGGACTTTGAGTATGCCAGGGATTGCAGCCTGGCATATGAATGTGAACTGCGTTTTATGGCTGCTCGTGTTAGTGTGTAATGATGTAAAGTGCAGTAGCATGAGCCTCCTGTTCATCCCTCTGTCCTGGCAGAGGGACAAGGCAAGCAGCTGGGGTCAGCTACATTGCGCCACAACTGTGAACCGGAGTCCATAAGCACCTCAGCTCCTCTGAAATGGTAACTGTGACTCCAGCAAACTGCCTTGTACTGTGTCTGCGTGGGCAGTGGTAGCAGGGAGGCAGCTCAGCACAAGGAGAGGTTTAGTGACCTTCTCAGTAGGTGGGACACAGCACACGGGGTTCTGGGCTTCATATTGACACAGCAGACAGTGCACCCAAACAGCATTGCTCTTCCTCTCCTCCTCCTCCCTCCATTCTGGGAATTAGCAAGTGAATGGACTGTGGGCTTGGGGTGGTGTTGTTGTTTTGTTGGGTTTTTGTTTGTTTGAGGCAAATCTTGCCTTGTCCATCTAACTTAGAGACCTCTTCTGTAAAATATTCTCACTGAGGGCACAGGCCTCTTCTGCCTGAATTTTCCTACAGATGTTATTGGAGGTGGGATAAAGGCTTTAAATGGCTTTATAAAACCAGGAGCTGTTTGCCTCACGTGCAGAAGCTCCATAAGAACCAATCTACATTTTGAAGGGACACCTCTTCATGAATGCCTAATAAGAACACAAAAAAAATCCAGTGGCTTGTTGCCAATGGGTTTGGATGCTCACTTGGTTTTGAGAAAATGATTTGCACGTTCATTTATTTTTATGAAGATGTAATACTAAGCATTTGTATTTCTGTAATGGCTATAATTTGGAACTTTTCATACACTTTTAAATTATTTATTGTATGAAGCTTGAGTGAAGATATTTATTACACTGGTGTCACATTCTGAATATTGAATTATAATTGTAAAATTAAGGTAACAAGCTTAAATTGGGGTTTGCAACTTTAAGCTCTTGCCAGCAAGCAGTTAATGGCAACGTTAACTGCTAGTAAAGTAATTGCTACCGTTCTTTTACTGTCATTTTGTTCTCACTTTCCTCCAGTCAGACTGTTCCGCAGAGATATAATGAATATTCACTGAAATAGCTTGGCATTGTCACTTATGCAATTCCTCGTCAGATCCAATGTACTGATGAACTAATGTGCACTTGATTAAATGTACGTGATTTATGCAAACAAAAACTGTAGGTCCTTCTTGTTAAGTTAGCACCTGCACAGCTGTTAGTGAGAGGAGAGTCTAAATAATTAAGATGGAATTAAGTAAACAAACAACCTCAGTGTGGTGTTCCTCCTACTTTTTTACCTTTATCTTTTACTTCAAGTCAGTAGTGGATATTGATTTTGGTTCTTCTTACAGGTTTTCTTACAGGAAGTTGTGAAGCTCAGTTTATAGTAGAGGGTCTTCTTCTATTTAAATGGCTACCATTAGAATAAAATAAATAATTTTTAAAAGGTCATTATTAGCTATAAGAAAGCCAGAGGTGACTAGAATTCATGGAGTACTATAAGAGTTTTGTTTAAGTATGAGGCTGGTGTGCACTTGACATTGGTTTGCTAATCCTTATTAAAAATATAAACCAACACAGACCAAGTAAGTCATTGAGGGGGCATCAGTTTAAAAGAGAAAACACCCAAAAAAACCCAAAACAAAACCAACCCACCAATATTCGTGTAAGGAAGTAGTTTAACCTCCTACTCTTTGCTTGGTCAAAACTGATGTAGACAAAGTGGAAATAAAGTGTTGAAGATAGCCATTTTATCTAACCATCAGTGCCTTAGTCTTACAAAAAGTTCTCAAACTGTCTACAAAACTGCTTGGATGTGGCTACAAAAAGAGGCCAAGGAGCCCTTGCCCCTGGAGGCTTCAGATGATGGGTGGAGGAGGGAGAGGACATGTGCTTACCCAAGCCCTGGAGCAGCAGAGTAGATTGGTGAACTGTTTAGGGGATCTTGCGGGGTTAGGATTTATTTTCTTGATTTGTTTCTTTTAGAAACTGAGAAATACTCGATTTTGTCTCTGCAGTGAAGTCTGTGGTAATACATAACTCTTAGCTCTTTCTCTTTCCTTCTCAGATGGTTGAGGGAAGACTGAGTTGTTGACATAACATCCAGAAGTGCCTGTGCTTAACAAACATAAGTAATGATAATTAAAAAAAATAATCTGGAGCTAATGATGACCACCCCCTGCTCAATTGCTTAGTCTGAGGCTGCCGTAACACGTGGCATAGTTTGTTCCCAGGAATGTGTCAGCAGAGCTGTGGTCGCCAGCCACGTGCTTCTTGGGACACTAGGTTTCTCTTTGGAATTTGGCTTCTGGGAGCTGGCGCCGGTACAGATTGATGATTAGCTCCGTGCTGAGCTCTCCAGGTTTAGGAGCTTCAGCAATCTTCAGTGAGCAGAGTCCACCTAGTGCCTTCTAAGGTGCTTCCAACCTGGCTCCACCTTTGTGGTTAACTTCCAAGTTTCTCCCTTTCTGGGTTCACTTTCAACATGCCCTCTTCCACTGCCTGCCCTTGGGCAAACAGCTTTCCTGTCCTGGAAACAAGTTGAATTAGTAGTTTTGATTTATTCAATCAACATGTGACTTCTCCAAAGAGTTATTTATCTAATTAAAACCTTATTTCTAGTGTTTCAGTTGCATCACCAATTTAAGGCCATGGGTAAAAAGCTGATAATTTTCATCTTGATAATTTGCAGTGATTGGATTTTGTATTACTTGACAGTCACAATTTTCTTTGTTACAGATATGTCACCTTTCTTTCTTTCTTTCTATTAAAGTTATTTAAAAGCCTTCTCAGTCCTACAATGAACCAGGAAATTGTGGAGAAGTTTTTCCTCTCACCTGTCCTTCCCCTACTGCTGTGCTGGATTTGCCCAGGTAGACCTGTTGGGAGCTCTCTGTCAGATGAAGCACATCGGAACTTCTGGTGATCAATGTTGACTTTAAAAATCCGTGAGATTTTTAGCATTTGAACTGAATTGTTACAGATTTTACCTTATTAGAACAAGCTACATTCATCCTTTATTGCTGACTAGCTTGGCCAGCGTATTTCTGATTAAACTGGATTAGGTTTTCATGTCAATTTGGGTTGAAAGAAGTTCTCATAAACCTGACACAAATCTTCCTGTGTCTAGAGAGATTGTTTGGGTGATAGCTGGGTCTCTCGGAGAAGTGAATGCAGAAATCAAGATGCCTCACATTTCAAGCTTAACCTCTGTCTACACTAATTGACTGTGCTTTAAATATTAGAAGTTTCAGGAGTCAATTCATCACATCCTTTTCCCTAGGGTTCTTGTTTATCTTCTAGATAGTTTAAGAAGAGATAGTACCTCTTTCTGACACATGTATGTAAGAGCTGTATATAAAGAAGATTGAGCTCTTGCCTTCCTAGGTGCATTACTATTTAGAATTTGTGGAGGATGAGTTCTTTAACCAGTGTTTGTTCAGTGGGAAAATAGTGATTATTCACGTGTATTCAGCCGTAGGAAGAAAGTAAAGGGCAGAAAAAAATAAAATACATTGATTTGGCAAAAAGGGTGCAGCTGAAATACAAGGTGAGGTCTCCCATCCTGAATCAGAAAAACAATTTAATAATCTTTTATTTGGACTTAGCCTAGACATACACAGCAAAATAAAAGCTGCTTTCTTGAAGACATATGGTGCTTGGAATGGTTAATAGTAGTAGGCTATAGTTCTCCTCAGCTTGTAATAGTTAGTGCTTTCCCTTTAATGGATCTGGTTATGCTCATTGCAATTGGAAGTCCAAACATCAGAAGACTGTTAATTTGTCCTTCCTTAATATGTTGCCACAACATGTGTTAAACTTACATGCTATATTCATTTAATCAGTATGGTTGGTATAAACTTAATATTGGGCCTGTTGAAAGGTAAGACAATGAAAGCAAGAGTTTAACCCCTTCTATTTCCAGTCTTGTGGGATTAGTAAGTAGTTAAAAAGAAAAAGCTTTAAAAAGTTTTTCTGTGCTATTTTGATTCACATCATCAGGAACTGGACTGTTTTCCCCCCTCACAACCTGAGTAAAAGCCCACATAAACTCTATTTGGGATCACAATACTTGCACGTCACTCAGTCATGTATAAGTTATGTTTCAGTGGCTTTTCCAGATTTGTGTGACTTCTGGGATGTTTATTTTTCCTCCCAAACATGCTAAATGGAGGTGGTGGGGTTTATTTTTTGTTTTCTGAAAGGCTTTTACTCATTCAGGAAGTGTCTTTGTGAGTACTTGGAAGAAGTTTTTCAAGAATTAATAACTCTTCAGTCACAAAGCTGGCTTCGTGACCGGGAATATACATATCTGCCTTGTGCTCCAGATGTCTCCTTCTGCCCACCCAAGCTGTTAAGATGAAAACTCAAAAGACTTCACTTGCCTTGGCAATCCCATAGCACTAAATGGTGGTATGAGTTTATTTATTAGTACACTGTACAAAACTCCAGAGAGGCGATGTTTATGTTTATTAACAGATGACCCCTTCATTTGACATTTAGCTGGGGGAAGATCTGCAAGCATTTCACAGTCCATTGTGCATTTAATCCAGTGTTCAGAAGCATTAATGAAAATGCAGAGCAACACCCTTTGGGGATCTGGGGATTTTTTTGTTGTTTGTTTGTCTTGGCTGAGGGTGTTTTGGGTGGGTGATTTGTTTGGTGGTGGTTTTTTTTTGTTGTTTGGTTTTGTTTGTTTGTTTGTTTTTGAGACTGTTATTCAGGGTTTAGGGTCAGAGGAGCTATCGGGTCCTGAAGTTGTTGAACCACCTCACTTGGCTGTTGCTCATAGGCCAAACAAATCCTTGGACAAAAGCATATCTTACCCTGAAAATACTGAGAAAAAGAGAATCAATCTTTAAGAATGCTGTTCCTGTTAGTTTCTCCATGTTCAGATTTATATCTAATTTCTAACAGGATCCTCTATGCTTTTGACTTGCATCTGTTGGTCTCTTTTAAGTCTTCTTGTAGCTCTATTGAAGTGGTTTTTACTGCTTAAAGATGATCAAGTAAGCTGTCGGTTGTCTGTGTAGTTTATCAGAAGGACTGAATCTTTAAATCTGATTACACATAATGCTTTTTTTCCCCCCCTCTGGACGCTAATTGTTTTTGCGCCTCTTCTCTGCATGTTCTCTAATTTTAAACATCTTTTTTTGAACATCAACCGTGAGACTGCGAGCAGTATTTCAGTGTCACTCATTAGCACTGCATATCCCATGCCACACCCATTCGGTATTTCCATTTGCTCTTATATCTTTGCATCTGTGAACAACATTAGCCCTTTTGATACCAACAGAAGCTCCAAGCATGATGCTTAGTTGCATGGCTTTTCTGGCCTCTGCATCCCTTTTGTTCTCCTTGCTTCTTAAGGTTGTGGTCCTCTGATTTGCAAACCTTACCTGCATTCCTTGTTACTGGGTACATATGTCTGCCTTCAGATATCTTAAGACTGTTTTGGTTGAAATGAGCCCAACTTGGTGAGTAATTGAGATAAATTGGTGTGATTTCCTTTCTAGTTTTATTTGTCATGCTATGGGTCCAGAGGAGGGCCACAAAGGTGGAGCACCTATGCTGTAAGGACAGGCTGAGAGAGTTGGGGTTGTTCAGCCTGGAGAAGAAAAGGCTTCAGGAGGACCTTGTCTTCCAGTATCTGAAGGGGGCCTACAGGAGAAATGGGGAGCGACTCTTTGTCAGGGAGTGTAGTGATAGGACAAGAGCAATCGTTTTAAACTGAAAGAGGGGAGATTTAGATTAGATACTAGAAAGAAATTCTTTACTATCAGGGTGGTGAGACACTGGAATGGTTTGCCCAAAGAAGCTGGGGATGCCCCATTCCTGCAGGTGTTCAAGACCAGGCTGGATGGGGCTTTGAGCAACCTGGTCTAGTGGGAGGTGTTAATTTTACCACCAAGGGCATATCAGGTAGCTAATAAAACAGAGCATAGTTCTAGTCATTGTGAACTGCAAAAGGAGCATTGCAGTTGCATGGTGTTATTACTCGCTAATGACGTTTTTGAGGTCTTTCAGTTAATTAATTTTTCATCTATTTGCCCTATATGTTTTGACATCGTGTTCTTAAAATCCTGTGGATTTGGTATTTGTTGCCTGTTATGTGCCATCTTTAAGTCTTTGGTTGCTGTATTCAGTGCAAAATCAATAGGTCTCACGTTTTTTATTCGTCCCCCTTCTGCATTTATAGAGATCAAAATAAGAAATTTTCTACAATGTCTTGAGATGCGAGCTCCAAATGATTCCTTGCTTAGGGGAAACCAGTACACCCTCTGAGCGAGCTATTTTTCTTTGAATGTGTGTGTTGCCCAGTCTGTTGTCTTATGTCTTCTCTGAAGCATCTTTTCTGTATCTCTCCCAGCAGGAACAAGTACACGTCAAAAGGCACTTCATCCTGGAAGCTATTTGCACAGAAACCTGAGCCCCAAGAAGTCCCTTTGGCTAGCAGTGGTCGTGCTGCTCAGGTGGGCTAAGAACTTATTTGGACTGACGGTTGGTGTGGTTTTGGTTAATTTTTAACCTCCCTTTCTTCTTCCAGAGGAGCATCTTGCTCACTTGAGAAGGAGGAGGTACTCTTGTAGAGCACTGCAGTGCGGTTTGCTTGGTGCATCATCAAGAGAGATGGCCCTGTGGGTTTTTTGTGCTTTGGGCTTAGGTTGAAATATTACAGCCTCAACCTTAGTGCAGTAATCTGACATGAAAATATATTTACTTTGTAATTGTCCTGGATACTGTCTGATTTAATAGTGATTTTTATGTGTATTTTTATACCTCCTGGACCTGTAGTGTAAAATGACATTAAGCAACTTGTGCATGTGAATCATCTCCAAGGTAACTTAGTTATCAAAACATAGTATCTCAATTGCTCAGAGTAACGCTTTCCACTTCTCTAATTGCACTTTTGCAATCTGTGTTGCTTATACCGCTGCTGTTCAAATTATTGTGTACAGGTGTACTCTGTAAGGACTTTCCAATTTACTTTTCCCAGTTGTAGCAATTAGTTATTATCTTTTCATTTTGATCTCGAGGCCTGTAAAATAAGTGAGTAAATGTAAACAGTATCCTTGAAATGAAACTCTTCATGGTATTTTCATCTAGTGATAATTTGAAGAGGCAGCCTGCGTTTTTTGTTGTCTCTGGCATAATTAATCTACTTGAATTATACTTGAACAGGAACTCGGATATCAGAAGAGGGTTTAGCAGCCTTGGAAGTTAGGAGCTTTTGAATGAGGCAGAACTGAAGAGTTCCTGTATGTTATTACTTGCCTTGTTGGGAAAAGAAGAGACTGATAAATTTGTGGCCAGAAATGGCTACGTACTTGCTTCCTCTCCCTCCCTCTCACAGCCTTTTCTGTTTCACTCCTGTTTTTCATGTACAGTAACTCAGGAAGGCCAGGGTGTTTGCTGCTGTGTCTCTGTCCCAAACTGAGATGCTCCAACACATAGTTCAGTGGCATCAGTCAGACAGACAGGCACGTCTACTGGAACACCAGAAGTCTGGGCTGCTTTGTGTGGGCGTTTGGTGTCCAGGGTGCCATCTGTGTGATCCCCTGTACGCAGTGGGGTCCTGTAGGTTTTCTTGACTGAGGACTTCATGCATTCTGGTTTTGTTTCTGCCATTAGAAAGTAATTTAATTTCTCTCTGCTTTTTTTCTTTTATTTTATTTTGGCATTGCCTCGTTTTTGGGAAATTTGGGGAATCTGTGGATGAAAAATAAAATTTACTGGTGGTTTTGTCATATATAAGTAGGGCAAGTGGATGCTGCAGCATTCCTTCTTGACCAGGAAGGGTGGGGACCTGCTAATTCTATAAGCTGTCCTATCTCCTCACCCCTGTCCGAAATCAGATTTGTAGCCCCAGATTTTCTGGCTTGAGCAAAAGCTTCTACAGAGCACTTTCACATCAGGCTCCCCATACCCACGAGGGGACTCGGCACAGGGGAGTGTTTCTGTTCCAAGTGGGTTAACAGTGTGCACAGCCCATCATTCACTGATAGGGAGTCTTTGGCAGCGGCTCTGCTGTAAGTAGTTCCCTCCATCACAGGCCAGGAGCTGCTTAGTTGTGCTACCACCAGTGTTTTGTGGAGCTGTGCTGTGAACTGGGCAGGAGAGCTGATCTGGCATTATGCAATATTATTATATGTAGCTGTTCTATGGCTTTGAAAAAAACCAAAAAAATATGTAAAAGTTTCACTGCCTCTCTGATGTGTTTCACAGCACAGCTCTGCAAACACGTTAATTTGCAGTGTTGGATTGAGAAGCTGGAAGGCAGCAAAAAAAAAAAAGAGAGGATTCAAGACCTGCTTAAACTAATTTTTGTTATCGAGCCCCGCCTGTGTCTGTAGCTTTCTTCCTTTCCTGCCTGTCCCTTCCTGGGTGGCCGCCTTAATCAGGGAAGAGGAGGTCTTTGCAAACAAAGTTCGGGTGTTGAGCTTGTGTTTTCAATAGCAGCCCTGCCCCTGTGTAGCTTGACTCCCATTGGGAATACGATGAGGCGGAATGCAGCCGTTTTGCAGAGAACTGGCTACTGCCTTTATTCTCGGTGGGCTCTCTAGATAGCGTGTCCTTATGCACTTCGGTGGGGAGCTTTCTCAGTACCTGTTGGTTTTTATTCTCAGCTAATGACCTCCCAGGCAGCTTACTCCGTAGTGTTAACCATGCACATAGTCATTTCCTTTTTCCTCTTACCTCATTTTAGAAGACTTTGCTCTTGAATCTTGTAAATGGGGTGATAATTTCAAAGCAAACAGTTTCCAGTCCTTTCTTGCCAATTTTTGCCCACAAGGTATGCAAAGTAAACAGAACAGTTAGGAAATTAGGTATGTACCTTCCCTCCTAGTGCAAGACAACCCAGGATGGTTCGTAGCTCTTTAAGTAATGAATAAAGGGAGAGAATGAGCTTGGTACACCCAAGCTGTGTTTTAATATATGGAGCCATTGCACAGATCATTCATACTCTTAAGAGCTTTAGCAAAGCCTTGTAAAATGTGAGGCTTTAAAAACACTCCACCATTTGTGTATTGAACATAAAGGTGTTTATTGCTTGCAGGAGAGAAAGAAAATCAAAATATCAAGGATGGGATAAAAGAGATAATTTTATTCACATTTAAAAAAAAAAATGAAGCAAACTTTACCTAAATATGAGGATTCTTACCTCTGTTAAGCTCCTGGAGGAAGCTTAGAAGGATTTCCAGGTGCTACCATGGCATTTATCAGTTTGATTTGGAAACTGGGTCTGGATGCTGGAATTGCAGGTACACAGCAGTCACAGGGTACCATAGCTGTAACAGGATATGCAGATGCCACTTGTCAAGAAGACAAGGGTAGGCAACGATTAAAAACATGTGACTTTGATAAGTTGTTAAAGAAATGATTAACAATTAATATATTTAACTCCAGCCTAGTTACTGAACAGTCTTTGCCAATTGAGTCATAGGTAAATTTGTTAAATGTGAAAACTCGACCTGAGGTTATCGACCCCGAGGCTCAGCTACAAGGGGGTGGCATAGCTGTAAAGAGGAATAACCATTATGTGATCACCTCCAAACGAGAGAGGGCAAGTCCCGAGTGTACAGGCTTGCAGGAATTCACATCAACAGTTGAATTATAATCTAATGAGGCCATGAGCAGAAACACAACTTCTGTTTAAAGCTCATGCATGTGACAGCACAAGTAAAAAGCTGGAGCCCACCTGTCCCAAAAAGAGATCTTTCATTAGCAATTTTGCTCCCTTGGCGTGCTCCAAAGGGCAGTGTTATAACAACCCAGAGTGGTTCTCCTTCACACTTTTCTAGGTAGCTATATGTATGGAGTGCTTCCTACTCCTTTTCAGAAATAGGGTCTCAGTTATTAAAAAAATATAAAATTATATGTATTATATAATATGTATATTATATTTTATAGTTACAATTGATGTGTTTTAAAGCAAAATATGCTGTTATGTGAAAACTTTTCCTTCACGTTTCTCAAGTGAAGGTTTTGAAACTCGCTGAAGGTAGAGACTTTCTTAATAGAAATTCCTTGAGTAACATAAACGTTAACTCAAAACACATGGAAGAATGTAACATTTCTGTCTTATGGAATATTTCAGTTGTATTTTTGCCAAATGCAGAGCAGTGAACACAACTGTAAGGGGCTAGTTTGACTGTGTTTGTAGTCCCTCAAATGCATAAGCTGAGTCTTTTTTTTTTTT
>VXBJ01003447.1:2453250-2746436 GCA_013400055.1 Nycticryphes semicollaris
AAAAAAAAAAAAAAAACCACACCCAAAAAGCCCAAACCAACAAACAAAAAATCCCCAACCAACCAAAAATTGTTAAGAATCAATCTTGGATTGAAAACATTTCCTAACTTTGGCTGCGATAAGGGTCCGGGTTGCTGAATATCTACTACTTTTTTGTTTTGTTTTTTTTTTTTCTTCTGCTACTCTGTAACATGTTGAGAAGGTGATTTGCAGAGCAAGGAAGGTTGCTTGTAACTGGGAAGTGAGTAAGGGTGAACACTTCAATGCAGCTCACCAGCTTCTTGGCTCAGTTGCATCCTGCGTGCTGTGTAGTATTTACTGTCGTATCAAGCAACATGAAGTTTCATCTGTCCTTTGCTTTCCTGCCCATTAAGTACAAAATTCATTTTTGGTTTTGCAGAGCCTTCTTCTAAACTTTCCCGAGTTATAAATTATGGCTTTTCTGAAATCTTCAGCCTTGCCTGTGGGAAGAACACTTTAATTTGGTTTAACAGTAGATGAGTAATCTAGCTACACGTAGTGAATTTTTTTCAGTTAGCTGCAGTCAGCTTCTTACTCCAACTGTTCCACTAAAATTTCAAAGGCGGCAATCAGTTCCCAGTCAGCCTTGTTTATCCTCCTCTTGATTTTTCCTGTTCTCGGTCTATGACACTCAAGAGAGCTCTGTCTTATAAAGCACGTGTGTGGTATTCCTGTTAATGGTTTTCAACACAATTTTATTAAGTCGGGGTGCTGACCTGCTTCTGCTTCGTTCAGCCCTCGCCTAGTGTTTTATCACAGAGACTCAAGTATTTCATGCTGGCCATTGCAAAACAGATCTCTTAAGGAATATATTTTAACTTCCGGTGTCTGTTTTAGTCCTTTCTGGTGTGAAACTGGGTCAGTGTTGGTTAAACTAGTTTATCTTGTTCTCCATACACCTAGAGCACAAAGTCAGGCTGAAAGCTCTCGCAGGTTCACTCTGCAGCTTTTTTCCAGGCATCTGAATTTGAAACATCTCCTTTAGGCACTGGAAAGCTCTGTTTTGTGGCTGGGGGTGGATGGATGGGATGGAGAGAAATCAGAGCTGACTGGTATCTGCGAGCATAGGGGGTAGCTGCATCAGGGCCAGCAGGGAAGCTCCCGATTTGGGGTGAGGGAGGAGGGATACCCTGGTGGTGCAGGGGCTGCCACTGTGCAAAGTTCTAGTGGGTCAGTAGATGGGATGCACCTACTGTTGAGATGCTTGTTTTTATTCCTGTAATTAGTAGGTAAGGTTAATTTACTCCTGAGAACATGTGAGAGGGAGGCTGGGTCTCCAGGGATTGCTGCCCGCTGAAGGAGGTGGGGGTGGTTGTTTTGGTTTATTCCGTTTTAAGCAACTAAGTGTGGTACGGACTGTTTCCTGATGGAAGGGCAGAAACGTCTTCATAGCTCTTGTTCTAAAAGGCTTTGAGAAGGTTGTGGGCGATGGGTCAGCCCATAAATGTTATTAATTTCATGTGGAGTGGCTAAACTTCCTGCTGACTTAGGTAATGTACCCACTGAGCTTGGATAAAAGGTTAGAGATGGCAATTACGGAAAAATCCTTTTCCTTTAAGCTTTTCTAAGCTTACCCAAGCCACTGTCAATAATTACTCTCTTTTCTTTGCTATTGTGGACTAAGTCTAAGCCAGACTTGGCTTATTTAATTATTTTTTTTTATTGCTTGAATGTGCATGTCCAAGCTACATGGAGAATATCAAGCTACATTGGGTACACACTAAGCAAATGCATTTGCTTAGATGTACCTGGTGTGTTAAACAGCGAATAGATTTACAGTATGTTTGTAAGTGATCATAATTGGGTTGTAAAAGCGCATGCTCTTGTGCTTTTATTTCTCTGGTTATCTCTGAAGCTGAACAAGGCATCTTGGAGGGTGGCATCAGAGTGGAGGAGGGGTTCAACCAGAAGGACCAGAAATAGCAGCTGTTTGTTTATGCCAGGTTTTTTATTCTCTCTTCTTCCTACTCCCTTTCTTAGGGGTAGTCTTATATATTCCACCCACTCTCATTCCCTTCTGGTGAATGTGTGTGGATATGCTCCAGGACCATATGTGCTCATAGATACATACTTCAAAGGAAACTCTAGACCGCCTAGAGAAGCTGCCTGAGTTTAGATGAGCCCTGAATTTGCCAACCGCTACAGCATTTCTTTTGAAGAACCACATAGCAGTGCTGCCACGTCTTTCCTTCAGCACCTTTACACACTGGTGAACACCTTTACCCTCTAAAGTGAGTAGCTGCTGATACACACACTTGGTGTGAACTTAACCAAGCTGAATTTCACCTCAAGGCATCAGTTGGGTGTTTTGGTGGCTAACTGGCTTGTTTGGATCACACGATGTATTTGGCCAATAGTGAAGATATTGTGAGTTTGTTTGTTTTTCCTCCTCCATGCACAATGATTTCTTCAAAGAGTATTTTTGCAAGCAGTTTTCCTGGAATGGCAGGCACTTGTCCCAGCTGATTCAAGGACACAGTCTTACTAAGTTATTATTTCTAGGTACTGAAGATTCTGGCTGCAAACCTTGTCAGGGTCTGCTCTGCTGGGGCTGTTTTTGGTTGGATGCCTACTTTCTGTTTGATAAACCTCTGCAGATTCTTGGTGGTTTCCATATAATTTGTGTGGTCTTAAACCGTACACACTAAAAGTACTCTTGGTTGAGGAATGCAGGGCATCTGGTGCAGATTTCAGCACCCTTTTTCTTCCAAAAGGTGGAATTTCACAATAGCTGCTCCATTCCAGCAGCAGCAGCTGTTGGACCTGCACCATAATGTTAAATGTTTGCCAGGAGTTGTCCATTACGTTTTCCAATATGAAACACTGACTTTTCATATGAAAACATTTATTTTAAAAAGTCTCCCTGCCTATTTTTATGGATATTTGATTCACTGCTCTTGAAAAATGAGTGATTGTACCTGATAGATGCTTCAACGGACTTTTATATAGCATCTTTCACTCTCTGTGTGCTCTATTCCATGGTGCTTATCCTCATTAATTTGTTTGTGTAGAAGCAAGTTTCATATCCCGGGCAAGCTGATCTTGTTTGGAGCTAGCTGGATGTAAGGGAAGGCAAACGGTTTGATTTTTCACAGGTGTGGCTATGCAGTCATGCATTCCCTTCTCCAGCCTTCGCATTTCGGTCAGCCATGAAATGCAGCATGCGAGGGTGTGTATGGAGACCATCAGCTAAAAAAAACACCCTCTCTTGAACATAGGGAATTGGTTGTATTAGGGATAAGCAGTCTTGCTTGCTCGCCTCCTGATATAGTGGCATGAAATTGCCTTTAGACACTTGACAATAGCAAAAGAAAATGCCTTCTCCCCCTTGTCCTGCCTTTGGAAGAGCATGTTCTCATTAACCGGGCTGCTTGTAAAGGTGTGATTCTCTTTGTTATCCTTAAGATGATCTGCCGGTGTGCTACGGGGGCTTCTTGCACCCCGATCCACATACTTGCTTCCCTGTTATCCACAGCTGGTGGAGTGTTTGTGCTCACAGGATCATTTGTTTACAAATGATATCGTTTCTCCTGAGACTACATCTTCTGATGATGATCAATGGCTCAGTTACTTTTAATAAAGCTGAGGCAGTCAGACACAGGAATTCTTTTGAAGCTGTTGAGGCCTCGTCTGAGTCATGTAATACCTTAAATGAAAACAGAGCAAATAGGAAATGTAGAAGGGAATGACAGGTGTTGGCAGGAGGGATGTTTAGGAAGTTTATAGCTTTCACGGCTTGCTTTTCTGCTCAGGGCAGATGATTGTTCTGCCTTTAGGCACAGACAAGCTGCAAATGGGAAGATGGTGGAGGAAAACGGCTAGCAGTGACAGGGAGGTGGGTGATGGGTCTGACTCAACATGTCTTCCTTTTTCAGCACAGGCAAAACTCCTCATTTTGGTGGACCAATTTCGTCATTTGGTGCTCACATCTTTGGTCCTGGCATGGGGCTGGCTGAAGACCAGGGCTCAGCAGCTCAGCTTCCCACAAGGAAGGGTCTCTTAGGGCCTCCAGTAATGATTAGCTCCAAGGTGCTCTGGTAGACATCGAGTGGTTTGGGGCTGTGTTTGGAAGCTGATTCTGTAGTCTACAGTACATATTCCTCTATGTTTTAACCTCCCTATGACCTGCGTGTCCATATGACAATTTAACTCTTTTGCCAGTTCAAGCTGTCTTGTAGGTTATTGCCAATTTGTACATTTTTATCACTAGTACACTAGTATTGAAAGTAGTTTATCACAAACTTAAATCCTCAGCTTCTGGAGTAAAATGACTGAGGAAATGTCAGCATTTTCTTAAAAGAATAATAATTTCCCTGTTCCTGGGATTAACTGGAGAAAGTACAGCAAGTTAAATCTAAGTGCTTTAAAATGGTAAATAAAAACATGCGTTATTTGCCACTTGTGGACCTGGGTTGGTCAGTATGGCTGGGGCCTGGACTGCTCTGTAGCCTGCACAGCCTAGTGCCTGGGTGGTTCAGGCACTGTGAGACTGTGCAGACACAGTGATGAAGGCTCGCTGCTGCCAGCGCTCATGCCTTACATTGGGGTGTGCATCGAGCCAGTTGGGGTTACCTCCCAGGGAGTTTCATATGCTTGCAGTTGTCTTTTGTCTGCAAAAGTAGCTATCAGGCTGAGTGCTGTTCCCCTTTCTTTTTGGGGTGGGGTGGAGTTCAGCGGTTTCCCTCCTGCCCGCAGTTCCTTCTGCCTTTCTCCCTCCTTGCCCGCATCTGGTGGGTGCTGCTTCCTCCCCGACCTGACTCAGCTTCTGGCGTGGCTGCACCTTGTGAGATGTTTTGATTTGGGGGTGATTTGTTTGGGGTTTGGGGGTTTTTTTGGGTTTTTGTTTTGTTTTGGGTGTGGGGTGGGTTTGTTTTTGGTTTTTTTTTTGGTTTTTTTTTTGGAAAGAACAGGGTGATTTTTTTTTTTTTTGGAGGTTTCATTTCTAAACTCCAGGTGTGAGCACGCACCCAGCTTGCCTGGGGTAAGGCTGAACTGGCAGAGGGAAAGGTGTGGGAGCCCTCCTATGCAGGCAGGAAGGATGGGGCTGGTGGCTCCCAAACCAGCTTTGCCACTAGAGCAGCAGCATCCTTCCCCAGGTGCTTGCTGCACCTTTCCTTGAGGTTGCTACCCACTTGTCAAAAGCTTGTAAAACAGAGTCCAAGGCACCTCCCTGGGAGCTGGGGATGGGATGGGGTGGAATTTTGCTCCAACGCCTTTGGTGACAGGGCTGCAGGCCCAGCCCCATCTGCTGTGGCCGCTGAGCTCAACCAGGCTGGTGAGGACTTAGGGTTGTTTGCCCTTGGAGGGAGGCTACACAGCAACAGTGGTGCTGAACCTGGTGTCCCTTGTCGGTCTTGTTCACACTGCTGTAGCTAAATCACTCCGATCTTGGGCCTGGTCCAAAACGAAGTGCTCAAGACTGGTCCATACCTTTCAAATATAGCAAGTCTTCTTGCAGGCTGTGAGTCGCAAGATCAGTGGAAATGGTTGTGCCCTGGTGGAGCTGGAGAGGGGTCAGATGAAGGTGCTTGCGTGCCAAATGAGACCTGAAGTACCCAGGCCTGACTTCCTCTCCAGTAACCTCATTTTTCCCTGCACTGAGCTGAGTTTATCGTAACCCTGAAAAAGACACAGGTATTAGCTGCATGGTTATTGCCTTGCTAAAGAGCTTCTACTTAGGCATTAGTTTTTCCAGGTTCGCCTTGGTGAGGAATCCTGTCTAACAGCCAGAGAGAGCCTAGCCCTTATAAAACTCACCCATAACATCCTCTCTGAGCATCTGTTAGCTGTATCCCAATTGCCTGGAAGGATCTGTGTACTTGGTGCTTTTGAGCAAAAGCTATGTGAACCTGCCAAAATTATGCCTGTGGCTGCAAAGACAAGAGGGACACTGAGTCCAATTACTGGTTCTAAGCAATATAAGATAATGTTAAATAACTCCTGATTTTTAGATTTAATTAAAATGAAAGGCTGAATTGGCACAGCTGCTTCTGAATCCTCAGTGAGGGGTAGGAGTTTGCAGCAGAAAGCCTGGTCTAGAGGAGAAACTTTGAAATCATTCTAGTAGTGCTGGAAGATGGAGATCCAAAAATATTTGGCTTTGCTTGCTGTGCTGAACATGCTCCTGTTCGTGCTTTTTGTTGCTTGTTCCCAAGTGACAATGACACATTCACTTAAGTCATGGGGAAAAGAAATTAGATTTCAAAGCAGCTGATTATGAATCATACTAAAAAAACCCATCCACCCTGTACTTGGGACCTAAGAAAAATGTTCTTCAGCCTTTACAGGCATGAGGAAAAGAAGTTAAGCACACAAAGTAGCCTGCAAGTCATCGCGTATCGATACAACTTGACAAGAGTGATTTCTGTCAGCATGTCAAACTCTGTATTTTGCAGTAATCTTCATCTATTTGTACTGAGATTGCCTGGTCTGACTGACAGCTAGTTTGCTTGTTCATTCGTGGGGTAATCTGTTTTGTCTCCCATGTCTGTATGAAGCTGAAGAAGAAAATTGCAGGTAGGTTTTTTGTACGGAGACAGAGTCTTTCCTGCTCATCTCCGTGTGTGGAAAAGTTGCAAGCTGTGTTCAAGGGAGTAAAAACCCCCCTTGGTTCTGCTGCTGTTTCTGGGATATCATTATAACACCTTTCTAATGAAGCTCTCTTAGCACAGCAGTGGAAGTCAGTCCCAGATGGGTCCTTGGCAAAAATGAATTTGGAGATTTCCCGCAGCTTCTTTAAAAATCTATTTACTTGTGTTATGTGCTACCAATTTAGCTGCTTAAATCTGTTTTTTTTTCTTCAAGATGGAAGAATTAACAGTCCTCTGAGTGTAATAACAGTTTTCTTAGATTTTTGGATGTTATTCTAAATATGGAGTTAAAACTATGGTAGTTAAGTTTTATGTTGATAGTGCTTAAATTATTGCAAGGAATTGCATAGCTATGTTCTAGTTGGACCTTATGTTAAAAAAATATATATATATATTCTATGTACTCAGGCTTTCCTGAATGATACATTTTCTGAGAGAGACTGTAAAACCAGTCCAGCCTTGGAAATCCTGGCCTCTTTGCTCTGACATGATGTCAAGAGATGCTTGGGCAAGTGCATTTATGAAGTGACGTGATGGAAAAGCTGCAAACACCCTCTGGATGCACATGTTAAACTTTCAGTGTTGCCACATCACTTAAGCATGGTCTAAAGTCTAACTTCTTCCATGAATCTTGCAGTACTTCATGGGGTGTTTTTTGTTTAAGCTTAGTTCCTCAGAGTCAAATTAGAAATAATTCCAGCTTTCAGTTAAATGTCTACCTTTCAAAAGCTGTAGCAACTGACAAGTAAAAACAATAAAAGTGTATAGCTGCTCAAAAATCATGAAATTATAATGAAGCCCTATGGGAGTGGAAGGGAATGGCCCACAGATATTTTTGGCTTTGGGGGGGGAGGGGTGTGTGTGTGTGTGGTGTGTTTGTTGTTGTTTTTGTTTGTTTTTCCATGGGAAGAGAGTCATCGGGGTCATTGCTGTGGAAGTATTTGGGGTTGGCAAACCATGGTACCATTCACCAAAGCAAATAGTGGTAATGTGCTCAAAACCCACTCCGATCACTTGCATCATCATTTTCTGATGGGCCTAAGCTACAGCTGCCACCACCCTAAAAGGCAGGACAGAGCCATGTTTACTGGAGTTAATGGGATTGCTTGTTTTTCTTCCTTTCCTTGTTAAGTGGTGCAGGATCCCCAATACTGGAAGTCCCTATTATTACTGGGAAATGATGCGTCATCCAGATTGACAAAGGCGTTACCACAGATTCATTTACTGTGCACAAGGGCACCGCATTCTAGGGGACAAAGGTGGCAACTTTATGCAATAGGCTCACAACAGAGCTCCTGCCTACACCCATATCTTCCAATATGAGTGGGCTGAGGACATGCATGTTATTAGGTGCCACAGTGAAGAGAAGCTTAGGTGTCAGTTATTTTAAATGGGATGACTCATCCGTTATCCTTTTACCTTGTACTTCTTCCTTTCTCATGCCTTTGCTCCTCTTAGGCTACAGATCATTAGCTTTGCTAAAACCGCTGTTGGTATCTTCAAGGCAGCTGGATTGCAGGGACTTGCCTTCACTGGACCAGACATGTCTCTTTGATAGTCACCTGGCTCTGTTTGAAATGTCAGTTCTAAAAGGCTTTTCACAAAAAGAGGATAAAATATTCTGGTAACAAGGCACCGAAGCTGGATGCTGTTCATGCAAGAGCTCTAAAGGAATGAAAATAAGAAATTGCTCCCAGTTTGCCGTCTGCTTAAATAAACCAATAATATAGCAATCTAGTGAGGGCTTCTAGGGTCACACAGGGAGATTATCAGTAAATTTGGCTGCTGTATTGGGTAGTTTGGTGGAAATCGGAACAGGAATAGAAGTAGTAGATAACAGAAATAGAATGCACAAAAGAGGAGACAGCACGTCTTGAGTGAAGGGAATTTTTTTCTGGTGAATCTGTGGAAGTTTTTTGAAGGAAGGTTCAGTGTGGATACAGCAGATCTAGTTGATACCTTGTCAACAACTCTTTGAAAATAAAAGTACTAGCTATATTTCACAGAAGTATGTTAGAATCACAGTTATCAGAGAATTAAAGAAAAGAGTCTTCTCACGAATTGCTAAGTGGTTAAAATAGGAAACAGAACTGGAATACCTGATTAGCTTCCCTGTTCTATAGCAGCTATTGCTGGGATGAAGTCCGTCAAAGATCTGTGCTGTTAACAGAGCTGTTCAACATATTCATCGATGATTTGAGTTTAAACATGTGACAGACCTCGTAAAGGATACCAAAATTATTTACAGTACCATGACATGAAGCTGCCTGAAACAAGTTGCGGAGACTCTTTTGAAAAAGAGTTGGAAATATGGACAAATGAAATTCAGTGCCAACAAATGCAAAATAATGCATGGACAGAAAGGAAATAATCATCTTCTTGCTGAGGGGGTAAAAAACCCAACACCCTCGTGGAATTACAGGGGATAATTCTTTGTAAAAGTCAGTTCAGTGTGTGGCAGTGCTCAATAAAGTAAATAGAATGATAAGAAATATTGAGGAAGGAGTAAAGAACAAAACCAGAATTATCCCTCTGATGCCGCAGATCCATAAATATTTTCAGCTTATATAGCGTGGAGAATTCTGGTCATCCTGCCTCAAAAAAAGCCCCACCCAGAAGCAGAGAAATGTAGGGGACTTCAGGGTGAAAAAGTTTGGGGCAACTTTTCTTTGAAGAAAGGCTCTTCAGCTGGGGGCGAGGGGAAGCAAGAGAGAGAAAACATGGCGTAATTTAAAAGTACAGACTAGGAACAATACAATTATCAAGCAGCAAGCCTAAACGAAAAGTTAGCCCAGTTCCCTCTTCTGCCCTTCTTCTGTTCAAGGCAAAGCTAAATCATGGAATTACTGCAGGAGGCTTTTGAACACCAGTGGTGTGGAGAAGAGATTAGGCACTTATATAGAAAATAAAGCCTTTGGTAACTTTAAAGCCTGGATACAACTTCCAAATTAGAAAGTCCCAAAACTAGTTTTATTTGGAATTTGGGAGGGTGTTTGGGGTGCAAAATGAATGATCTTCAGTGGCTGCATGCTGCTGTTAAAATGTGGTTCATTTCCTTCAACACGACACAGAACTTCTAGCTTTGTAAGGTTATTTAAGACAACCTCTGTCATCAGGGGAGGGAGGGAAGGAGAGGCTGAGGTGATTCATGCAAGCCTGAGATAAGAACCTAAACCAGAGGAGCTGGATTGCCCCTGTGAGGGCTTGGTCTCCCTGAAAACAGAAATAACCTCATGACTAGTTTGGGCTACGCTGCAAAAAGTGAGATGAAGTCTGTTCTCAGGGAAGGGTGTTGGGCTAGAGGATGTTTCATCTGTCTTATTACGATGGCTCGTGGGTTTCTAAATGACAGCAACAAGAAAGCTGTGTATTGAAGTAGGTGAGTATTGCAGGCCTTAATTCAAAATGGGTGAGCACCCTGGTAGTGGGTACGTTGGGCTGGCTTCCAGACGTGCCCTGAGCTTGCTCAGCAATGGGTGGTGAGGGGTGACTGCAGATGATCACAGCTGTGAACAGGGGCTGCCAGCTAAGTGCCCAGGTTTAGTAGTGTCACCACTTTCTTTTGCTTGCAGCCTCCTAACAGAAGTGGTGGTGTCTGGTGAGGGGCTCAAGGGAATGGAAACAAATCCTGCTGGAATAAGGGACAAATATTGTTACAGATTAACATTTAAATATCTTTAATTAATGTAATTACGTTTCCTGAATTACACCTTACATTGAGTGCACTTCAGTAGGTTCCGCTGGTGCCCGGGAGAATGAAATGTGATTAATTTCATTAAAAAGTTGCTCTCTTTAGTCTAGATGCAGTAATAAATAGCTCCACAGATCTATGCTGGGGGTTCCCGAGCTGAGCACCGTGACACAGGTTTGGTGGCATGAGTCAGTTAAGGAGCCCATCATGGAGCTCCAAGCCAGTGAGTGTGTGAGGGAGCCAGAGGAAGCCCAAGAGAAATTTGCCTTGCACTTGGGGCAGGTTAGTTGGGCGTGTGTCATCCATGAGGGCAGCTTGCATGACGTGTGGTAACTTAATCACATGTCTGATTGTGGAGATTGCTTGCAGTGATAATAAATAAGGTAATCTGCTTTATTAAGGGCCTGAAATTGGTACAGCATCTCTCTACAAGAGACTAGTTCCAAAGTAATGAAGCTCATCTATCTATGGGTGCAAACATCTCTTCTGTGTTGCCCTACTGCTAGATGAAACAGTGGGATAATTCATCTTTTTTGGTGTTCTAGACAAGGTAGTAAACAGGTAAATTCCCCAGATCAAATTTTAAAAGGGTAAACTGCCATTTTATTTTTATTTTTACCTTTGACTACATCACTGCTTTTCTGTATAGTAGGCTTCCAAAATATGTGCCTGTCCAGTGTTTAGGTTTAGATTTCTAAATTACCACCAGGTGCTTTAAAAATTACATAACCATGGGGTGAGCATGATGCCAGGCTGCAGGGCGTGAAGGTATTGGTCACCATGGGCATGCCTACAGTGGAAGTTAGGATACCTCTGCCAGCACATGGCACAACTGGTGGCCCAACATACCCAGGGTTTTGTTGTTTCTTGTCTCTATCACTTAACTCCCTGCAAACCCCTTAAATAAAAAAGAAAAAAAAAAGTCACCATGTTGTGGGGGAAGGATTTCCCACTCAGCCTCATTTTGTACACCAGTTAATCAAGGAAGAAATTAAGAGCATGCTATCACCCAAAATTTTAATTGAATTGTTCAAATAGCAGTGATGTGGGGGAGGATTTAAGATAAAATATGCAAAAGGAAAAGTTGGTGTGTGTTGTTGTTTTTTTTTTTTTTTTAAAACATCCATTCTTATCTACTATCTATTGTTCCTGTAGCAAAGTCCATGTAACTCCATCGTACCATTGTGCAGCTATTTCAAGAGTGATTGAAAAAGAACTACTGAAGCACCCAGGGGAGAAGGGAGTTGGGAGATTCAGTACTTTTGAATTGCTGTCACAAACAATCTCATGTTGAAATACTCTGCAGTACAAATGGGATAGATATATCCCCAGTCAGCTGGCTTTTCACTAGAAATTGAGACATAGAAACCTTCTTTTGATTCAATTTGTGGTGCAGTGACCTGGAGAACGATCTGGGAGGAAAGAAAAGCCCTTTATGACAGGTGTTTTCCAACAAGTTATGAAAGCTCAGTGCTACAAAGTTTTGCACACTTGTCCAGGGTTACATGTTAAAAAAACCCAAACCTTTGTAATGTATTTTTATTTATATTTGGGGTTTTTTATTTATTACAACCCCATAATGTAAACCCTTTAATGTGTAATTGCAAGTAAACATTTATTGCTGCTGCTGATACAAAATGACTGACGCTCTGAAACGGGGGCCATGGGAGGTTTGGGTGGAAGAAAGCCTGAAATGTTTCTTTTTCCAAGACGAGGCAACCTAACCTTTTTAATAGGCAGATGCTTGACACAGCATGAAAATAACCAAATCTTGTACTTCAGGAATTATTCCTGAACACTGACAACCAATCAGCTTAGCAGCATTAAAGCAAAACTTCCTTCTCTACCCTTTTGGACATATGAAAAAGGCATTTCAGATGCAAGTAGCTTCTGTGTACAATTAGCCAGAGGATTGGATGCTTGTGATTTTTGAATCATTCAGGAAAGTAACACCTGCTTAGCTTCTAAAATTGTACCTTCATGATAGCACCACCTAGTAATTATTATCCTGAGTCATCAGCTAATGCTCATTACCACTTCATAGTAGCAGTATAATTAAAACTTCTGTGCCGTATTCCAGTAATGATCAAGCTTCAGAGCTAAAGGCATGACTTTAGAGAAGTTAGTTGCAGTGTATTACTCAGTTTCTACCATGTCTGCTGAATAGTTTCTGAATGTTCCTCAATTATTCCTGAGCTAAAGTTCATTTTTCCTCATGTGTCTTGATTGTGAGTAAACACTGTGAGGGAAGGAAGGTCAGAGCAGCAAAGGCCGTCCATCCAACAGAGGAGGCTCTTGGGTCGGCTTTGGAAGAGGTTTAGGGTCAGGGTCTCAATGGAAATGAGCTCCTGCACTCATTGCTTTGAAAGTCAGAGGTGACCTACTGAAGCAGTTGATCCCTGACAAAAAGGTGAGAGACTGACTGGAAAAAACAAGCAAACAACAACAGAAAAAAAAAAAAACCAAACAGGAAAAATGAAACTGTAGTGGCTAATTTTGTGTTGAACAAAGCACTTTGGATTCTTTTTTAAGTTCAGGTGCAGGTGAGCCCAAGATGGTGGTTTCCCTTGTGTTTTCTGTGAAGGAAGTTAACTCTGGAGTAGCCAGTGGTCTTTCCTTGAGGCTTTCATTTACAGCATGGGGAGGGTGTGAAGGTGGCTGAACTTGGGGAGTACCTTCAGCCTGAGCTGGGCAGCTAATTTTACAGGACTCTAGTCCACTTCATCAGTCTGTCCTTTCTCTGTCTTTCCTTCCCCTGGTCCAAAAAGCATTTCTGTATGTGAAAAGAAACAGCTCTAGAGGGTAGGAGAGAATGGGGGAGCTCGTGATTTAGTTTCTTGTTTGGGAGACATAAGACTGAACTTGGAAATTCTGTTCAAATTTAGGCAAAGCAGAGATGATTTACATGGAGATCTCCTGGTTTGATGGCTGCCAGAATAGCTCAAAGCAATGGGGACGTGAGAAACTTCTTTGCAATCCTATCAAATCTGCCAAGCTCCTAAAAACAGCTTCAATCCAGTGGATTGGCATTCTGTGATCAAATCACATCTAGGAAAAAGGCTTATCACCTTTGGCACTTACAGCCAATGATCGTCACCTATTTATCATCCTCTGTTTACCTTCTCTCAGCTAAATTAAGTACATTGGCTATAGTATCTGTCTTCAAGTCTGGTTCTTAAATAGACCCAGTTGCTTTCATCTGAACTCTTACTGATTTAATTACATTAGATGGAAGCAGTCGATGTCAGGAGCAGATACGGTTTAGGAAGACCAATGCTAAATCACGTGATTATGTCTCACAATTTAAACATGGTACTTTATGCTATGTGTGTTGAAGTATCACATTTGCTCTCTCTCTCTCCACTTCCCTAGAGCTATTGTGCTAGCGGGCAAACCAACGTGACCCTAATATTCTTTTACATTACTGTCTTCCAAATTACATTCTAACACTGTGACCTACATTTTGGGTCTGCTTTTTGTGTGATCTTGTTTGGTTACAGTAATAAAGCTGCTGTTCAATTGAGTCTTTTGTATTGTGTGATCTCCACATCATCACACCTTTGAACTTGACTTCTCCTTTTGTGCAGGTTCATATGAAAATTAGTGGAATGGTAGATTTATACTGACTTTCTTAAACAGGACTTCTACATTCCTGGAAGACTTTTTCTTCAGGCCTTGGTTCCCATAAAGTTTAGGGGAGCTGATATGTCCAGGATTGAATGCCAACAGTTGAGAATAAATAATTCATCGATCTGTTTTGTTGACTTGTGTGGCATGTTTTTCAATGGAAGTGCTTCATTACAAGAGGCTAATACATGCTCAGTTTGCTGAATGACACCATGTGCCATTATTAACCAAACTTATCAGGCTGGGGACGTTTTCTGGGCAGGATTATAGGGCTGATTTTCATACAGCTATATTGACTGTTTCACTGGGGATTCTCTACCTTAATTTGGTACGTTCTTCATTTTCTATGAACGTTTAGGTTCTGTTGTTAAAGGTCAATGTTGACTTAAATGTCCTCCAGTTGCCACAGTGACCTCATTCGCAGTTCCTAAATATTTCTAAAACACTTCATTCTTTTTCCTCTAAAGTGTTCTTAAAATATGATACTTAACCAGCTTTCAACCCCAGTGGCTCCTTGGCCCATGCTTCTAAAACCCTTGGGAGTAAATGATGGGGTCTAACAGATCTTCATCATTTTAACTTTAACAAATGCTGTATAACATCTTTTGTAACTTGCTCAGAAAATGGTACCTGCCAGCTTTCAAAGCTCAGGCAAAATACGGCGGTGGTAGGGCGAGGGGGTGACAGAGTCTCTGTCTCAGTGTACTTGAAAGCCTCAGGTTTTTCAGCAGAAGGTCAGTGAGTGGGAAGCCACTGCTGAAGTTGGGGCACCTGAGCCAGGTGTGCCCAGCACCCCATGCTGTGCTAATGGCAGCTTTTGGAGACATTTGGCTTCTGCATTTTTCTGACAGATGACTGATGAGCATATAACAGTGACCTAGACACAGTCAGGGTGGCACAATTCGCCGTTATTGCTATTGGTATCTGCAATTCAACCATAGTCTAATCTCACAGATGTGGTTTGATTTAACTTAATTTGAGGGTAATATCCTACAATATTGAGGGATATTTATGAAGCGAGTTCTTTGAAGCTCTTTCCTCCTGCTCTTAGCATCACTTAGGCTTGGTGGATGCCTTTTATCTTGAAATAGGTTTCAGCTACCCATTAAGAAAGCTGAATAGTGGTGCTGTTTCAGTTGGCTCTGTCATATTTTGCTCTTGCATATTTACTTTGCTGCTCTGCTTCCTATTCTAGTTCAGTCTTAATGTTATTGCACTGCTAGTGGCTGTTTATTTCGTTTAAGGAAGTGTATGCTGGAGAGGAGAGAGAAGCAGAGTAGAAAGTTAGTTGAGGAAACAAGGTATCCATATATATATATTTATATATGTAATGTTAATTGTGGGGTTGGGCTAGTTGATCTCCAGAGGTCCCTTCCAACCCCATATCATTCTGTGATTCTGTGTTTCTGTTAATGATTTTTCCAACAGTATCAGAAAGGTGATTCTTGTATGAAACACTTGTGGTCTGTTAACACAGCACAGGATGTCCCTGACTCCCACTCCCCGCTGCAGAGATGTTTGGCTCTTTTCTGGTTTGTTCACATGCTTGGCAACTTGGAGCAGGGGCAAAGGAATGAAAGAGAAAGAGGAGCCCTCCCCAGAGCAGTGGGAAGGGAGAGTGCAGGCTGGGAAGGGAATCTGTGGTTTGGGGAGGGATGGAGGGAGCTGAGAGGTGGCTCTGCTTTGCCGGGCATGGTTGAGAATGAGAGAACTGTTCTCCCTGCTCATTTCTCTTCTCAGGCACCAAAACTGTGTGGGTTTCCTGCTATGCTCCATCGAGGTTTTGCTGCAGCACGTCACTTTGCTACCTTGTTTTTAATGGAGCTATCCCTGAGCCCTTCCTTTAAAACAGCCAGAGGACTGGAATATATCCCTCTCTCTCCCACTATGACCTCTGAATCTTCCCATGTTTCAAATACAAACCACTCCATGGTATGGCAACATGCATATTTTTAAGAAATCTGTGATGGACGTCTTACAAACAAGAGCATTCTCAGTTTGCAGTGTGCTGCTTTAGTGAGAGAACTGGAACAGAGTAGTTACTTCTCCTTGCATGCAGATAAACTGTTTTCTCTTTCACCTTCCTGCATGAACGAGGATCTTCTCCACTGATGAGGGTGTTCTTTTGAAGTAAACAGTAGCTTGCAAGGAAAAATCCTTATCAATATTGAGAGACTGAGGTATGCATTTAAATATATATATATATATATATAACATATCCAATTATTGGAGAGAAAGTTATGTAAGGAAGAAATATCCCCTCAGCAATCATAGCTTCAGGAGCTGTTGGATATTATTACCGTTGTCCTTTCTTCTCAGAGAAGCTTCCTGCAATGAGTTGTCCAGGCTTTTGGACAGTGCTCATGTGACTAATAGTTATATTTTATTTTTAGCTGTGGCTGACATAGTTACCAGGCATATTTTTGTATTGAACCTACTGCAAGATGATTTTTAAATGACTGTTCTGCTAAGTACATACCAGTGCTATAAGAAGATAGGCAGAACTGGCACACAGGTGTACCGGGTCCCAGTTGTGTTCCAAACTTCATATCATTTTGTGGTCTTACTGTATTGTAAGCTTTCCCCTAAGTGCTTTCTTCTGCCTTCCTCTAAGGAGCATGCATCCTACCTCTGTTGCTCTGAGTGCTTGCATGGTCAGAGACAACTAAAATAAGTTGATCTATTATTTTATATTAGAATATAAAAAGCTTTTGGCTCTTAAATCCAGTTGGTCCCAGGTGCCAGTATTGGCAAAGCTGAGGTGAGAATTTCTTAAGCCATGTTTGCTGCCTAAAACAACCTAATGTGTAAATAGTCCTTCAGTCACAACACTTGTTAGAGCCTTTAGGACTGCAGTTTTTTACTGTCCTGCCTCTCATAGGCTATTTTTCTAATAAGATTACTTTCTGAAGTGTAGAGGTGAGGATTGCAGAAGAAATAAATGGGAATCATTAGCTACAGCAAGTGGAAGAGCTTTACGTGGAATCTAAAAGAGAAATCCAGCCTGCTGCATCTCTGTCCCTGAGAAGTAGTCCAGCAAATCTCGGTCCTATTATCATGGATCGTCCTATTATCATGGTACAGCTTGTAAAAAATCAAGTTATTTTCTACCAATTCCTTTTTGCAGGAAAGAAAGTCTTGTGTTTTAGCCCAAGTTGTATCTATTTCCTTATTCCCATTACCTCCTATGAGAAAGCAATTTGTTTCTCCCTTTCTTCTCACTCTTCCATATCAGATCATCTGAGAGTTCAAAAGCTTCTCAGCTTGGCTCTGGCAGGCTCATAATTAAAATCTTACCTGTTCTGGATGGCCTGATGCTTTTCAGAGTACACTTCATTCTCAGGCAACAGAGGTCCTGCAAAAAGTGTCTTTGAAGCAGGGAGACATTCAGCCAGTCCTTTGGTACAGGTGGTGCATGAACTGGTTAGCAGAGGATCCTGCTTTTTGGAAGTTGTACAGAAAGGATGAGAAAAATGGAGTTCTGCTTCTGGGGTGGGGGATATGTTGATCAGAGTTGAAAGGTTCTAAGAGATGATGAAGAAAAAAAACCCCATATTCTCCCTGCATATAGGCAAGACTTCAGGAGTCCAGAGTAGCCAAACATCCTGAGACTCGAGGTCTTTTGAATACATCCTCCCTAAGATACCTCAAAGGGAGTTGATTATCAGAAAAGGATGAGCATGCAGCCTCTGAAGTTGCTGCCCTCTGTTCTTTAGATCAAAAGATTTTGTAATCTCTCTGAAAAACATCTAGTGCCCACTTTGCATTTTAGCTGGTGCACGTACCAGGCAAAAAAGGAGCCAGCATTACCAGTAGTTAATGGCCCCTGGCTCTGTGTGCCAGCATGCTGAAACACACACTCTCTGCCTTTGGGGCAGCACCCGCCTGTGTTGGTGGTGATTTCTGCCCCCACTACCCTGGTCCTTCTCGATGCATCTCCCAAGGTCTCCAGAGTGAAAGGCTGAGCAGCGATGTTGACTTGAATGCTTCTTTCTAGCTTTTATATATTGCTTAGAGAATCTTTCCCTGGATTCTTTACTGTTATATATGGATGCTTTGAACATTCAAAAATGTATTGTTGTTATTCTGCTAGAGAGAATCACGGAACAGAATAAAATCATAGAATAGTTTGTGTTGGAAGGGTCCTTTAAGATCATCTAGTCTAACCTCCCTACAAGTCGGTATTGATGAATTCCCCAATTCAGTATTGATGCTGGGGGTTGACCCAACCCAGTTGCAGGACTGCTTCATTAAATCCCTGTTTTATATCAATAACTATACTGCTGCTTCTCTCTGTGAGTGAAGTGCATCCCACAATTTGTGACAAGGACCCTGCACTTGGCCTTGTTGAACCTCATGAGGTTCACATGGGCCCACTTCTCAAGCTTGTCCAGGTCCCTCTGGATGGTATCCTGTCCCTTGGCTGTGTCAACTGCACCACTCAGCTTGGTGTCATCTGCAAACTTGCTGAGGGTGCACTCTATCCCACTTTATATGTCATTGAAGATATTAAGCAGTACTGGTCCCAGTACGGACCCCTGAGGGACACCACTTGTCACCAATCGCCACGTGAACATTGAGGTGTTGACCACTATTCTCTGGATGTGATCATCCAACCAGTTCCTCACCCACTAAACGGTCCACCCATCAGATTCATACATGTCCAATTTAGAGAGAAAGATGTTGTGGGGGACTATGTCAAAGGCCTTAGAGAATTCCAGATCGGCCACATCTGTAGCTGTTTTGTTGCCCACTGACGTAGTCACTCCATCATAGAAGGCCATTAGGTTGTTCAGGCAGGACTTGCCCTTGATAAAGCCATGTTGGCTGTCTTGAATTACCTCCCTGCCTTCCATGCACCTTGGCAATGCTTCTAAGAGGATCTGTCCCATGACCTTCCCAGGACAAAGTTGAGGCTGACAGGTTAGTAGTTCCCAAGGTCCTCCTTTCTGCCCTTTTAAAAAACGGATGCAATATTTCCCTTTTTCTAGTCACCAGGGACTTCTGATTGCCATGACTTTTCAAGTATTATGGACAGTCGCTTGGCAACTGTATCAGCTAATACCCTCAGAACTCTGGGATGCATCTCGTCTAGTTCCATAGGCTTCTGTATGTTCACGTTCCTCAGGTGGTCACGAACCTGATCTTCTCTTGCAATTGGAAGGGACTTTTCTTCCCCAGTCCCTGCCTTGTGGTCCATTCACTCAAGAAGTGTGGGAAGAGAGGTTGCCAGCGAAGACTGAAGCGAAAAAGCTGGTTCCTCCAGGAGCTTCTGTGTCATGGCTGCACACAATCACCACTCCTTGGCCTTGGTCCCCAAGGGGCTGCTGGTTTGTGGACAAGGGGAGAATAAAATATGGAGGTGACTAAGAAGATAAAAGCGGGGGGTAAGAAGGAGAAGGAGATATGGTCTTGTTTGTGCCGTCATGATGCTGTGCCAGCAGCTGCCTCAGCTCCCTGCTGTGACTGGGCCAGGAGAGACGCCAGTGGGTGCCCAGCCCAGCGCTGACAGGCAGCTATTTATCTTTCACGCTTTCCTGATCTGTCCTCACATGAAGTGTTATCCTCTGTACTGTTGGCACTGGGCAGCTGCTTTCTGGCACGCTCAAGGTGGTGGTTTGCTTCCAGAGTTGTTGTGATGACCAAAATCTGGCTCCCCCAGAGCATGCAGCCTGGGTGGGGTGTTGTGTCCATCCCCCACAATTTTTATTCCGTAGGAACAATGTGAGCTGTAATTTCAATTATTTGTATTTTGGACTATTCTAGAACTGGCAGCCTTTCTTACAGACTGACTGGTGCTGGGTGGTGAAAGGTTGTTTGATGCTGTGCAAGTCTGGCACCCTAAAAAAGAGCCTGTTTGCATTATGTATCTGAAGAGCTTTTTGGAGACTGGCTGAAAGTCCTCAATTCTCACGAAGTGCCAGTCTTTTAGGCTAGGAAATCATATGGCTCATCTTTCCCAGGAGGAAGACTACGATCTTCAAGTTTGGCTCTGTAATGGGCATTGGTTCTTCTGAAAGAAATGCACAGGTGGACCACTTTTTACACTGTAGCAGAAGAAAGGTCCCTGGTTCCCTTTCTGAACGTGGCCTTATAAACCTTACTCTGTGATACAGTACAGGCCCTGGGCCTCCTCAGTGTCAACTTGTGTTTTAAATTATTTTCCAAAATAGCAAAAATTGTGGAATGTGTGTATTTTGTGGTACTTTCTTCTCAATCACCTGCTGACTGTATCTACACCGGCTTCTGGAAAAATCTAACTTGAGCTTACTTCTCATATGTTCAAGCCACCTCATTACTGCAGGGAGCCACCTGAGAAATGTGTTAATGGCCATATGCCAACACACTCAGCACTATAAAAACCGCTGAGATGAACCTGCTCCGACTGCTGAAAGCCAGAAACAACTACCCTCTTGTCTACACCAGGAAAACTACAACTTGTTAATTTGCCATCGGCCAGCAGCTGCTCTCGAGCTGGCAATGGTGGAACTGGTAAACGGAGCTCAGGCATATTTAACACTGTAATAAAACATAATTTAGAATTACAGAGCAGACTGGTAATGCTGCCTATTATCAAGGTTGTTTGACACTTCCCATTATAAGACTCTATTTTCAGCCGCTTACAAGTTTGCCAAATTTTAACAGCTTGCAGTGAGATTTCTTTAACTCGGTGTCTGCCTCTTGCTGAATATTCTGTTATTGTTGTTTAAAAAGAAAAACCTGCACTTAGCCAGAGCAGCTCAGCTGTTTCTAAGACAGACGACTGAGAAAATATCTTGTTAGTCCTGTTAAATTTAGGTGACCTTTTCTTTTAACAGCTCAGAGGCAGGATTTGGCAAGAGGGGGGAGACTCCTTCAAAGATGCTTGTGCTCTTTTTATGAATATTGACCAAAATAGGCTGAAGTGCAAGTCCTTGAAACATTTCAGTTAACACCAGCTAGCAGGTCTCTAACTCGTAGCAGCAGATTTCCCCGAAGAGGTGATGCCTGTGGGCTGTGTGAGTCTGGCCCTTGTGCCAGGGAACCCTCTTCCTACCCAGCCCTGGGAACCTGGGTCTACAGGCAGGGGCTTGGGGACATAGGGTGCTCGGCTTCTTCGTCGCTCCTGACTGAGCCCTGTCCCTACAGAGGAAGGGGCTGAAAGATTTAAATGGGGCAGAATGCAATAGTGACATCAAGAGCTATTTTTGAACTTTAAGTTCTGTGTAACAGGCATATGTAATATATGTAGAGATCTCTATAGATAATAGATGTGTATACATCTCTACATTGTTTATGTTATCTGTTAGCTTAATACATTCCTGGTAACTTTACAGTATTAACCTACAAAATACATACAAAAAATCCAATTTGTTAATAGCACTTGCCAATTACTTTTTTTTTCTGAAAGTAATGGTAGAAATCAGATTATTATCATAGAACAATATGAGCAATCAAAATTGAGTTACTTTTGCTTTTGTTCATTTTAAGTTTTTCCCTAGTATCATGTGGTGCTCTAGTTATTCTTTGCATTGCTATAAAGACACTGTTGAAGTTGGAGGTGCTGGTGAGGTTTGAATCCATCCCTGCAGAGACCCAAGTCCTGATTTCCCCTGGCTACTGCCAGTGGCTGGAGGGGGAAGAGAAGGGAAAGGACCTAAGCCCCTTTAGCCAAGCAAGGAAATCTGTCTGTGCTTTTAACTATGCTGCCATTCTACTGGTTACAGTGCCTATGGTCTAGCCATCAAAATTACTTATCCTTTCAGCTTCCTATTAGCCTACTTACAGGAAAATTGCAGAAGCATCTCATGGCTTGTCTTGCAGAGCTCCTAAAATCTGCCTACTCAGCATCTCAGCAGCATTAGTCTTTATCTACTACACATCTACAGCTCCAAATAGCAGGGCAGCTGAAAAACTGCACCTGAGGGCTAAGAGAATCTTGAAATCAATTATATTGCTTATTTCCAGGCAAACAGGGTTATGGTAGAGTTCAGCCATCCAAACACATGAGCTTACAGTTGGAGATGAGGCATGGCTGCAGGAAGACCGCACTTAAATTTAAAAATAACATTTGAAAATTTAATTAAAACTCATACCTTCATTATGCACCTTCTTGGTGCATAATGATATCGGGCTAAAACACTTTAAACCTAAGGCAATTTTGTATTTTTTTTTATAGTCACAGTATTTTAGTAGGCAGTGTTTCTCCTGCTTCCCTGGTTGGCATAAGAAGCCCACGCAGATAGAGGAAATTATGGAAAAAGAAGTAAACCAGAATATAACTCAGAAGGCCGTCAAACACATACGAAAACAGTGCAAGATGTATTCTCCCTTTTTTTTCCCCTTATCTGCTTTGTAAAACCATTCTCAGGCTGAAGGTGGATGGGAATCCTTTAATGACCCATCAATAAAACCACTTAGCAGTGCTGAATAGCAGCTGTGGCAGGTGACCTTCCTTTCTTCAGAAGTGCTCTATTAGTTCTCATTATCTTGCCTCTAGGTCACTTTTGGGGGCTTTTCAAGGCCCCTTCTTTTTCTCCTCTGAAATAAACTGTATTTTTTTCCATCTTGAGATGAGTCTGTGTCATTTGTTGGGAGAGTATGTCATTCACAGGAGATGCCTGTAGAAGAATACCTTGTTTGCCATGGCAGAAGTGCTCTCATTGAAGAGGAAGCTGAGGCAGGGGACAAGGGGCAGTGGGAAGAGATGGCCTGAGCGTAGCTGATTCCAATTGCACAGGGCAGCAAAACCCTCCTACCTCACCTAATTCTGCTTTGTAATTGAGGCTGGTAGTGTCACCTCTTTCCCGGGCATGTTTTGTAGAGCTGATGAAATATCAGTCTCTCCTCTGGCTACCCCTGCAAAGCCCTTCCATTGCTTCAGTTTTTCCTCCACAACCTATGAAGTTAAGAAATAACTGTTTAGGGCTCTCTCTTTCTGTCTAGCAAAGGTGCTGATTACTGGTTTTCAGACTTACCCCCATACAGGTGCTGCTTAGCTCTTCCCAGCTCTCTGATTTCTGGGGTTAAAAGATGCAATTAAATCCTTTCTCCGACGGTGCATTAGCTAAACTTAGGAAATTTTGTGGTTTTATAGATGCCAACAAAGAGGCTCCTTTCAAAGCCCTTGAATCAATATTATTTTTATTCCTGTGACTTGTTTTGTGCAACTTGGATTTTTGCAACAATTCTAGTAGATGATAGTGATGAATAAATAATCAAGTTGTTAGTAAAATGCTACATTTTGTTCAGATTTACTTACGGGTATTTGAAGTGGATATGAAATCGGGCAGAATTGATGTGGAAGGGGAGGGAGCGACAACTTTTTACTGAGGTATCTATTTTTTGAAGTAAACAGAAATGTTATGCTGCAGTATTTTGATCAGGACAGTGTAAGAGTGTCCATATTTCATGTTTTAATAGCAACCTTTTCTTACCTAGTTTTGCTTTAGACATGAAAATGCAGTTTCTGAGGCTTTATCAAGTAAGACAAGAAAGTTTGCATGGAAAGAACTAGAAATTAAGTTTCTGCGGATATGTTTTCTTTTTCTAAATGCTGACAAATAACTCCTGCCAAATGCTACATAAAAGAGAAAAAGAAACATATGGCAGTTCAACAGGAGTGAAAAGATGAGCTAATCCAGCATCCAACAAGTCTTTGGATGAGACTAAAATAAAACCAACCAGGCTTTATCATGCTTGATAGCACCACTATAATTAGGAGTCTGTCACCAGGTTCATAATGAACCCTTAGCCCTATTTTCTGGGGTTTATAGTCTGGTAGTAAGAGTCATTTTGGGTTGCAACTTGGCATATTAGTGCTCACTGTGCACAAGGCTCAAATCTAGCGTGCATGTTTTAAATAAACTGACAAAAGTTGGAGGGGTTGTGCAAGCAATGAGCTAGTTGTGCTTATAATCTGTCCTAAGTGTTTAAGGAGTCAGTGTCTAATGTGATTTATTTGCCTTTAGCATGAAAAATACAAATGTGTGTTCGGTATCCTGATGTGCTCTCTTAGGCTGCCATGTAAGGAATGAAGAATGTAAGGAATCAAGATTTCTATTTATCTTTTTTCCTCTCTTGATTTTATGATCCCTACATCTGCCCTAGCAGAAGCTGCAGGCTAGCATTCACTGTACTCTGCCTTAAAAACGTACTTGTAAGAAAACTCATTCCTTACAAGTCATGTTTTCAATTTTAGGGAGATGTCTGGCAGACGAGGCAAAAATCCAGCCTGCTGCTTTCTCCCATCTTTCCTTCCATCTTTGAGGCTTAGTCAACTGCTGGCAGAGGCACTGGCTGTGCAGAAGGTGCCTCGGTTGTGTATGCAGACATGCAGCTAATTCTGAATAAAAGGGTTTAAGCTTCAGGAAGTGTCCAGTTTTTTTTCTGGACCCAGAACTATTGCACGTCTAACCCAAAGTGCCAGAAGCTGAAAGAAGCCTTCTGTGACATATCTTTATTGTGTATTGTGCTCTTCTCTACCTTGCAGTGCTGGAGTTTCTCAGCACCTCAGGATGTCTAATGTAGCTGTTTGAGAATATCCACAGGAGACAGGGCAGAGCTCTCACAACAGCATCTCCGCTGCAAAACGTGCATCTAGTAGTGAAAGGCCAAATATTTGTATGTTAAGGTTGTGGGTTTGGATTACAGCTAGATGCCTAATGAGATTTTCAGAAACATTGAGGCTTCCCTGCAGCCTTGTGTGCCAGACTTTTAAGAGACTGGCTTAAAAGGAATAACTAAGCAACCTCAGTAACTTGAGCAAAACCTGAGTAGGTCAGTCCTGTCTCAGTATGATTCAGTCTTCTGGCTTGTACGTGAAAGCAAAGGTGAACTGAGGTGTATCCAGTTCACATTTAATATACAGTAAATGTTAACTTTCCCTCCCAAACACTTCAGGGGAAGCTTTGATGTTCGTTTGATGAAGGTGAATAGGTTGGGGGAGGATTAAAGTTCATGAAGTGCTGCAGTAGTCCTGAGGCTAGCAGGGTGGGCAGCCAAATGGTGCCTCTGAATTGTGGCTGTAGAGAAGAGATGCAAGAACCACGTGCGGGAGGGCTGGAGACCAGGGAGAGGTTGTGTCTCATAACCCCACCACCCCCTGCTGTACTGCTTCTGCCTGTCAGAAACGGAAAATGCACACTGCATTTCTGACAAAAGAGACCTCCCCAAAGCTCTACATTTATGAATTAGTAATTCATAAATTAGCAGCTGTAGGTTGGCAATGTCTTCAGAGGGCAATGCCAGATTTTGCTTTCTCAAATGAGAGGCTAACCTATAAAGGCAGTGCCCGTAAACTCAAGAGTTGAGAAATCCTGTCTCTTGAAGAGACACCATGCTGTTGGAGGCCATCGTGCCTTGTCTCTTGGCGAGATACTTCGAAACCCCACGGGAGCCAGAAACTGCTGCCTCTTGCAGATCCCTTGGCCCTGAGCCCCCGATCCCACTGTACTCCATTCAAACCCTGCTGGCAACCCTGCTGCCGACTTCTGACCTAGCTGGCCCGGGAGGACAGTGGAAAGGAGAGAGCGGTAACATATGTGTCTCTATACACACACGTTCTTGGCTTCCTCACCTGTATCTGCTGGCAAGCAAGTGGTAGGAAGCAGCTGCTGACACTACTAGTTGCATTACACTCTTCATTTGGGCCCTATGCTTTCCAGCAGGAGCCACAGACAATGGATTTGAACCAAATCGTGACAGCCTTCTGCAGAAAGAAGGCAAGAACATGTAAAGAACACAAGGTAGGCAGGGACCTCTGCTTGGTTCATGGTGCAGAGGTGCAAGACCAGGGCTTCCTGCATGACTGAGGTGGTAAAGGAGGACATGGGCAGCTACTGCATCTAAGGTGGTCTCTTTGGATGAACAGCTACTTAGAGTGGACTTTACAAGAAAGGTCGTAACATGTTCTAGCGTATCTCTAAACAGAGGTATGTATAACCTCCAAGGGGAGCATAGTGAGTAAGATTCATTCAGCTGCTTTCAAAAGACCACAAGTCATGTGGTGCATAGAAACCACTTATGCTAACAACTTTGATATTGGCACTAAAGTCTGGCGTCTTGAAGATGAGTATGTGAACATGGGGGACCTTTGTGAGAACGGTTTTGATCATTAGAAAAAAAAAACAAGCTGAGATATTCAATCAAGAATATAAATCTGATCATAGAAAGAAGCCACTGTACAACAGTCTCATTGAAAAGAAGGCATTTTAAAATTTCCATTAATTAGAATATATTTGAACTCTTGGCTTCACCTTAATTTAGAGAGAAATGTTGGAGTACCTTCCAATTTCTGTTTCACAGCAGAAGCTTGAGTAACCCTTCAACTCCTGGCATTTTCAAACTAAAGTATAAATTACAAAAGGAAAAGCTGCAGTTGATATTGAAAACACAATCTGTGTCTACAAAGTCGTCTGTTTCAAATTGCTCATGCTATACTGTTCTCCACGAGGTGTGACAGCTCAGCTTATTAGCAGGGTGGGATATGGTTTCTTTTTTTTGCATTGCTAAACATTTTTCTAAAAAAAAGCCCTAAAATGAAAAGGAAATCTGGTAGCCTTCTTTCCATAGCTGCATCACAATTCCTATTCTTTTTGCGTGTATGTAATTTACAAAAGTATACAGATATGCATATTTGATATTACTACTTCTTGGAACTTCAGAATTCATTAGCTGATGCTTAGCAGCAGCTTCCTCTTCTGCTGTAAACTGCTGCCGAGTAAGGCATCAGCCAATCTTGGAAAAGCCTATTAAAAAAAGATCAACTCTCAAACAACAAGGATAGAGTCTGGATGTTTATCTTCAGTAAAACATACAAGCTGTTCCTCTCTTCAAATTAGAAAATTAGGCATTTGTCTTTTTTTTTTTTTTTAATATTTTGCTACCTAGTATTACTTACAAAAAATGGCCCTTGCACTTTCTCTTCATGTGACTTATAGAACACTTTCAGATAGCTCTTTTTTGTATTGCATTAATAGTCAAACTGTCATGCTTCAACTACCAAGCTATGAGGTTTCATTTTTTCTTCACCTTTCTGGAGCTAATAACTTTTTTAAAATTGCACAAAATGTAATTTTTTGTAATGGTTGTGCTGCAGAGACCAAACTTTTTCTCTGTTTGTTCTCAAGCTTCTCAGTTCCAGTTTGAAAGTTCCCAGATTTTTGCAACTTCTGAGTTTGACAAAACTATAGAGTGAAGGAAAAAAATACCCAAACAGACAATGAGTAGCAAAGTCAGTGAGTGATTTGCACCTCGATGGGGAACCTGTGGTGCACGCTGTCAGCTCTTCCAGGAGACAGACGATCAGGGGCAGTAGTGCTGTGCCATCATCCCTGGCCCGCATTTCAGGACTAAACACTGTCTATTCAGCCTGTATTTTGCTGTGCTAGAAGATGCCTAAAAGTTTTATTATTCACTTTTATTCTAAGTGCTCAGAGGGGAAAGATGTTATTTCTTCTGTTGCTATACTCACCTAGCAGTTTAAAAGCTTTACGTTCTCTATCCCTCTAGTACTTCCCCTAAGGCTTCAGAAGGGGAAGTCTCTGCTACTCTGATCCTCTCCTCAGCCTTTTCCAGTCCTTCTGCCTCTTCCATTTCTCAGCAGTTCCTTATGGCTCTTCCAAAGAGCAGCAGTCTATACTTGGCATGATTCTTGCCTTGTTCATTAGTGCCATTGGTAAACTCATCATGGAGCAGTTAAATTGCCTGCACTTATTAATTTCATTCTGCTGTTCTTGATTGTAAGGAGCAAGATACTGTTGCTGACTGTCATTAAACTCAGGAAGAGGCCACTGAGATACATTAGTCTCCAACTTACTTGAAAATACTCTTTTTTTTCAAAACCAGAAATACCACAATTATTTTTAGCAGAACCCCTTATTTGCCAAAGTTGATGATTTAGATTTTCCATTTGCCCAGAATAAGGTTATTTTTCAAACCCATTATACATTTACAATTATAGACATCCATTTAAAAAACAAAATCACTGAGAAGGGAAGCCCTGCACCCCTGCACTTACTCAGCATGCTGTGCAGACCGACTGTCGTAACATGATGCAAGAAGCCAGCCTAAGCCTTTGCAGTGCTGTGTCCCCAGAATTTTTTCACAGTTTGGCTCCTTCATAGGACGTGCTGCTTTCTGCTCACCAAGAGGAAGGGCTGGAAAGCATTTCTGGGTAAACAGAATTATTTTTCAAGAAGAGTTTTCCTTGTGAGAAAGGGATAAGGTTTTTGACTTCACAGGGAATTTAAACAAGAAAAAAAGAAAAGGAAGAAATGAGGCCTCAGACCCGAGCAAAAGCAGACACTTAAAAGCGCTGTGGTGCATTGAATCAATGCAGTGTGTGTGCTTTGGATTTGTGCACACATGGTAAGAAAAGCCAGCAAAAGTCTTCATGGGATTTTACTGAGAAGAAGTTAACGCAGACGCCAAATCCATTTATCATTTCCTTGGTTACATGCCACTGTCCCTTATGACCTTCTCCAGCCTCAGCAGCAATCACTTTCTCTCCCATAACATATGCTTGTTTTGTTTTTAACCACTTCCTCACCACTCCGCTACTCGTATGTTTTGTGACACCAGCAGTTTTTCCCGTATAGGAAGCTAGTTGCATTGTTTTAAGAACAGAAATGACTCAGAAGCAGCTTTAGTGGATTTGTGGGATCTCCTGGGGGGTTATTTGTGACAGGACTACTAGTACACAAGACTACTCCTTTTTCCAGTTAATAATTTCTATTTTTGCTCCACCCTGTATTTTCCTCACCTTATTTTTTCCCCACCAACTCCTCCATCAGAAAGGGTGGGCTCCACAACCACTCATCTATTTGTAGTTTACCTGATGAAGCTGTTATGAATTTTAAGTTCTTCCTCAGTCCCCTCATATCACCCTAGGGGAGGTGTTGTGCCTCACTTGCTCTGTCTGAAACCATAGGCAGTTTAGAGTTTTCCTGCACTTTGGCTTATTGCTTTTGCTGTCATTCCCTCCCATTGCTGCTTGAAGATATAACACAACACATGCTACTAGCAGTCCCTGGGTGATGGTCAGAGAGGCTCCCCTTTAGTCATACAGGAAAGCATTTACTTTCTTCCCTCATGCTCTAAGCCACAGGTGTTGATATTAAGAAATGTTGGGCAGATCACAGCTCCTCCTCTGACCACAAGTCTGTCATCTATTCCCATGGTCTTTATTAGCAGGGGTAGCTTAAGCAGTTTAGATAGTAGGTCTTTACACACCTGGCTGGTTTTGATAGAAATGGGCAAAAGCACATCATCCAAATGGATCTTCTGGCAGCTTGGAAGGTTGGTAACCTCTGCAGGGATCCAAAAAAGCACTGGGCTGCAGATATTCCTTCAACTGGTGGAGCCGGAGCTGGAGCCTGCCCACAAGTTGTGACTAGTGCCTGTGACTTGCCTTAGGGCAAATCATTTCTTTTAGGCTGTGCTTGAAGAAATTGGGTAAGAACGTAGTCAAGGAAGCATGTGCTTCAAACCTAGAACTCTTGTCATGTGTATGCCTAGCTCTGTTATATGGTCATGGGATCCAAGAGAATTTGTTGTGGCTGGTGGTCCTAATTTGCTTTCTGAGTGTTAAGAGAACAGATTCTTTTAGAGACAATAATCACTGCCCTTACCTTGGTTTAGACCTTGGTGGATGGAGCACAGCAAGTATGTGGTTGGACCTGACAACAAAACTCAGTTTTGTGAGAAGTTAATCTACGCACTATCCAACTGATGCTGCTTGGAGAACCTCACGATACAACGAATGCAGTTATCAACAAATTATATCAGGGTAATAGCAGAAAAAGGAGCTATTGGTTCCCCCATAGTCTAGTTAGGCTAGGGTGCTCTTCCAGCATACTATAGACATGTATGAATAGGGCCTTGGAGGAAGAGATGCTTTGTGAAGCACTGTGAGCTGGAAGGCCACTTAGATGGTGATGCTGCAGAAGGAGGAATTGTATCTTCTTCTGTACCCTTCATTGGCAAAACCAGAGGGAGAAATTTCAGCTTCTGTGGTTTCTTCTCTGTCCCCACTGAAGTTCACCACTAACCTCAAACTGTGCTTTTATGGGACAAGATTTTTGGCCTCTGTGTGTATGTATATGTGTGAGACAAAACCATGCAGATACACACCCTTCCTTTGTACTCATGAAAAACTTTTAATAACTTTTCAGACTTGAACCTGCCTTTTTTTTTTTTTTTTTCCAATTTTTCTGTCTGCCTTCTCCTGAGCTGGGTTGCTCCCATGCAGCACGGCATGGCAGCACAGCTGATGGTGGGCCATGGGTTGAGGACACATCAATAGTGGTGTAAGCAGAGAGTGCTGCCGGGACTTTGGTGTGAATCTTCAGGTTCACCCAGGTCTGTCGAGCTGTCTGTGTGCCCAAGCTTGAAACCGGGTCTTTGAAATGCTGCAGAAAGCACTTCCGTGGAAGGAGTGGTCACCCCTAGCAGAGGGTGTGGAAGGTGCAGGAACTAATCGCTGTGGAAGGGGAAGGACTGGAAATGCCTCCAGTCAGTGCTGTCTTCAGAGGATCCATTCCACAGAGTAATACCCTAAAGCTCTGCTGCTGGTCCTCTCAGTGCCATGGTATAAGAGATAACCTGTGCTTTTCTCCAAAGCAGACTGATAAAATCTGCTTCCATAGCACAAAGCAGCATTGCTTCCTTTGTGGGGAAGGACCTGAGTTTCCCTGTGGGCTCTAGCTGTAATTTGCCTCTCTTGCTTTCAAAGGTGTCTGTCTATTTTGGATAAAACTTCACTTAAGTCTTCGTTTTGCTTGGAACCTGCCTTCAGACTCAAGAACAGCAGCAGCAAAAATCCCACTGCACAAGTGAAGCTACAGGCTTTTTCTTTCCTTGATTTATGGTGGTGTTTACCAAGAAGGACTAACTTTGACTGACAGTCCTTCAACAGGATTAAAACAGATCCATGTTGAAATATGCTCTTCTCCCTATTAGCTTAATGGGAAAATGAGCTCCTGACATCTTTTCTTTCTCTCCCAGTTAAATCCATAATCAATTCAGTTTTGGTACATTCTTCTGACCACATGCTTTCACTCTCAAATCTGGTTCATCTCCTTCATTATGGTCAGGCTAATATACCCCTTAATTTTGGAGAAGTAATTCAGAAAGCTAAATTTTGGTGTTTTCTTTGGACTTTCATTTTTTGACAAAGTAATGTAGCCTTTGAAGCTGCAATCAGCATAATACACTCTACAAAAACGTATTTGAAAAGAGAACTACTGTCATCCGATGGCTTGCTTTTGGATGGAGTTTTTGGTAATGGCACTAATATAGTTCTGTCTACTGTATATTTAATAATCTCCATGGAACTCCAATATTTGAAATTTGGATTGAAAAAACAGAATGGGAATTCTGTCCCAGAATTGTCTGTCTGATGGTGCAACCTCTTGTTGCCTTGTGACACCATCAGAGTTTCTAATGGAAACTTGGACATCACTACAGTGAAATTAAAGCTCCCAACAACATGCTTGTTTTTCTTAGGAATCACATAAAAGCAGAAGGTTTAGGGTCCTGCAGATAGCGGAGTGGCTGGTTCCTAGCAGTGTGGTACAGCTGCTGTGAGTGCGTTGCCTCAACAGCTGTTTTACAAGGCTCTTGTTGCAGGGTCTGCATTAGTTACCACCAGGTAATTAGTTACCACCTAATGCTGAGGCAGCACATGGTTGTGTGTTTTGGATCTGTTTCATGCTTTGCTCTCCAGAGGCAAGTCACTCGAGTTTGTGAAGATACCTCAAAATAGAGGCAGTTGTGTCCAATGAACATGTGTTATTTGGCTTAATATATAAAAACATTAGCTAGGGTTTTCTTATGCCTGTTGGCAAAAAGGTGTTCTTTTAAAGAAATGCCAATAATAATAAGAGCTACTTCAAATAAGGTCTGAGTTTCTTGACTACGAGTGGGAAATTATGTAGATTACCAGCCCTGAGAACCCTCTGATACTCAGTGTCATGATTAGAGGGCATGAAAGTCTATTTGAGGACTTGGCTAATTTAAACTACTTGAGCTCCATAGTAAAATGACTTCAGGTAATGCTTGACAGCTGTGTTTTATAGCAATAAGGGCTCCATGTGTTGCAGAAGAGGTAGGTTGTTTGGTGTTTGTGACCCTCTCTCAAAGCAATGCTTGCACTAATGACTGTTTTTGAGGGCTTGAGGAGGTGATAGTTTTTCCAATTGTGTTCCAGGCTGAAGTTATGTGAATGAAGATTGAATAGATGTTTTCTTTTTGCTGTGTGACATGGTCTGATTTCTTGGCCTTGGAAGATATAATTGAAAGATAAGATGGCAGCTTTTAAAAAAAAGGAAAGTGTTGTGGATTTTACACTTGTTTTAAGAGTCTCATGCTCTATGTGTGTGTTTGTGTGTATGATTTAAACTATATTCCTAGAACACACATGGAACATATATGAAGGCAAAATGCATGTAACGTGTATGTGAACTGTACTGTTATGTTTTTAACTGTCTCTCTCTATATATTATGTGTATATTACTAGATGCTAATTCATCTCACCAAGACTAACCACAACATTCTTAAGAACCACTTCTACTAGGAGAGTGTTATCCCTTGTGGCCCATCTAGCATTTGCGTTAAAAGGTTGTCCCTGCCACCTTACAGAAACTTCCTTTCTGCTGCCTTTCCCTCCTCCAGCTTCAGAGAGGTTCAAATCTCCCATGAGAACTAGGGTCTGTGGTCTAGAGACTTCCTCGCGTTGTTTACAGACGATCTCATCTATGCACTGTGTGTTCTGCAATAACCTCCCATCATAATGCCACCCTTAGTGGTCTGCTTTCTAATGCCAACCCACAAGCATTCAACCAGCAACCATCCCATAGATGAGCTGCCTTTTCATGTAAAGGGCAACAATTCTTCATTGCTCTTTTTTGTTAGGTGGATCTCTGTAGCAGTTTTCATAGCTCAAGAGAGTCCCATGGTTGTAAAAGGCAAGGTGCTGCCTGGGATACCAGTCATGCAGCCAGACATTTATTTGCAGGAGTTGTCCACTTCTACCTGGGCTATTTCCTTCTGCCTTTAGGATCAAGGAGAACATCACCTGGACTCCCAGCTTTGCCTATAGAGCTCTGTAGCCATAGTTGATGTATTTCAAGTCTCCCATAGCAATCTCACTGGGACATCACTCAGCCCCTCCTCATGGTGCTCATGCTCAGTTCAGGCCTTGAAGCCCCACTTTGTGGAGCTTCTATTATGGCACAGTACCAAACCTGTCCATTCAGACCTCAGGGCAGAAAAGAAGTCTCTGACCTGGACCAGAGGTCCTAAACTGCCAGCTGCTCAGGAGTCTCCATCCGCTGCATGCTCACATGTAGGCTTTTGATGTCCCTCTTTCCTCTCATGTGGCTTGTGCTTCTGTTTATTTCCTGTTCACCCTCTACTATCCTCTTCCCATAGCCCTCTTACACAGCTGTCCAATGCCCCATGGCACTGTACTTTCCTGGGGGTGGCCATGGAGGAGGCTGGAGTCACCTCTTCCCTCTGGGCTGTGGCTGATGGTTCACTAGGGTTCTAGGTCCAGACGCTGCTTCTGATCCAGAGCCTGATAATTTAGGTGGGAAGGGTGAAGTGTGTAACACCTCTGGGCTTCTTGTAGAGGAAGGAAAGGAAGCAAATTGTTGCAGATTCCCCATGGCACAATGTTTTACCAGAGGGACGAGAGGACGCAGTGTAGCTCTCTGGCAAAGGGGGCTGTGCTGGGACAGAGGGATCCTGAGAGGAGAAACCCCAGTGGGTAGCCAAGCTTGACATCTCATAATTAATGTTTAAAAAAGCTAGTTCCTGACAACAGTGAGGAAATGTTTTTTGCTTTCTTGTCTCCAGATACCCTATTAACAAGTTTGCTGCAGTCAAGGTCTCAATTCCGAGAGTATAAGAAACTGTTGGGTTGCTGTTTTGTTTTGTGTATTTTTCCCTACAGCGTGTGATGATACCTTTTCTGGACTTTGGGGTTTTTTTCACCACCCATTGTTGCCAAAAAGAAAAAAGTTGACTAATTTTGATAAGTCACCTTTGCCATTAATAACCAACTTTGAGACAACTTTCTAAGCCACTTGAGAGTTCTCCCATGAAAGTCAATAGTTCTTTTTATTGCATTGTTGAGCTTCTGTGGAGTGCCTTTTCTTCATTCAAATACACACCTCAGCCTCATCAAAATATTAATAAGTAGGTTTTTATGCATAGGTATTTATTTCCAGACCCAATTTGCAGCTGTTATGGCTTGTTGGATCAGCGATTTCATTTTTAAATGAAAATTCTAAGGAGGTTTTGATTATGAAATGCAATGTCTCGCAAAGAGCTATTAAGTTTTAATGTGTCAATATCTGCTTTTCTTTTAAATTACTTCTAAAACGTCGTATCTGTTTAAAATTAGGGGAACTGTGGATAAATTAAAAAGCTGGGTGACAAGAGGCTTCTATCCCTGTAACAATTTGAAAGAAATAATTAAATAAATTACTTTTGAGTCAAATCCAGACTCGCAAAAGGAAGCAATGCAGGATGATTCCTTAGGCCTTTTTTTTTTTTTTTTAATGTTTGTAAAAAGCCTTTTGAGGAGGTTTTGGGTCATTTTAAAAGCCATTGACTAAGTTTAGCGTTACGGTCCCTTAGTGACGTGGGTTGATGCGATTTTTGTAGCACAGGAGAGGAATTTCAGCAGAAGGACAGCATTATCCAAAATCACACTGTGCGACTGCCAACTGGAAGTGAAGCTTACAGCCCTTACCCAGTGGTTTTGTGACTGAGCTCCCACATTAGCTCCTGCAAAGCCTGGGAGAAAGGAGGGAAGAAGAGGGAAATCTGTTGCTTATTTTGCCCTGCATAAAGCTAAAAAGCCCTGTGCAGCATCATGGATGGAAGGCAGGGGAACCACATGGTTGTTAGGGAAAACGCACGCCCGCGAAGGTGGTGAGACAGTGGTTTACAGTTTGCTGACAAATGACTTGGTTTCAATCCAGCTTAAGCTGGAAACAAAACTGTAAGATGGAAGCGAACTGGATCCTGCAGCTGTTTGCCAGATCTGGGCTTTTGTAGGACTGCCACCTTCTCCCAGAGTCTTGTCCCCAGACAGATTACTCAGCAGAATCCTTTAGAAAACAGGCTTTACCTTTGCCAGGAGTTTGTTGGCCCTAAAACTGGCCTGTCTGAAAGGAAAACATTGCTGGAAGATGTATGGGGACCTGTCCTTGGGGTTGTCTGCTTTTTTTTCTTAGTCAGGAAAGCCGGGTGATGCTAGTCCATGTTATCCTCTCAGACACCTTCTCCTGCTGACTCTTACTGCCCAAAGAGGCGGTCCTGCCCCTGTTCTCCCCTGTATCCCCTCTGGAGCTTGCCATCTGCACAGCAAGCCAGCTCAGCTGTCTCACATGGCCACAAACTTGTCAAACCAAAGAAAATGAGGGATTTTTTTCTAGATTAGTGAGTTCAATCAGATTATTCCTGAGGGAATATTGCAGGGAGGAGCTGAGACTGCACGGTGCAGGTTAAGGGAGAAGGCTATGTGCAGGCAGAAGGTCACTGCCTGGTGGCATGCTGGGTCAGCTGTCTCATAGCCATACCTAAAGCATTCCTTCTTGGGTATCCACCAAGATGCCAACTCAGTGAAGCTTATCCTGTAAAAAAAGCGTGCTAATCTCTTTCTGCCTCTCTCTTCTGTTTTTCAGTGTGGGTTCTCTGATATTTCTTTGGGGGATATTCTTTGCTTTCATGCAATTCTGTTAAAAGAGTCAGTCAAGCACAAGAGAACAAATAGGTTTAGAAAACAAATTTCATTCATCCCAGTGCTCATAAAACCATTCGTGTTATAACCTGTAAAAATGAATGGATGTCAGAGAAGCTATTCCTATTTCCTAGTCATGTGAAGTGTAGCCACTGTCAGTGCAGGTGATCTCTCACCCTAAAATATTAAAGCCAGGGCTATGGCAAATATTATTCTTCAGTTCAGTAATTCTGTATCTCACAGCAGCAGCTTCCACAAGTCATTGACTATTTTAAATGTCCATGTCACACACTGAAATGGATTTTTTAAAAAAACAACTATTTTGCCTCATTTGGTCTCTTAATTAAAGTCAACAAAACTTGGAAAATTTATTTCAGTGAAAACATGAGACTGCTGTATCTCTGTGGGAGAAGAAAAAATGGAAGTGTATCACTGTGGGGATGTGATAGTTTGTTTCTTGGGCAGAACCTCTTATGTTGAAAAGTATTTCAAGGAGGTGGTGCTTCAGACTCCAGTAGAGTTACGCATTATTCTAACATTGTACAGCAACTCAGTCTGAAGCCCGAAAACCTTTCCAGGTATTTCATGGGAAAGATGCAAAATGCTGCGGCAGTGTTAGCCTTGTGCTGCTTAACAGACTGGACTTCTAGTCTTCACCCAGAAATGACAAACAGGCTTGAACTGTGCATATTTACAGGGTGTTTTGTTAGTCATCCTTTTTTTTTTTTTTTTTTTTTTCCTTTTTTCCTAGCAAAGATTAAAGAGCTAGCCAGAACCTTGCAAGCTGCAGGATGCATTTGTTGACTAACCGTGGCAGGAGCTAATGAATACTTTGTCTCCTGCGGACACTGCTGTATAGAGAGATAACAAGAGGGAGCACCAAGCATGCTGCCTTGTCCATCTACTTACAGTTACTCAGCCAGCTGGTGATTAAAGCTTCGGAGGGCACCAACAGAAATGCTCTGGAATTTCACGCTGAATTGATTTAAGAAGTTCTTGCTCCAGCTGTCAGCTATGTTTCTTTAGCAGGGACGGGTGAAGGAAATGAAAGTCGAATTTCCCCTCATTGCTCTTCACAGCCTGGTACGCTAACTTATGCTGAAATATGCTGGCCATCCTTTTCCAGAGATGGCAACCTCCAGCAGAAAGGCAGGATTGACAGTTTGGGGTGGCATCTGCCACCAGACATGAACCTCTTGAGCTCATATGCCCATGTTGCAGGTTAAGAGACTGATCTTTGTGGTATCTCACCAAGAACTTCAAAATTACATGAATTATAGGCTTGTATCAGCAGAGAGTGTGCTTCTTACTGAGAATTACATCCTATAGCAGATGCAATTGTCTCTTGCCTGGGAAGACCAACTCACAGGGTTTCATGGGTACACGTGTCGGTCTGCATGGGCTTCCCTCCTGCCTTTGGGAAGGGCAAGGGCATATTTTAGTTCACCTCTCCAAAGAGCCCTTGCAGCACCTGCTTTTATAGTGAAAAAGTCCATCAGCTTTTGGTTTTCTCTCCCTTTATTATAGTAAGCAGTGTTCTCTGTTTCAAGGAGTTCAAAACCATGCTTTCTGATTATGTTAACCTTTCTTCACATGTAAGGGATTGTTTAAAGTACTTCTATTACTGAAGGTATTTTTCTGCTTATTTGCGGAAGTGGAAGGAGGGGAAGGCTCTTCTGTTGGGTCTACGAAATAAATTCAAGTCAGACAGGTTTTGAAGCTTCTAGAAAACTAGAGGAACGTGTTGCTGGTAAAAGACTAGTTTTGCTGGTGTGCTGCATGCCCCGCTGTCAGTCATTAAGGTTTTTGCCTTCTTCAGGGTCCAGTCCCTGGGAATAAATAAATCACATTAATTTTGCAGGCTAGATACCATTTGACATTTTGAAGAGGTGTAAGTGTATAGCTTTCATGAAACTAAGTATTATTTAACAGTAACCTTGCAACATGTAAGAGAGTATTTTACAAATAAAAATCCAATGAATACCCGTTTTTCAAGATTTGCCATTTCCTGTAACGTGACTGATTCAAGTCACTCCTATGTGTCCTGTTCTGTAGTGACTTGCTTGTAGTAAAGGGCTCTGGCAGAAGCATACCCTCATGTCCTGCAAATTACCCTAGGCCACTTCAGACGTCTTTGGTTTGTGTCTTGATGGCTGGCAATAGAGCCAAAGTTACGGAGGTGACAGTTACCTACCAAAACCCCTTTATAGCTTTACCATTTGTCAGTTACTGTGGGTTATTTACCATTGTATAGCTTTGGTTTTCTGCTAGCTTCTTAGTATTTCCCACTAGTGTGGAAACCCCAGGATATTCATTCATTGAAAATATCAATATAGCTACTGTATCATTATCTTAATAACCTGGGTCAAATGCAGTACTCATGGGCTGCTACAGATCAGTCCCACCTTCCTCATAGCTCTCTGTCAGAGTGCGTGGCCTTCAGCCTCCGAAAATGCTGGGCAATTGAAAATGACTTTACTTCCATGCAATTTCCCTCTCTGAAATGGCTCTTGCTTTCTGCACCACCGCCCATCGCATACAGCTAAATGGACAAACATGAAACTGTTGTGCGTAGCACTATGATGCACAAGCCAGAATGTGTCATGTATAATCTGGAATTACCAGCAGACATTTATCTGCCCTTTCTCTGTTTGCTTGTTTGTTGATAGGTTTTCTCTGTGTGTGTCTGTGTTTATTTGAGCTACAGGTATTGTGTATGTTACATTTTTTCTAAACAAATCTAATGCAATTGATTCATTCTGTTTTGAATGGCTTCTCTTCCCTCCATTATATAAGCATGTAATAATAACTAAATAACAAATTTGATAACAAGTCAAATAAGTGTTGTTTAAAATTCACATTTGAGCAAGCGGTCTCTGCAGGTGCTATATTTTTCTTTAAAGCTATTGGTTGGCAGCATGAAGGAAAAATAAAAAAGCAAAAGTATGCATTTTTGAAAGAGTTTGAGGTACAGAAAACAATACTTCAGGAATAATTTTGTTTTGATAACCTTCATTCTTAGAAGAATTGCACCCTAGGGTTCCTTGCCATTGCTTTGTGATTGTGGTTTTTTCCTAGGAGGTAAGCATGGAGACCTTACCAGTCTTTGCTTCATATTCACCATAATACCAGTTGTTCCTAATTTTAATAGGATAAGGAAGAAAAGACTTGGTCCAAGAACTAGTAAAGAGTGAAAATTACTCTGGAGAGAGACGAATGTTTCTGCATTCTTTTTCTTCAGCTCTTGGCAGAAAGTATGACAGTGGCTTATATGCATTTTTTTTTCACTCCCATATCTCTTGCTGATAGCCATTTACACTGTTACTTCCATTATCATTGTTGAATTAGTGTCCCTTCCTGAAAGAAGTTTCTTCTTCACATAGCAGTATATTTTTAATATGTTTCTGGTCAAGGCAGGATTGTATTTTTTCTGTTGAGCTTTTGGCTACCCTATAGCATTTCGGTGATGTGAAATATTGTGTTTGTTGGAAGCCTTCTAAATTAGAAAATAGTCTGGTTATCTGAGCTGCAACCTAAAAGCAAACTCCTACAAGAAGAGCTCTTATGAACATGTTGCTGTCAAATGTCAGAAGTCATTTTGAAATAATTTCTTCTTCTAAGGTGGTTTTAGGAAACATGTTACCATGTGTCATGGTTTAAACCCACCCTGTAACTAGGACCACACAGTCGCTTGCTCACTCCCCCAAGCTGGGATGGGGGGGAGAATCAGAAAAGTGATAAAAAAACTAATGGGTTGAGATAAAGACAGTTTAATAGAGCAGAAGGTTCACATGCAAGTAAAGCAAAAGAACTAATTCATTCACTGTTCCCATGGGCAGGCAGGTGTTCAGCTGTCTCCAGGACAGTCGGGCTCTATCACCATAAGGCAAATAACATCACTCTGAATGTCCCCACCTTCCTCCTCCTTCCCCTCTATACACTGAGCATTACATCACATGGTATGGAATATCCCTTTGATCAATTGTGTTCAATTGTCCCAGTTGTGTCTCTTCCCAACTTCTTGTGCCCAACCCCCACTTCCCTCTCAGCCTACTCCCTGATGAGGCAGTGTGAGGAGCAGAAAAAAAGGTGCCTTGAGAGCTCAGCAACAACCAAAACCACTGGTGTGCTACCAACACCATTCTCATCCCAAATCCAAAACACAGTACTAATCCAGCTGCCAGCAAGAAAGTCAGCTCTATCTATTGCAGCTCAAACCATGACAGGACAAATGTGTGGCTTCTCTGACATTCCTTTTCACTAAAGTTAACTATGCAAGTCTGACCACTGCTTTCAAGAGGAACATTTCAGTCTTTGAACATTGGACTTCAAAGTCCTATAAACATGTGTTTTGGTTATGAGACACAGTAACATGTCATGATTCCCTGACCACCTTTGCATTTTGTGTACAGTCCCTCTGCATTACTAACCATAAGCACATGAGGTCAGAAAGTTAATATATACTCTTACTAGGGTTGATTTTGGGGTTTGCTTTCAAAGGAAACTATCTAGATGTATTTGGTATTTAAAAATTGCTTGTAAACATGTAAAAAGTTAATACTATACAGAATTTGGTATCCATGGTCTTCCATTTTGCTTGATTTTTGGGGCTCTCTGAGGTCTTTAGCTATAGCTAAAGTGCTGGAAACCCACGACTCCACTGAGCTCTTCACAGCTGTGTGAAGGCAGCCACATCGTGTAAGACTGTCATCTCGTTAGATAATCAGTTGACCAAATACATCATTACTTACAAACTCATTGTAGAGAAAAATCTCTTTTGATTCTAATCTGTGGTTCAGCTGTGATACCAAACTTAAAATCAAGCAAGTGTGTATATATATATTTATAGATGACTGACTTCTGAACGCAGGCCAGACAGAAGCAATTTGCACATTGAAATGTGACAAGCTCACAGTGTAGAATTTTAATCGATGAGACATTTAGCTCATCTCCATATATTATTTATGCTTGAAGACTAATATCAGCTTAAAATATGGCAAACTTGCTCTTCCCAGAGGAGAATTTGGAGAGAGTACATAAAGAATCTGGGTGATGAGGTTAGACACAGCGAGGAACGCTCTGCCCCATTACACTGTTAATCAAACTGGTTGTTTACGTCAAAAAAAGTATCTGTTACTACCTCTGGTGTAGTATAAACCTTCCCAAGTACTTGCACTCTTTCAATTTCTCATGTTAGAATCAAATTCTAATTGAATTCCAAAGACAAGCCTACTGCTGGGCCTGCAGTGTTTTGCTTTATGGAAATTAATTACCTTACTACTCTAATTTGTGATGTTAACTGACTGCTGTGTGGAATAGTTGCACTGTTCTTCACTGCACTACTGGCGTCAGAGAACTTTCACTGCAGCCATCGCCTTTCGCAGGACTCTGATGAAAATATCACAGATCACCTCAAAGCACAGTTTATTATCCAAATGCCCACAGGGATATGTGTTTGGCAACTGCAGAACATGTGCATCTTCCTGAAAGTACCAGGACAACATCCTTTGACCAGCATCTTGTATATAGGTAACATCAATCATTGCCAGTACTTTTCATAGGTGTCATATAAAACTTAGAGTTTAAGTTTTCTAAACTTAATCAACAAATGTGAATTAAAATATCTTATAATAAAAAAAGGAATTCTTATGTAGTAAAAAGAAATCTGTGTTCGTATAAAAGAACATTGAGATCACTGAAAACTTCAAACATGAATTTGAGGCAGAGAATGATTGACTTGTATTAATAGGGGGAAAAACTTTATTCCCAGCTGGAGAGGAAACAGCACTGGCAAAAAATCTTTGAAGCATTTGTTCATAACAGAACAGTCTAGTCTTTGGAGTTCTGTTAAATGAATTAAAATCAGCTTCCTTTCTCTTAACATACTGAATTAACAATAAGAGATTAACGGTATTGAGACAGATTTCTAGGAGTTCTGACTCGGTTAGCTCTTTGTAAGTGGATAAACTTTATTTTGGCCAGTGATGAACAAGTAACTGATTACAAATAAGTAATTCAAGATGAAGAAGGGGGTTTTGGTCGTAAAAAGTTCAACTGCATTATTTAAATACATTCCATACATTTTTCTCTCCAATGAGTGGCGAAGGAAGAAGAGCCACTATGCCTGTTCTCTCTTGGAATGTGGTTAAAAATCTCTTAACTGTCATTATAAATCCAAGAAAGGGGAGGGAACAGGAGGTTATTCTCAAATTTTCAAATGTTTTATCTGAGAACTCAGGCTATTTTAGACAGTCTTCAAAGAATAGTAAGTTATTAGTACAGAAATGGCAGAAGCCATGTCTATGGTTTGGCATTATGAAGTAGAAAAACACGGCGCTGGTGCTTGTATTTATCACAGTGAATAATTGATAATCATCAATGAATCACTTAGGCTGGTGGTGAGCTTGACCTATGATTGGGCTGCAGCTTCAAAGGGACCTTATGCATTACCTGAGACCAAGAGTGTGCGTGTGGAATTGCAGATGAATGTTGCTGCATCTGTGGATCATCTGACGCCGTTTGTTATTCAGATCATAGCCTGCACAACTGTTAGCATGCCCCATGTAAGAAATTATTATAATTGTCATAATAAAAATAATTTAACAGATTTCTTTTTTATAGTCAGCAGTCCGTAATGATCGGCTGTACTGTGCTGTAAGCCGGTTAACTCAAATGCACTTATTTGAAATATAAGTAGGATTTTTTTAGGGGCTCATAACTCGACATGCATTCAGATCATTTTTTTAAACTGCATTAATACTTTACGTAAGTCATCACATACTGCTCCTTTGGGATTTAGAAAGACAGTAATTACATTGTAAACATACACTCATTATTGAAATCACTTGTTGCAGCTTAACAGTGTCCATGCACATTTGTCACTTCTTTCTGAGGGATTATGTGAACTTAATTTTCGGGTTCTCAGTCCACCACCCATTACAATTGCTAAGCTCTGCTGTAGAAACACAAGGTAGTTTGAGTAATCTGTATCAGGGGAACTGTCTCTGTTAAATAGAGGACAGATGCTGGGGAGACACTCTCTTAGGAGTTTCTGGTGGAGTTTTCATAGATTATTTAAGACTTTTTCTTTTTATCTCCTGTATAGTCTGAAAGCAATTGCAGTTTAGCAGTTCCCTTTGATGACTATTATCTCCAGGTCAGGGTGGTGCTTTTGGGCAAAAGCTGAGACTAAGAGCCAGGCAGCATCCAAGTGTTCAGATATCCAAAAATAGATGAAATAAGGAAGGAGAAAAATGCATAGCACCTATCTCCTCATCACATCACATCTAAGTTAAGCTATATATCATCCTTACATGGGAAATATGAAAAAATTAAGAGGCATTGTGAAAATATTGTAGTTGTAAAGGATGCACTCAATGATTTTTAAAATTTTTTTAATTTATATAAATCAATGTATAAAATTCCTCTCCAAAAAGAACATCTGAATTGGGTGCTCCATGTGCCTATTCTGCATTTGAGTATCCATTTTTCTTTCAAAAACCCAGTTTGTGACTTGAACACCATTAAGAACAAATAATTAAGCTATTTTTGAATGATGTTGGAAGCTGTCGTGCAAGAGTATCTAGTGCTCTAAGTAAATTACATCGTTTATGGAAATTATAAGAGAAAATAGAATTAAAAGCAAACAAATGTGAGAGATGAAAACCGTTGTATCGGAGTTCTACGTAGTAAAGTATCTACATAGGTCAGCTAACTATGAGGACATGCACAGGAAGTAGGAATTGTATGAATGATCTCTCTATACACCACGCACTTGTCATATGCCCCTCAGCTTTTGGCAACTGAAGATTTCGGGATTCAGTGGATCAGAGCTTACATTGGGATTGTTTTGTTTGTTAGTTCTTGATGGACCTAATTGTATGTATTCCATGTGAGATCCTTCATGCTTTCGAGCAGTGACAGAGAACATAGCTGCATGGAGAGCCACCTTCTGCACATCTGACTTCTGATGAGCAGTTGGGTACCTCATATTTTTGAGAAGGAGCAGGGTAATTATGTAGATTCATAGAACTGGACAGTAGTATCCAGTAAGTTTGTATTTCATTAGTGGATCCTGAGATGGCCCTCAAACTCTGCCTTTGTCCTCTGAAATTTTCTACTGGCTTAGTTGTTCTGTTGTAAATCCATGTGAGGAATCCTTGCCTTTCACTGTATCCTAATCCTGTTTCTAATTGATTTTCAAGCCAGGAGGCAGGAAAATCTCTTCCCAAGACACCTTGAAGGAATAACTCTAAGAGGTGATGCATGGGGTAACTGCAGAAAGAGACAGACATTTTCCTTCCTCTACTCCTTTTGGCTTAAGAACTTTGGGAACAGTTACCATGGCTTGAAAGAAGTTAGAGGTAGTTGTATGAGTAAACAAACTTGAACATAAGAAGTTTCTTCTAAACATGAGGAGGAACTTCTTCACTTGGAGGGTGGCAGAGCACTGGAATAGGCTGCCCAGAGAGGTGGTGGAGTTTCCATCTCTGGAGACATTCAAAACCCACCTGGACACATTCCTGTGCAACCTGCTTTAGGTGGACCTGCTTTGGCAGGGGGGTTGGGCTAGATGATGTCCAGAGGTCCCTTTCAACCCCGTATCATTCTGTGATTCTGTGACTGCTGTTGAAATGCTGTTACAGTGGAGGCAGAAACATATTTTGCTAGTTAGTATTTTGCATTTCAGACCCTGAAAATAAGTGTGTCCACATCTGAAAAGTTTGTGTGGTACTGGCTCATTCAGGGAGTTTGTAAGTTTTTGTGAATCCAAGATGCTTCTTAGTATATTGCAAAACAGTGGAAATAATTTAAAATAATATTTGGAATTAGGGCTGCATAATCCTTTTATTTTGGTTAATGAGTTTTCCAAATTAGGAAAGTATCTGCTAATAGTCTGACTCGAAACTTTGAGTTTAAAACTGTGGTTCAGATCTGCCTCTGGATTTATCTTGGCTATTATAAAAACAAGGCAGAATGCTCTGTATTTGTGTTTTAACATTGCTATTGCCAACAAGCTGATGAAAATCTGGATAGCCTTTTAGAACTTGTGTTAGGAATACTTAAGTTAATTATTATTGTCATTAAATCTATCGATCGTTGAACTCTTTTTTTCTTTGTAGTTCTTGTAGAATTATTAGCAGTAGCCCTTTTGAAATTTCACATTTGTTTGGGAACACAGCAGACTGAGTAAAATGCTATTGTCAGTCAGGCAACTGAGGACAATGAGAATCTCAGTCTGAGAAGTGATATTTAATTACTTACTGCCTAGACAAGCTTGTAAAACAAACTTAATTATGTGCGACAGACAAGCTGCTGACCTCCACTTAAAATCCTGTGTACACAGGGTGACCTGTGGGTCTGACCTGAGATTGAAAGGGAAAAAAAAAAAAGGCCCAAGTTTCCTCTTGCATGCCACCAAAGAGCATCTGCACTTTCTACCCTCTCTGGGGAAGCAAATGCATTTGCTGCCTGCCTCCACAGTCATGACAGAGAAGCCAGAAGAGAAATTTAACCAAGACAGAGGTTGAGATGAGTCAACGTGGCTCTAACCACAGGAATACTGAGTTCACTGCACTGATTGAATAGATACACTATGTTCTATCTGCTCGTTTCTATGTTCAGGTACACACCAAAACATTAGTTACTGGAGGCTTTATTTTCATCCATTTGTATAAAGAGAAGTGTCCTGTTGAATGATGGTGATGAAGATGGATAGTTTAACTGCTGATGGGCTCTCATGATGTGGAACTAAACTTAGGTCTGCAGGTGTCTGTGGGAGGGAGTGGGTAGTTCATTTGTTTACCTCCGTGCTACAGGACTGCATTGCAATCCATAGGTAAACATGCTTGCCCAGGCTGAGTATCAATACGGCACAAGGAGAGTGCACTCACCCGTAGCTTGCTGTGGAATTGGGCTGTAAATGAGGGGAAGGTGCTTTGAAAACTGCAAAGTAGACATGCAGTATCTTTTTAGGGAGTTAAGAAAGCAAATAAATTCTGTGAAGGTCTTTGTGTAGAAGAGTTCCACAAGCAGTGACCTGGGAATGGGGAGAACAGATCATGTTGTTGCCTATGCAGAGCTGGCAGTCAAGGTTGCAAACGTGCTTCAGTGTTTTCTGTCTTTGCTTTTCACTGAAGTTCTGATTCCAGTCTCCTATGTAAGGCTCTGATTCCCAAAGTCGAGTAGATGCAGTGAGGCAAGCTGCAGCATTTCCCCCTCCCCGGTAGCAGCTTTGCCCCTGTATTGGAAACAGCAGCCCACCAGCCAGGGCTGCTGCTGGGACATCTCTGTTCCTCAGCTGCTTCGCTTTACTGCCTGGTGTGGAAACATAAACAGCCACCTATTGTGTATTATATTACAGTGAGGCACTTCATCATGAGTGCTTGCCAACCTCAGTTTATATTGAATTAATATATAGACATTAATATATAGACCTTATGATTATATTTTGGCATGAGATTAGCCAGCAATATATGCCTTGCCTGAGAGATGATGTGTCTTAGAGGCCGGTGTCTTAGATGTTTGCCTGTCCTTGTAACTGATGGAATTCTAGGAATACGTGTACAGTGAGAGACAGATACAACCCTGTAGAGTTACTGTTGCTATTCTTAGTGTACCTGTAATGCACATGTACACACACAGGAAAAATACATATAAAGAGATACATACGAATATAGGAAACTGCAGCTTTTTTTCATAATCATGTATTGTATGTTTGTGTCCATGTATGTGTATTTTCCCTATAAAAGACAAGCTTGTTTTCTCCAATGTTAAATTGCTTTATCAAAACTCCTTATACATCACTACTGAAGATTGAGATACATGTTATGGAGAAACCAAATTGAACAATAAAATACTATTTCTCCCAGGAAAGTTGGGAAACTTTATAGATTACCTGCTGCAGATATTGCTCATTTTTACAAGGAGGCAAAAATAACAGTGGTGTTATTTACTGGGGGGAAAATAACAAATCTTTTTTTCACTGAAATTAACTTAGATTAATTTCCAGGGAGAAATAGTGCAGCAGGAATACAGTGCTACCGTTTTAGAAAGCCATATATGACAGTCCAGTGCTATATCTGAAAGTTGTTCTCCTTATTTCCTGTCCTCTATGTAATTTTGGCATGCCTTTTGTTCCTCTCTCTTTATAGTGGTTCTACTTTCAATGAGCTCTGCAGAAAAGTTTGCTGTCAAGTCTGGGAAAGATAATGCAACACCTTCATTTTCCACATTACAAAATGTTCTGAAATGCTTGCAGAGGGATCCCAGTTCGTGCATCGAGTCAGCTGCAGTAATTAGGGCATGTTGCAATTGTTTCTTTACGGGCCTGAAGCCATCCCATGAACCACGGAGGCTCATTGCTTCTTAAAGCTTTCTTTAACCCTTGGCCAGGTGGGTGTCATGGGTTTTGTTCAAACACTTTGAGCTCCGTGACAACTGGAGTCACAAGACCCCAAGTCTCTCTGATCATGGGACTTCAGTTCAACATGTCCCCCTCTGAACCTTTAGCAAGACCAAACACTGTTCAAGGAATGCAATTTTTGGGTTGTGGTTTGGTCTTTTTTTTTTGGCTACAGAAGGATATAAATACCATTCACAGTATTCTACTTAATGAATCAGAATCTGAAACTATTTGTTTTGGCCAGCCTAATATGTTGTCATCCTCCCTCTTCCTTCTGGAAAATTTTGGCCTCTCCATGAGTTCAGTCCCATGAGGAGCATCATTTTGGACTGCTGAGAAGAGCAGTAAAAATCTGCAAAGCTATCTTCACAAGGATTTTAGAAAGAAGTCAGTTACAAAGTTGGTGATGTGTGCTATGTGCTTCTTGGTTTAGGATGACAATATTTTTGCATTTTTAAAGAATATAATAAACCCTGTGTTCCCAGTCACACTTTAAATTTGGGTGTTATGCTTCTAAGCATTTGTCTGCCCTTACTAAGGTAGCATGACTAGCTGGTCTTTCTCACTGACTTCTATGGAAAAGGTTTTTGGAAACTGAAACATACTTTGGGGTTAGGGATTTTTTGTTTGTTTTTACTTCAGAAGAGCTCAGACAGGTTAATGGGGAGGCTTTTGCAGGCCGTCCATGTAGAAAATGTCTGTGCGCATTTAATATCTTTTCTCAGAAGCCTACAATGATTACTTTTGGCTTTGCTTTCTTTCCTGAATACATTTATCAGCTAAAGACCACATGTGTACTCACTTTGCAGCTCTTTTCAAGCCTTTGACTGCTAAGGCATGGAAAGGATATGTTCTAGTGATCCAAATTCCAATTCAATATTAACCTATTTTGTCAACATTTCTGTTGTCTTCTGTATAGGTATTTATGCTGAATCTTCTCTATACATAATGCAAAGGTGGTATCTCTCCTATTTTGCAAACATAAGTTGCACATTTTTGATTTTTTCTTAAAAAAGGTGGAGAGGACTTGTTGAACATGTCTTCCCAAAGGCGTGAATGGCCAGTTCTTTAAAAATATTTGGTGAAAAAAAGATGCAGGCATTTTTGTGCTCCCACTGCACACGTTACTACCTCAGATAAAAACCTGACATGAATAGGTATGTGCCAGAATTGTGTTACCACAGATTGGAGCCTGAATAGTGGGAACAGATTGAGGGCTTTCACTATCTGTTTTCTTTCTTTGTTCTTCTAATAAATATCAATTTACTCCGATGTTCTTCATTACCTTTACATTAGCTAAAAGTTGCTTTAACTATATCATTACTAGCAAACAATGGGTATTGTATAGATGTATAAATAAATAAACACATGTAAATTTAAACATCTGAAAGTCTACACAGTGTTCACATATAGGATTTTCTGGCATTAAATATCTTTGTAGTAACATTTCACCCTTTTTTATGTCATGCTCAAGGCATGTTCTCCAGCAGCAAGCCTGTATTTGTTATTGATTTTGTTTAATTTTCAACTTCGGACCCAAGCTGTTTAAACAGATTACTCCCTGCTTTTATCTGAGTCAATTTCCTCATGCTTTCATCAAAGCAAAAGAGATTATTTGACTTTTGTCTCCTAACACAGCATTACAGGAGAGTCATATGTTAAGTGACTGTGATGGATTCTGTATCAGGGAACGGCCACTCTGTCTGCACCTAAGTCCTCTGCAATAGTTCCCTGGCACAGACAAAAATATCTCGTTCTTATTTATTTGGAGGTTGTTTATTAGTATTCATTACAATAGTATTTACTCTCTGACTGAAGCTATTACATTTCAGAACTAGATTAGGTGAAGGTATGTTTGAATTTGCAGTAATGATGTGCAGGCATAATGTGTTTGTATCCTGGCACTAATCCTGTACCTTAAGCAACAGTTTCTTTTTCTTTGCTGGGCACAGTATTTAATGAACTGATTAATAACCTGGCCATAGGAGGACACCTTCTCTTCAGGCTGACTTGCAGTGCAGTTGTGAGAAATTAATAGTAATGAGCACCAACACAAGCTCTCAGCACATACAAGGTTTTCTGGTGGGAGTAAAATCTCCTTTTATCCTTGGCATCTTATTTATAAGAAACTTAAGATGGAGGTAGCAAGTTAACTAATTTCTCAATCAGTTAAATCTATGGAAAATACTTGGAAGACTCTGCTGGGTACATACAGAAATCCATCTACATTTATATTTCAGTTCTCTCTCTGCAGGAGTGGTTGGGTTATAGGTGTAGAATACAGGTTTCCTCAGTCAGGGTAGCAGGTAAAATCAATATGGACAACATCAGATGCTTTGGAGATATACAGCATCATCAGTGACTGTAGTGCTGGCAGATTGTGTGTGCATCTCCTCTGAGTTCTCTTGGGCTTTGTGCTCCAGGCTGAGTAGGTGAAGTGATAAAATACCTTCTGTATGTTCTTGAGACACTTATTCCTAGAGAGGAACCACAGATATTGTCTAGCCTCATTTAAGCTGTGGAAGGAGGACTTCAAACTGGAGCAAATGAGAGCTCCTGGACACAGTCTCAATTCACAGCTGAGTGGGCAGGGAAGCCCTTGCAGGGTTTTCATGCAGGAGGCACATGACTCCCTGTGAGCAATGCAGATGTATTCTCTCCGTGTCACTGCCAGGCTTTTCTTTGCATAGTTGTCCTTCTGAAGAAACGGTACTTTATAGAGAGACCTCAATGTCATTAGCCCAGAGAGAGCAGCAGTGCAGGTGACCTCGGGCTGGCTGCGCCAAACCCCCAAAACCCACCACAGAATCATCCTCTCAGTGTGGGTCAAGGATTCCTCCCATAGAAGGTGGCCTGGACAGGGCTCAAGTGAAAGGAGGACAGGGCGCAGGAACAGGAGCTGCAATAAACTCAGGAACGGAGCAGGAATAAAGCATTCTCATCTGTTTAAACTTTTCATGTTAGCTGCTTAAAAAGAGCTGCTGGAAATGATCACAGCACTTGCAACTATCGGAGGAGTGTTTCTGGTACGGCTCGAAATTGAATACTAATTGGTTGTATTTCTGTAGGAAAAATGGTCCAAGACTGAAATTGCTACACTACTAAGAGATGATGTGTCTCAGCATTTGCTTAGCTGTGTGTAGTCTAACATCTGGACACGTTGCAGACTTATTTGCAAGCTGCAGTAGCTCTATATATACTTCTTTACTATAAAATTTCTACTGCTTCATCTGTGTAGTTGTTGATGTCTCTATATATGCAATCACAAGTTATTTTTCATCACAATATATTTCACAGGCAAGATATGGATTCAAAAAGTGTCAATCCTAAAATGAGAACATCAGTCCTGATGCAGATGCTGAATTGCTGTTTCTCTGTTAGTGGTAAATAGACAAGTTAGGAAGTAGCTAAGCTTTTTTTGCTGGCCAAATTAGATCTGGTTAAGTTAATCACAAGTTACTTGTGTTTATCCTTCATAGCACATCTGTTTAGTGGGAGTTTTGTGTGTGTGTGCTGAGAATGGGGGGGGACGGGACTGAAAACATTTTGTGTTAGCATTGAGGACTGATATATTTTTGAGGTTTTTGCTTATACCATGTAATGGTATATAAAATAGGATCACAAACAGTGATTATAACGATCTGAATAGGGTCACTTTATGATGTGCAGCAATGTACCTATTTTCCTTTTCTGATAAAAATATACCCTTAAGTCAAAGCCTTTCTCTAGCATGTATGTCTAGAATCTTATTAAAATCTGATCTCATTAAGTTACACCATCAGTATTAAAATAGCGTATCCTAAATCTCAGTCATTTAGAAATGATCTGTACCTTAAAAGATGAAATGAAACTTGCCAATTAGAATAAATGCCTTAGTGGAACAGAAAGTGACTTCAAAAGAACTTGACTATATATTTGGGGGGGTGTTCATATATATCTTCCCTTTTTTCCTAAAGTACTTCCAATTTGGAGACAACTTTTAAAACTTTTTTAGCATAATATTGGAACTTTTGAAGCTCCTTTATTACTTCTGTGCAAACCAAATGTAAAGGAAATATTTAAAAATACTTTAAACTGATCTGTTTAGGGTTTCAAGATGAAAGGATTGAAAATGAAATGCAAAGTCATAGTCTGCTTGTGCTCTTCCGCTGTACCACTCTTTTCTTGTACATGTGCTGTGTGGGCCAATGTTTGATGCAGCGTTTCATCACGGTTCCCAACCCCTTTGGTATGGCAAGCCTTACTTGGAAGACATGGTGTTTTGTGTCTGTGTCTGATCATCTCTGCTCACCTTTGCAAGATGTTTGATCCCATCTTGCAATCAGGCAGTGTTAAACTGCCCTAGAGAGTCCAGTAAACCTTGAATTCCCAGCCTCCATCAAACTGGCAAGAAACTGAAGCCTCGAGCCCTGCACAGAAGTCTCCTTCCATCACACAAGCAGCGTCCCAGTCTTGAGCTGCTTTAGTCCCGTGGCCGATTATGTCTAGGAGCAGCTGCCATTTCCAGCTTCCAGTCCTCCTTATTTGCATTGCGCAACATCTGGCAACCACAAAAGTTTTAATAGAGAGTAGCATTAGAATAGAGAGTCACATGCTGCATCAGGGATAGCTTGGAAAGAAAGCAAGTACTGTATCCTCCTGTGTGCAACATCCCCATCCTGTGTCCTGATTCTCTTAGTAACAGATGCAGCCTGTTTTTAAATTTGGGTTATTTTGGTGATTTTTTTATTATTATTTTTTTACCAGTGTTTCCTAGTTTCTACAGAAATCTAAGCAACACTGAGGCCATCCTATAAGGGACATTGAACGAGTAATTCAGACTTAAACCTTTTGACTATGCCAAAGGATACTGATAGTGTCAGTAGGATTCCTTATCACTGCTGAATGTCCTTTGTGATTTTGCTGGAGTGGGAAATAAGGAAAAAGCAGTACATCAAAGCAAAGGGTATATTTTTGTAACACTGCATGTATAAATATTGGTGCAGCGGTGGTAGTTTCCATGTTAAGTGCCAGCAAAAGTTTTCTAAAAACCACCTCAGAGCTGTAGGTCCAAAAATGCATGGTAAGGCAAAAAGGTGAATAAACCATTTAAATGGTGCAGGGGGAAGTGGGAAATGGGGAGAGGGGACATAACTACAGTCTCATGCTCTGCTGTGGGAGCAGGAGGAAACCCAGATGTATTTAAAAAAAACATAAGTGAAGGGAAGAGGGAAAAAAAGTCTCTTTTCCATCTCATGATGTATTAAATTCCTCCCTCTGTAGTGTTTTTTAATCCTCCAGCGTTTTAAAAATTATTGTTTTAAGAAAAATGTAGAGGTAATTATATATAATGGGTATTTATTATAAACTTACACATAATTATGTAGTTTTCAAAGATAGGATAAAAGCCATTACTGAAATAAGAAAACATTTTTCTAGCACCTCTAATAATGGTTTCCACATTCCTCCATTTCCAAATAGAAGTGAATTAGATCAGCATGAGGAAGCTGTTCGTACTGGTTCCCAGCTGTGGATGTGTCAGTGGAGATAAATTTCATGTCCTCAAATATTATCCTTTCCCGAGTACCAGTTTATACACACCTTAAATACCTGTTTTGCCAAAAACAATGCTTTCCGAGGCATTTGCTCACTTAGAGAGGTGTTGAGGTTTTGCAAAGTGTTTGTAGAGGAGGTTCAAGGCCCACGTAACTAAATAAAAATACCTCCAGCTGTTGTAAATGGCAACTTTTCTTTGTGTAATTTTTGGAGGAACAAAGGACAGAAATATGTTTATTTTCATCATTGATGCTGGTTTTCAGTACCCCTCCAGTCCTGTTTCTGTCCGCTGGCCAGCTGGGTCATTAGTGGCTGATGGCAGAGGAGCAGAATTTGCCTTTCTGATCTGACTGGCTGGCGCACCTTAAGTGACATGAGCCTCCTGGAGCTGGAAAAGGACAGCTAGATGCCCAGCTTTTGTCCTTGGGTCACTTGGTTTTATAATATGTACCAAATCTAAGTAAGCTTTCATTCAATTTGTAGGTTTGGGGCATATTAATTGTTGTTTCTATCAGATTTATTTATCCCTCATCCCAGAAAATTGGGAAAAATTTCTTGCTCTTCCCTTAAGCCATCATTGTTCAAGGCTTTATGCAGCATTTTGATGAAGTGCCTTTCTGCAGGTGGGTTTTCTAGAAAGCGGGGCGGGGGGAAACTTTTTTTTTTTAAATTCATGTCGTCCTAAAAGCTGGTTTTGCTTATTTGCTTTTGGAAAAGATGTGTTTGTGTGAGGGCTGCAAGAGCCTCCTTGGTGACCTCCACAGGGTAGGACCCTCTATGTCTTTGCATCACATACTGTACGTTGCAGAAGACACCTCTGGGTTATCATAACACTGGTTTTCCATTAAATATCAGACTATGAAAAAAGTTTAAATAAAATGTCTTTGGGAATAGTAAATGACAAGCTTCTCCACACATGGTTTACGAGAACCTTGCAGCCAATCTCCTAAAAGAAGCACCTGCAATCGGGCTTTGTAGCTGATGCATAAATAGTTGGCAGACAAAAACCTTGCTAGGATTTCAATTTACAACCTGTGATACATAGGGTTCTTTCTTCCTTGTACTGCTTTAAACTGAAATTGAATTTTAAATTAAGTTGACGCTGTGCTGTTTTCAAGTCAGATAAATAGCCATGTTTCTTTTCATTCTTTTCAAAATATATTTGATATCTTACTATGAAAGTATTTCCTGAATTGATATTAATATTATACATTTGCCTTTCTTTGCTTTCCTCAGGAAAAAAAAAAAAGTGAAACTTAACTGTGTTGCTGGAAGAAGTATTGTTTGCACTTTGACAATTATATGGGTTTGTAGTTTAAGAATTTTCCAGTTTTATTTCTGTTGCTCACTGTACAAACTTGTGGTTTATTTCTGTGTTTTTTCACACAACTGAACAAATCTGGCCTTCAGAGTTACATTCTTTGAGCTACTGTGCATAGAGGTAACTTCCATTTACTTAAATTCATCAGAAAGCCACATTCTTCACTTCGATGCCCCACTTACACCTTTAAAGAATCAATGTTAGAAGTCACCAAACTATCATAGTTTGGGATGCTTTGTTTGGTATTTTTGAGTGTTTGCATTTTTTTGAGCTGTTGGACACTGCAGGTAGTCACCGATGTGGTCAGTGAAATCTTAATCTGAAACCTGCTAGCATAAATCTGTTTTACACTTTCTAATGATACCACTAGGAAGAATATTATAAAAGGACTGCCGTTTTTTTCTAAGCATTTTTAAAGAAAAGTAAATAAATATGTTTGCATCTGAAGGACATACAGTAGCGTAATTCACAATGGTGGCATGCTGGGCAAAATGTATTTCTTCTGTTCCTGGTAAAAACTCTGGTTAACACCATGGGTGTTAACGTATGTGTCACTTGAAATAAGGTATCAGACAACATCCCTCCCTACCTTCTCCCCAGGAAGGTATTCTCCCAACAGCTCCCATTTTGTACTGTCCTGCTTATTGCAGGACATTAGCGTTCCAGAGAGAGTTTCAGCAGCCCCAAGGCTTTAATAGTGGTCAGGACAGGGAGAAGGAAAAATTACCAAATGCTTCCCCTCATAGGCTTAGGGCTGGAATTGTAACCAGAGGCTTTTGGGCCCGTATTGAAGGTCATGGTTTTTCTTGGCCACTCTTTCCCTGTTCCCTTGCTAGCCAACAGCAGTATGACCTGAGAGCCTGACCTTGTTTTTATTACCAAGCTCAATGAAGAAATATTTGTAATATTTCATTTCTGTATTAATGAAGGAGAAAAAAAAAAAAACAAAAAAAACCAAAACAAAACCAAAACCAAACCAAACAAACCTATACCTTTAAACTGGACCAGAAGTTACACGGACCTGCCTGAATCAGCCAGAAATTCTTTTAGGTAAAAGCATGCCACACAAAATTGGAAAGTTCCCCTTTGCCCAAATAAGAGTGAAATACCAGAGCCTTAGTTCAGTTGCTTTTCACTGTCTTATACTCCCATCCTCTCTCCTCTCCCTTTCTCCCACCACTCCCCCAAGGTATTCAAATGGAAAGGCTTTCTTTCAAAGGTATTTGCACAAAGAAGGCTTTCGGCAGCAGATGAGATTTCTTCTGATCAAAAGCATCTTAGTGTGCTCTGATCTTTCCCCAGAACTTAGCTAAACATGCAGAAAAAGGACTCTGGCTCAGTACCCTTTGCAGTTCCGGATCCTTTAGGTGGACGTGGTCATTGCATATTCCAGGGGCGTGCATGTGTGCGTATGTAGGCATATTTGCTTGAGTCTCAGCCAGGATATATGCCAAAGAGATTAGACTTCATCTTTCATCCTGGGGAGAAGAGAACCTAAATGGGTTTATCATGGGGTTTTCATTCACTCTGTCATTTCTCCCTTCTTTATAGTTCATTGCTAGACTTCTAATTTTTCTCGACAGCAGCGCACACCCCTGCAGCTGGCCTTGCATAATGATTCCCTCCTCCTAGACTGACACAAGAGGGGATGCATAAATCTCCTGCCATCGGGGTGCCTCCTTTAGCAGGCACTGCCCCCTCTCCCCCCTGGAAAAAGATCTGTCCCCTCCGCAGCACTCTCATTTACCACCTACTAGCTTTGCCTGCTGAGCCAAGATGCTGCCCGTGACCATTATCCTGCCTATGCTAAACATTGGGAATGGTTCTTTTCTGACAAAAATACAACCATTTTTTGTTCTTCTAATGACAATTATTAGTTGAAATTGGAGCGCCTTTGGCGATTGTATTTGACACAAACATTATACCGTACAGCACCCGGCTCTCATGAAAAGCAAGACCTGCCTGATGGTTTGAATTAGGAGCTGGTGGAAGAGGAGGACTGTAGGAGCAAGAATTTTGACCGAAATACAGGCAGGTCTTTAGAAGGTCTTAAGTTAGAGATCCCCATTGTCTTGAGGCCCTGGATTAATACAAAATGATTGCTTCGAACCATTGGGTGATTGCTTCGAACCATTTGACAGCAGTGCTGTCAAATCCAGGGCTGAACTCACCCGGCGCATTGGCAGTTTATAAATCAGACAGGACTTGTGGACTGTTTACAAAGTATTGTTTGAAAATCTCTCTTTCTTAGCCCTCCATCCTCACTTATACCAATGTAATATAACAGCTGGCTAAAAAATCAACACAGGAATAGTGTAAAAGGCAGCAGTCTCTGTTCCTGTCCTAAAGATGAAAGCAGGCACAGGATGAATGTGCGGTGCACAGGAAGAGCTTCATCATCCTTTACCAGCAGCAAAGGAATAGGTAAAGGTCAACCTCTCTTCAAGCGACTACACAAAATACTAGATTTCTCAAACAGGTATTTGGTGTTAGCCATGTTCCGATAGTCTGATAGTCACACTTTCTCTGAGAATTAAATGGTGTTTTTCTTCAGCTACAAGTATGTGGCTGTGTTTTCTGTTGCTGTCCCTAAGATGATTCATATTGCAGTTATTTTAAAGAGGCTGATAAACTACAATTGTTTATATACAAACAGAATATGGCATTGGCTGCCAGAAACCAATCTCACTAATATTTGGCTTGCTAGGTTGCCTCGTCTTTTCAAGTTTTGGCTATCAGAGAGAGCAAGCTGAAAATTAATTGAAAAGAATTCCTTTCTTTCCAAGTGCACTCAGAGCTAGTGGTGTTTTCTCCTCTGTAAATGCTGGCAATTGATTATAAAATGTCAGAGGTGTTAGCAGTGTCAGCAACCTTCATCTAGCCAGCTGGAATAATAGGCCAGACTTGCTTTAGGACACGCTGCAGTCGCTGACGGGTTTTGTTGCATCTGCAGCCAACTCTGTATCATTAACAAAGAAAAAAGGGTGGATGGAGAAGAGTGGACTGTAAATGTAACAGTGCTCATTCCACTAAGTTTACCTGAAAAGTGATCATTTTTTTGTGTCCAGTGCCATTTTGTACTCCTCATGGTCTTCTAATTAAGCCTGGGGGATTGTGGATCCAGGCTTTGATTTCAGCAGTATCAGCTGTCCTCCTTCTAGAGAAACAAACAAAACATTATCTCTCTGCTGCTGGGGACTAACTGGTAAACTGATTTATCTTCCATGCCTTGGTTACTACACATTATTAGGAATCCCACTCTCATAGCTTAATATACGGAACCGCATCCCTGCAGCAGACCTGCCTGCCAGCTTCGTATCGTGTACAGCTATTCCCAGGATGCTTAAATTTGACTTTGCATCTCAACTACTCCCACTTAATATAATGAGCTTTGAAGTAAACTATGGGGGTGTTGAAGAAAAAGCCCTCTATGTCTCACAACAGCCTCTTAGACTCTCTTTGAGGCTAAGGCTCAGCTTTGAAACGGGTGATCCTCTTTATTTTTTCAAAAATTAGAATAAAGTTATAAATGTGCTGTATTGTACCTGTGATTCTTGAAAAATGCAGGAAGAAAGATTGTGTATCCCTTTGCTTGGGAGTCCCATGTGAGTGGTCTTCTGAGGGCATTACCCTTTTCTTGCCTCAGTGTGCTCTTGCAGCAGTAGCAGTGACAGAACTTGACAGTCAACATGCCCATTGCGCCTGGGAGAAGTTATCTGAAGTCCATGGAGGGGAGGGGATAGGAAGAGAAGGGCAGAGATGACAGGAGCATTAGACTTTGAAAAGTAACAGAAAAGTAAGGTTCTGTTGAACTTGAGAACTTGACAATCCCATATGGCGTTCCTTGGCCTTAATAATGGAAAAAGTCTGTTTATTTTTTTGTTTTAATATCTTGTCTTTATGAAGGTTTAGGACTGGGATTCTTGTACTTTATTCCCTGGATATCTCATCTATTAAATAAAGTCTCTATTCCTCTCTAATGAGAGCAGGTACACAGTGGAACAGAAAAAGACCTTTATTCATTACACAAGTTCTTCTTGAGTTTAGTATTAATCAAGATACACTCATACGCTCAAGGATTTGGGGGTCAAAAATTATGACAAAGTTTGTCTCCTGAGACTCTCTTTGAAAAGTCAGCTTTTTACTGCTCAGTAAACCTGCCACCCAGCTAAAAGTTTCTGCTCATGGACACGACGGAGGCAGCCGGAGCTCGGGGCTGGGAGCTGGCTGTGTGATGATGCTCTGTGAGGGATGTGAGCTTGTGCATGACCTTGTGCCTTGGTAGAGGGAGGAGGTGTTACTGGGGGGACGGTGCTGGCAGGGAGAGGTGCGGAGCGTGCGAGGGACCCCGCTGCTTTCGCTGCAAATGGGTCTGGCAGCTGCCTGTGCCACCAGAGCTCAGGCTGATTTTAGAAACAGCATCCTGGCTTCAGAATCACAGGTAGAAAATGTATTACTATAAAGTGGTGGTTCTTCCACAGTAAATACCAACACTTTTTTTTTTTTTCTCCCAAGCCCTTCTTTAGTTTTACCTAACAAAGAACTTGGGATACATTCTCGTAGTTTTCTTACCAGGTTAGTTTTACTGAAATGTGTTAAATACTTTCAGTTTGTGACATGTGAAAAGATACTTCTGCTAATTTAAAATTAAAAATACATTTTAAAGAGTTTTGCTGTGCAAAATGCGTATAGATTTGAGCTATTGAAAAACTCCATGTTGGAGAAAAAATGGTGGTAAACACAAAAAAATGTTGGCTTGCATTTCTGAGAGGTATAAGCCAGTCTTTGTCCCCTTTGGAAAAAAATCATAGGATAATTTGAGTTGGAAGGGACCAGTAGAGGTCATGTAGTCCACTACCCTGCTCAGATCAGGGTCAGTGAGATCAGGTTGCTCAGAAATATAACGTATTTAGTGTTCTACACTAAAAACTTAAGTATATGGTGGTGAGTTTTTTGGGGGTTCTGAAAGGGAAAAAATTGAATTGTAAGGTGTCTCTTTTGTCTTCACCTTTCAGAAAAAGAAATAAAATAAGGAGGCCAAGGGAAGAAGTCCTTTACTATGCATTTCCTTTCAATTTTAAATGGAAATAAAAATTTCATCAGGCTAAACCTTACTTTCCATACTCAATTATTCCCCAGAAAGTTTAAATAAGTATAGATGTAGGCTTTTCAAGAATATGCCCCTAGAAGTTAATTTCTGAAGTGAAAGGAAACTGCAAGGTGACATTGCTTTTGAAAATCAAGCCTTAATAAAGGGCTTCATTTAGGCATCCATCCTTGAAAATGGATGGTGAACTATGTAAGGGCTGGGAGGGAAAGGGGAAAAAAGGAGATGCAAGAGAATGATGGCAGATGAAAGTACAAGGTAATTTAAGCCCTTGGTTAATGCCCATATTTGAAATTGGCACTGGTTGATTTGGTTATCCAACCATTGGCAGATCAAAGTCCAATTCTTAACATCAAGTGTTCTTGCCACAGATTGGGCCTGAGTAAATTTGTTATGGGTCTGCCATTGTCTTCTAGAAAATTAGCCCCTCCAAGGCAGAGTTGGGATGTTTTATAAATAGCTTTCTAGTGCTTTGCATGTCCCCAAGACATCTTAAGTTGAGAGGGTACCTGTAAGAGAGAAAAGCAGAGAGCGATGCTTATCGATAAAGGCAGTTGTAATGAGATTCCCTTTGTATAATGCCATGTTGAATCTCCAGGAGTCAGACAGTGTAAACATCTATCACTGGGTCTTGAATGGGAAGTACTGCATCACCCCTGTGCTGAGTTTGCTCAGAGTCTGTTCTTTTGTTCCAGGTGAGAAGAGCGAGGGGGACAGCCCAGGGCTCAGTTCCGGGGCTCTCCTGGTACCCACTAGAGCACAGCTGCATACGGCTAAACACTGATACTACCCTGCGTCCTCCTGAAGTCCCAGCAGAAGTGGGTTCCTCCCTCCCAAGCTGTGGTGTGTACGCAGACTTCTCATGTGATTTTTTTTAAGGTAAGCTCGCTTTTTCCTTTTTTTAATACCTTAGAGTTTTCTAAATGGGAAATTACATTATATTTTTCTAGGCAAATTTGTTGCTATTCATCAAGACTTTCAGACATTGCTGAAGCATATAATAAATGTTTATTACTACTAATGGAGATAAAACTTCTAGGAGCAAATCTTGCAAGAGGCATTAAAAATTAGCAAAGGAAAAAAAAAAAGAAAGAAAGAACAGCTTGGCAGAGGTCCTGTATTCATAAACCTATTTATAGATGGTGTACTGGGTAGAAGAGCAGGTTTGTGCCTCTGCCAGCAAGATGCTCCAGCCTACTGCTGTGCTAGTGCTTGCCCTAATTTTGCACTTACATTCTGAGTCTCCCAGGGGGATGCTGAGCAGATGTGTGATTGACCTGAATCTTGAAGGTGCACGGGTTTGACTGCGTCTCTGAGGATGATCGGAGAGATTCGATCAACATCTTTTCCAGGACCTGTTCACGTTGATTAGCACGTGTTGGCCTGACAGGTTTCTCAGGAACCAGCTCGTAAAACCGTCTTCCAACTAAGAATTTTCTTTATCCTCAAGTGGCCAAAGAGACCTGAAGCGAAGATTGACAGAGGGGTTGCAGAAACATGGCTCTTGGTCTGTTCTTTAGCTGCAAAGTGGTTTAAAACCGTTTTGGCAGCTTGCTTGGTGCTGGCGGCGCTCCTGGAAGCGCTGCCGCCGGGAGCACTGGTTCCAGCCTGGCATGAGCCTGGAGGGGAAACGAGGGATTTTGCCTGTGCCACTTTCATCTCGGCTACCAGTAATAATTGTCTGTAGACCATATTTTTCGGAAGACGGCACTTAGCTTTTCCAGCAAGAGAAACATGTGTCTCCTGTCTGACACCAAAGAGAAAGGAAACAATTGGAGAGGAAAATAAAAGAGCCAAGATAAGAAAACAAATGTATTCTAGTGTTTAGCTAGTAGCTGGCTGCATGCCAGTTTAGGAGGGGCTTTGTTTAGAGGTGGGTGGGTTTTTTTTGGATGCTTCTGTTCCATAAAGTTTTACTTCCACTTAAAAACAAAGGGGAAAGGAAGGGATCAAAATACAGTTTTACGTGCATGTGAGCTGCAGAATGAATAAAAGTGAAGACAGCTGTTCTAAACCAAAAACATACATTCTGCCCTCATGCATTCATTTATGCACCTAAAATGATGATTTTTCAAAATGTAGGGAAAAAGCATGAAAATAGCCACTATTTAAGCTTATTTAGAAATGCACATCAGCAAAGATGAGTATCGCTGAGGAACAAAGGTGGGTCCTGTGGGGGATTCAAATGTAAGGGTGGACTTACTGAAAGCAAGTAATAGCAGAGTAATTTAGCTGTGGAATTTTAAACCAATTATGTGAATAACAGAGGATATATTCTGAAAGTAGCCAGAAGTGCTTTCTTGTGGGTATAACTGACATGGTTTCAGAAAGCTTCTGCCTGGCCAGGGTTAGGGCTTCTGCAGCTGAGATAGCATGAGTGCTCCTGTGTTGGGCTGTACATCACTGCCTCACTGCAAGTCGGCTTTTCTCTGTCTGCCTCTCTCATGGTAAAAATCTTCCCAAAAGTGCACATAGGTGTGTTTGATAATACCCAGTGCCTCAGCTTGTTTCTGTGTCTAACCGGAAAGTCTAACGTTCAGAAGGTGCTTGGTCTTAGATTTTGTGGTGATTAAACATTTTGATAAGTTGCAGTAAACTACATCAGACTTTTATTGAAATTACTGCAGTTTTCACATAACTCGACTGATTAAAGGTAGTATTTCACGAAGCTTTCACTGATGTAGTTGTTTCTTGAGCTCTGTTCCTTTGAAAGGAAGATTAGCATCCTTGTGCTTTTTAATAAAATGAGCGGTGTACTAAAAATCCACTGTCAGCAGTTTGGCTTGAACACCAGAGTATGTGGCTCATTGCTCTACAGAACATGGAGGATATTAAATGTGGATATTAATTTCGTTTGTTCCTCCTTCACAAAGAAAATGGAAAATGCTCATACAAAAGGGGGAAATAGTTTATGGGATTCTTCAGCACTGCCTTTCATAGTATGCAGTTACAAACTCTTGAGGCTTAGTGGATATGAAGTGTTTCCTGGTGTTAGCTGTGTGTAAATAAGTATCAATCAGGTTAGGTGGGTGGTTGTTTTTTTGGTTTGGTTTTTTTTTTTCCCCCTTTGACAACTGTTGAGGTACCTACACGGGAGTGCTTAAAAAGAGAAACAAAACCTTTGAGATCTCCACTAAACTTCCTTTTCTTTCTCGAAGCTTTCCTCAAACTTCATTGATCTTCAAAGCTTTCCCTTTAAATGGGTGGCCAGCATGAGTATTTCTGCAAATTCATTTCACGTGAAGATTTTGTCTCTAAAGTTGTTCAAGTCAGCGTAGCTGCAAATCTGATTCACTTGTGTGGCAATGAACTTCACATGTAAATCGTGCTTCTAATAAGTTCGCTTTGTGCTAGAAGGTGCTAATGGCTGCCATCAATCAGAAGGCTAGTAGAAGTTGTTCTCCCTCTCTCCCCCAGACTAAATGAGACAGCAATTAAATGCCCTTTTGTTGAGTGATAGCTGAGACAATGGAAATCAATGTCCAAAGCACAAACCAGAATGGCAAGTCTTAAGTATAAGCTAAGCCGTGTGTCCCCAGGGATTGGCATGTTGATTTGCTTACAGCTGAGAGGGTATATGAAAGGAATAACTGGGAGGGTAGAGAGCAGGAGAAGCGGTAATGCTGCTTGGAGCCAAGCCAGGAGGGAATGTTTGCGGGGGAGACTCCGCCGTGGGGCCGTGCTGCCGTGATCCGGCCTCCGTGCGACCCAGGCTCAGGCGGCAGTACAAATGTGAGCCCGAACAGGCCCCTGCCAAAAGGTCACGGTAGAAAAATACGACACCAAGTTTGTTTGTGGTGTGTTTTGATGTTGGCTGCTCGAGAACGGGCAATATCTGATCTGGTGTGAAGCCTACTGATACAAACTTAACCTTTCAGCTTTTCTGAAAGTGCTGCAGCCGGCAGGGTGAGTTTATACTCAACCAGTGCCCTTATTGCAGTGGTTTAGATCCGTGGAACAGGATCTTTTTGCAGTGGTTTAGATCTGTGGACCGGAATTTGCTGTGTTAGAATCATGGAATCATTCAGGTTGGAAGAGACTCTAAGGATTATTGAGTCCAACCATCAGCCCTACTCTACAAATTCCTCCCCTACGCCAAATCTCCCAACACCACATCTAAACGACTCTTAAATACATTCAGGGATGGGGACTCAACCACCTCCCTGGGCAGCCTATTCCAGTGTCTGACCACCCTTTCTGTGAAAAATTCTTTCCTAATGTTCAGCCTAAACCTACCCTGTTGTAGCTTGAAGCCATTCCCTCTCTTTCTATCGCTAATCACCTGTAAGAAGAGACCAGCACCAACCTCTCTACAATGTCCTTTCAAGTAGTTGTAGAGAGCAGTGAGGTCTCCCCTCAGCCTCCTCTTCCTCAAACTAAACAGTCCCAGCTCCTTCAATCGCTCTTCATAAGATTTGTTCTCCAGGCCCGTCACCAGCTTTGTTGCCCTCATTGTCAAGCCACGTCCTAAGAACAACATTCCCCCCACCCTGAAAATGCCATCAGCTTGTTCCTGAGTGCTCACAAGTGCCGGAGTTACTCTTGTGTCTCTCCTAAATAAAACCACACCGTGAAGAAGCCCAGTTTGCTCATTCATTTCTTGTAGATGAAAACAATCCCTTGGGATCCTTAGTACTGGTTAACACTTTTGTCCAAAAGACATAGAGTCGCTGAGGTGGATGAATGTGTTTTGCCTGTCTTCTTCACTCCAGATCTTCTCCAAAGCTTATTATGTCAATGGGACACTTCCTTTCGACTCCAGCTCACAATTCTGCCTCAGCTTTATTGCCTTGCTGAAAGAGGCTTAAGTTACTCGAGTGCACAGGGCTGCATTGTCTCTAATTTGTGTGGGGTTTTTGTTTTTGTTGGGGGTGGCTTTTTTTTTCTGCTTTTGTGCAAAACTGTAAATGCATTGAGTACAATGAGCTATTGGATTTACTAATGACAAGGCACACTGCTGTCATGCCGCTCATACGCTGTTGGCAGAGACTGGGGCTACATGTTGCTATGTTGCTTTGCAGTGGCTCAGCTAAATTGAGAGCAAGTTTAAGGCTCCAAAGAATCGTTACAGTAAGAAATAATTTTTGTGCCTGAAAATAATTGCAAACAGATGACCATAGTAATCTGAAGGAGTACTAGGATTTGACTAAAAGAAAATATATTCAGCTTGTTCTGTGGTGGTCTGTATCTGTCATAGCTCTTTTGAGAGCTTGAACAAAGAAAAACAAAACTACTGTGTTAAGAGGTCCACGGGAATCCCTACAAGTTGGTGTTCCTTGTCCTTATCACTCAGTGATCTGTCTCTTCCTTGTGTCCCCATCTTTTCAAACAAGTTCTGCTCACTTTTAGTCTTTGATTTTCTAGTATTGACAGTTACTGTGAATGACACACTTCACAGTCTTATTGTCTTCACTTCTATTCGGGTGTTCAGCTGTTAATGTGAATTAACGTGTGTATTAATATGAATGTTCACATTAACTCTAGTTCTAGCCTTGACTTGCACCTGACTTCTGCATCGGGTTCTCATCGGGAATGGTATTGCTGTGTGTAATGTGCCCCTGAGTATAACGCTTTGAACCGTTTAATGTAGACCTTGGATTATTAATGTGATCTTCACTGTTGCCAATACCTTTTCTTAAATATTAAAGCATTCTTATAAATAAATATATAATAATAAATTCTGCATGTGGCCAAGATGATCATAGGCATAGAAAGAGCAAAAGCTATTTGTACTGTTTTATAGTTAATTATTCTGGGCGTAATTTTGAATAATCACAGATTAGCTTTTTTTAAGTATCTACTTCTATATTGCAAGCCTTCAGCAGTCCGATAAAGCAAAGCCATTGACTGCTATTTGATGTGTCCATTACCTCCTGCAAATGCCTTGGAATACAATGGGGTAGCACGCAGACTTCAGAGCTGTCATGACAGGTATTAAGAACGTGTCAAATCCCAGTGATGGCTGATAACATATCTGTCATTTGTGATGGGATTATTAGGAAGAGGAAAGCCACTAGGAGAAAGATACTCTAGGAAAAATGAAAGGGGGGAGGGGAAGACAGGAGGAGAGAGGATTTACTGTTCTTTGGAGCTGCCTGGTTTAATTAAGCCTTGTCTAGTCCATAAACAAATCTATTAACTTCCTGAATGCTTTGGCAGTTTACACACTTGAATGCTGCAGCAGTAATTCCATAGAATGTAGGTTCCTCTTTGGTGGATAGTTGCACTAAAGATACTGTAAGGATGATGAAGGTTTCTTGACCAGTACCTAGAAACAGCTAGTGCAACAGTACTATATTTTTTTTAATTTTGTTTTCTAATTGAGAGTTTGGCAGAATATTACGGAAGAAAGAATTCAGTGGTCACATAAGACATCTTCTGCATGGAGACTCTTTATAGAGCTGAGGAAGGAGAACAGTCTGCCAGTCCCATTTGATTTGCATCTTTGGTTAGCAAAAGGATGTGGAAGATTGCTTTTTTTCACTTGTGTATATGTATCTTGTGTAAGTGTGGAAAGAAGGCTCATCATCTCACTTGGAAAATTAGGTTCTGCTGACTGCGTCCAGTGTGCCTAGTACACAAACTGCTGCCCTTCAGGTGTTTCAGGCTGAGCCGTAAACACATCAGAGATCTAAAAGAAGTTAAATATTAAGACAAAAGAAGCATCTTATTCTGCTGCCTTCTGGTAGTCAGGTAATGCCAGGACAGAGTAGGTGAGGTGCATGCTTCTTGCTGTCAGCGTCTTTTTTGGTGCAGAAGTATCCCCAGGAGCAGTAGAACCAGCGTAGCTATCTCATACAGCCCCTAGACACAGTGCAATTTTTTGGGGGCAAGGGCATTTGAGGGTGTCAGGAGAGGGAGAAATCTGAAGTTCAGTGGGCTGAGACAGCTATTCCTAGCTCTTATATGTTCCCTTAAATCTCCTTTCAGCAGGATTGCCTTTGAATGAAGACTCATAACACTGTCCAGACTGTCTTTCTGTCTCTTCTGCCAATTTATCTGCTGGCTTTGTATAAAAAACAATCTCTTCCTCTTCCACAGGCACAGACAAGGTGCTTATCAGCTCTCTCAGGGCCCTTAGTCCACTGGGGAAGCAAAGTAGTGGAGGTCAGCCCAGTGCCCAAGTGGGCACTTGGGTACCATGGGATTGTTGCTGGAGGGCTGGATGTGTTCAACCAGGGTGGCTGCCAGCTTGGATGATGCAGCTGGTGGCCTTCTGTGCTGGTTGATGGTTCGGAGAGGAGCAGCTGCTCTGAATGTAAGCAGGAGGTAAAAGGACTGTCTCAGGTGTGGGGAGCAGAAATGGAGAGCAGAGAGACAGAGAAGACCTGTGTGAAGACCAAGCTGTAGCTCTCGTTGCCTGGAGTCAACAGCGGTTGACCAATGTTTCAATGATCTCAGTGGTATGTGAGAAGCACTAAGTGGCCTAACCAAGAGGTTAGGGGCAGGGAGCAGAGGTGGGACAGCAGGGTGGCCAGCCAGCCTTTTGCCCCTGCAGAAGAACATGCTGGAGCACGTGGCAATGGCTGTGGGGTGAGCTATGGCAACGGTACCCGCTGCAGGCGTGCTCACAGCAGGATACCTGGTGTGTACTGTGGGGGAAGAGCATGCACCAAGGCCGTTGTAGCATGCCCATGGGCTCACGCCCTTGCTTACCTCATGGAAACTCGCTCGCCTCCCTGGGCCCTCAGGAAAGACCATTTTTTAAAATTTTGTTTTGTTTTTTATTTTTCCTCATCTCTAAATGCACTGTTACCCCACCCACAGAAGCTGGCTGAGCAAAGACCAAAGAGCAACCTGAAGCAATGATGCCAAGTTTTAAATCTGATGTGGCTTAATTAATTTTCCAAGGCAGCTCTCTCGAGGGCCTTGTAGCAATCATCCCAAAGCAACCAGTGATTTGGGTACCTCAACCCAAAGCTGGTTTAGCTTAAGAGTGGATAAGGAGCCTGATGATTATTTTTTTTTATAATTTATTTCTCCTCCAGAAGCTGAATTCAGCATTTCTTCAGAGCAACTTGAACAGTGCACCCAGAAATCATTAATCATACTGTAAAATCTTGGCTTCAACTTCCCCCTTTATACATAGGAGATTACCATATGGGTTGTTAACATGGTGTCTTGCTGGCTGGCAGTACCTTGGTTCATACCTATTAAATACGGATTCAAAAAGAGGAAGGGCTGTGGAGGAGAACGAGGCTGCAGCGAAGAACCTTCCTGCACCAGTCACAGGTTTGCTTTTGGCCATGGGTAGATGCAAGACAGATGTTTAGGTGTATCAGTGATGGGCAGCCCACGGTGTAGGACTTAGCTCTTTGGTGGCTACCCCTTCAGGAGAAGACACCAGCATAAACAGGGACTACTGTCAGCTTTCACAGACTACTTTTTTTTTTTTTTCCAGTGCTCTCAATGTCTTCCATCAACTTCCATGTTTAATAGATTTATGTGGTGAATGGGTTTTCTATCCTGACAAAGGGCTACAGTGAAGTGCACATGAGCTTGGAGTACTTCTGAGGGAAGCTATTCGTTCCCCGTACTCTCTCTCCCTTCCCTAAATCACTAGATTTTTAGTTTAAAAGAAGGATCTGGGAGGTATTGCAGAAGTTGACATGAGACAGCTATTTCTTCTTTTCATTTTGTTGTACATGACATGTCCTGAGATAACACAGAAAATCATGAGGTTAGGGGAGTCACCCCTGAAGATCGTTGAACTTTTAATAAAATTCCTTTTAGTGTCCAAGATCAACACTGCCCTGTATGGTCTCAGTTCTGTTTTACATGTGCTCACACTTAGCTGCAGTCCAGTTTCTGATTTATTTTCTTTTTATTTAGTGGTAGGATTAGAAGGATCCTGTGAAAACCAAACCACCGCTACCATCCAGTTTAATTACACAAGGATATCTTTAACCTGGGGAAAAGTCTCACTCTTGAATTCATCACATATTTGTATGAAAACTGATTTCCATGTTTGTTTGAACAAAGTAAAACATTTCCAGCAATTAAAGACATCAGCAGTGGTAATGGTTGCTGTTTGGGAGAGGGGAGCTGGAAGGCAAAATATTGCAAAATGACTTTTTGCTGATAACAAACAAAGCCCAGTGGGAGATTTCTGTTTTGAAAATATTTAACTGTTGACATGAGGATGTTTGTTAGAATATTTTTAGTGCTGATAAAGGAAAGCAACATTCATTGGAGTTTTGATAATCCTGAACAAAAACACATGTTAAGCTCTGGTTGCTCAGCTCGGGATGGTAGCATTACACTATGTGTAGGAAAGGTTCTTCTCAGCTAACAGCTTTCTCTATTGTTTCCACCTCTAAGTCTTTTATTTAGAGGAGAGGGAATGAAAGGGATAAAGAGAGGTTTGGTCGGAAGGAGAATAGTGTTCTACATGAGTGTCTCTGATAAGACTTCCAAGATGGTGTTTGCAAGTTGAAAGGTTGCAGCTAAGCCTAGGTAAAGCTAAAAAATTTGTACTCATTTTAATTGTGGTGTAAAGCATTAGTATTATCATATGAAAAGCACCAGTGATGCCTTGACTTGCTTGATAAAATAAGAATCTGTTCATGGTAATGACCATTAACTCACTGACAGGATGATAAAGAGATTACAGGGTTCAGCTTCCTACTTATAAAGAATTGGTTAGTGCACATGGCATTCTGCTAGTCCCATCCCAGTGTGTGTTGTAGAACAGTCTTGGAAAACATTTTTAATATTTTTAATGTGCTACCTGACAGCATGATCTCTACAGTATACAATTTTCTGTTCCTCTGACCTCTTACACACCAATTGTATTGAGAAAACATTAATTAAATGGGAACAATATATTTATTGTGACTTGAAGTTGCTTTTATCACAGTTCCTATTGTTCAGGTTCCTCAACAGGAATGAAAGAGCCTGCTTAAAGATGCTCTCCAAGCACTCTGTTTAAGGATGGCTCTTTGTTCACAACTGCCAAAAAGTAGCAGCAAACTATAAAAGGAAAAATTCCCTTCTGTGTGATTCCAGTACCTTGAGTCTTCAGGCAGAACGTTTTATATTAATTCACTTCCAGGTTTAGCTTAGTTTAATTTTAGCCTGGGTCATGGGCCACCAATATGTTTTGCTCTTCTTTAAATGGACTATGCATCCCTTGGTAGCACCTTGAAAATCTAGTAATTTTTGCAGAGAAAGGTGGCACCTTATGGGAGTTCACTGGGAGTCTTGTTTATACACTAACCTGTGTCTATCATGTATTAATTTATTTATTTATTTGTGATATGTTATATTGACAAAGAATGCCTCAGTGCCCTGAATGGAGAGCAGTGTCTGTTGTGTTACAGTGCTGGTAGTGGCCATCATCTAAAGATCATGAGGCAGATTGAACAGTCAGGGGATCATGGGTAAGATTTTGAGTTCAGAGTCCAGCAAAGTCCCATCCTTCTGAAAAGGCTCAAAGCCCCACTGCTTCTCACTTCACTAATGAGGCAATTTAGCTTGACAAAACTGAATCTTTTTCTTTGTAAGCCCTGCCTCTTTTATGGCATCTTGCATACTGTGATGTACAACATCTTCAAATGAGAGATGAATCAATTATCTTTTCTGTCCTAAATACAAAACGTAGTTTCTGTGAGAAACACCAGCTCACTAATAGAGTTTGAAAAGAGGACAAAGTCTTTGAAGTAAAGATATAAAAAGATATTGGAAGTTGATTAAAAATGTACAGTTCAGCTGAGCTGGGTGCCCCCCTGAAAGAGGAGACACACCTTGCTATTAGCACTTAGAGTAGTTATACCTTTTCCCGATCACCTGGTTTCCCTGTCCCTTTTTCCTATTGCCCAGGTAGGGACTTGCAGTCTTCCGGATTGCCTGCTGAGCTCATGTCATGATTACAATGTTTTCATTGAGTTGTTTTCTCCTTATGACCTCCTTTGCAAAATTTTTGGTTACAATCTGCTTACAAAGGCTATTTACACAAGTTCCCATTTACAAAGGGTGGCTCTGTGTTACTCTGAGTTTATAGAAACTTAGTTTCTATATGCACAGGCAAATTCATTATGGAGGAAGCAAAATTGTTACCTATCTCTTACATTTCCATTTAGGGCTAAGTGTTAGCCAGTATAGTTTCCATAAAGTTGCACTCCCTCAAGCCCTACCCAGCAGAAATGTCACTGATTTGAAGTGCCCCATTACGTTCTTGTCCATCCCGTTCCTACCTTCCGACTGTTCCTGCCTTTCTGTCACAAAGTTTTGTTCTCTGATGTGTCAGACTGATCAATTATGTATCACACAGAAAGGCAGTTTGCTTTTCTTAACTCTCCTGTCTAGCTGTAACAAGATCTTCTCTCACCTTTCTAAATAGTCTCCTGCCGGGTTTGAGCGTTTCCACAGCACTCGTGTTACTCCTAGTGATGTGTGAAATTCCCTCATTCCCTTTTCCTTACCAACCTTCACGTGCATTTGTATGAGATAGAAAGGTTGCTGTAAAGTATGGAACAGAGGGGATTGCGATGAGAGAAAGTGGGAGAATGTCACCTGCAGCCTGTTAGGTCATAAAGAACATAAATCACAGGATTTGGAAGGTTGCAGAAGTCAGTCTAGGGAGCTGGGTGCTGCCTGCTGCTTGGAAAATTTAGGGGACCTGTTCAAATCACACTGGTGCCAGAGAAGAACACCTACCCTGAAGCATAGGGTGTGGGGGAGTAACTGAGCTCTTAGGTTAAGCCTAAGTGTGGGCGAAGCTTTGCAGCTACACCGCTCTGACTCCCTGTCTGCCAGCCCTCAGCCCAGCTTTAACCAGGTTGGGTGCTTGGAGTGAGGTGTTCACCTCAGCTGACACCGTGTATCCTGATGGCAGCTCAGGTACGGTTTCAGTATTCGACCTGTTACTCCAGGCCTATGGGCTTTTACGAACGTAAACCGTATTGGTTATTTTAATGTCCCAAGAATCTCTACCCCAATCTTTTTCTGCCAGAATATCTATGGGGGGAAAAAAAAAAAGTGATTTATTTTTTGTTTAAAGTGCTTATTCCATCTGATTCTTTTGTTGATGTTTCTGCCCATTGTTTGTCATCTTCTTTCTTGTGACAGGCATGCTGAAATTTGACTATAGGCTTTGCAATATACACAGTTTGGGATAAAGCTAATTTAATTTTTTCTATGTATGGAATACAGAATGCAGAAAGAAAAGCCTGTAAATTGCTTCAAAAGCATTGTATGGTTTAAAATTTATTTGTTACCCTGCAGTTATCCATAAGGTCCTCTCTAGAGTTAGCCATCTGTATAGTGACTTATCGCACTGCATGTTTCATATCTGGCACGCAAAAAAATGATGTTTATTCTTTTCTTCCTGATGTGAAAGCCATTCTCAGTCAATAAGCTGTCAAGCTACCCCTTTGTCATTATCACTGCCCACTTGTGTTCTTTCACATCAAGTCTCCTAAATCTTGCCGGTGTAATGTGTTAAATTCTTTGACAAGAATGTTCCAGTTTTGGAGTGCTGAGGGCTTTGCTTGTTTTTCTTCATGAATGGAATGAAACACTTCTTGCTGAAAATACAAATGAAGCAGAAACTGAAAAATTTAGACTTCCTTCGTAATCAGTGGAGGAAAAATGGATACTTCTGGACTGTTATCCACTGCAGCCCTCGAGCTCTCCACCTTGGAGAAGATTAATTGCATTCTCCAAGTGCCTGGTTTTCTCAGCTGATAAAGAGAGGTTAGTTGGCTCACTGCAAGAGCTATTTCCACACCGTTGCTACGGAATTTTAAGAAAGATGGGCTCCAGCATTTTGGTTCCAGCAATGAATAGCACAGCTAAGCAAGGACCTGTATGTCTTCTACTGTCTTTCTATTTAAAAATAAAAAAAATGGATCCAAACCCTATTTCACTTGTGCATCCAGATCACATCTGTGAGGTCCTCTCACCTCCCCCCACCCCAATTGGGGTTTTTTACTTGCTTGGCTGCAAGAAGATTGCTTTAAAGTTTTAGTCTGAATTTTAAACTGAACGTGGTGAAATGCTTCAAAAATAGGCTGTTTACATCCCCTTCCTTAAAAATATTGCATGCTAGCACTGGGAAAGCTTTACCAAATATATCCAGTAAACTGATTACTATTCTCTAACATTAGCCTTTTCCCTGCAATGCTTGGGGAACACAGTGCAAATTGACTTTTTGAGACTGTGTTATATTTCACATTGTTGTAATCATAATAAAGCAGAAAATGGGATGCACCATTTAAGTCAAAATGGTTTTGACCTCTGCCTTCCATAAATTTGTATTTAGGGCTGTGGATGGCCTTATGAAAAGTTATTTGTGCTAGAGGTGGTCTCCAGCTTTGCACAGAAGCCAAGGATGGAAAAAGTACATGAGAGTAACAAGTTCTGTATCTCTCATATTACAAAGGATTTTTTCCTCCGTATCAGTGCAGTTGTCCACCTTGGTGTAATCTCACACAGTGCTGCATATTGTTTTTTTATGAAAGCACATGATATTCTACAGCATGAATTGGGGAACTGGATGATTATTAGGTTAAAGCCCAGTGTCTGCTCCACAAACAGCTGAGCTGCTGGGGGACATTGGTGTGGGCTGGCAGAGCTGGCTGGCCAGAAGGGCTGAGCCATCGTGATCCCTTCGGTGCCAGGTCTGCTGCCACCCAGAGTGATGTGAGCTGACCCGGATAACTCTTACCAACCACCGTGCTCAAGAAGAATTCCAGTAAAAAGAGATAATTTGGTAGAGCAAAGTAATGACCTTGTGGAAAAACGACATGGGGGGCTTTTGTGTGCTTCTCAGCCTGTCTGCCCCGGGTCAAGCTGATAAGTGTTGGGAGGCAATGGTAATACGGTACCACTCCAGCTGCCCCTTCAAGAAGGAGCTTAACCAAAGCCCCAGTGACGTCTGAATTTCAGTCCTCTAACCAGCTCAGTGCTTTTGGTTAAATTCCTGCTATCTTTGTGTGGGATTTTCTTCCAGCCACTAAATGTCCCATCTTTGTCTTCATCGTGTTGATTTACTGGCCTTGATGAAAGTGTCAGTCACTTCTGCACTGTATTTTCTTTTCAAAATACACTTTATTTTATTAATTTTTACAAGGTGAATTGATGTGCTCGGGTCTATATTGTTTACATTTTAATTTTTTTCATTTTCTTTCTTAACTAAATATTCTCATCCATTTTGATTTTATTTCTTATGGAAGCTTTCCAGAGCTGCATTACATGTGCTTGATTTTAATTAATTATGCATCACCTAGTGAGATATAGATATATAAAAATGCATAAAGCTAATACCTTTATGCATTTGGAACTGAAATGCACTTTTGCGAAGTGATGGGCCTATAATACGTTACTTAAAAGGCTCTGACTCATGATTGCAGGCAGATTTTTTTGATAGAGGGGACGGAGTAGCAGCACGGGTAATCTTTGATCTTTTGCTTTTCACCTCTGAAAGGAAACTGTTTTCTCGACCATCTGCATCCCTTGCTTCTCTCAGGCTCTTGCTGTGTACTGGGTAAGGTGAGAAGTTTTGGCACCTTTGCCCAAATGCATTTCCAATGCAGCATCTTTGAAGGCAGGACTTTGTGGTGTGCACATCTCCGTCAGCTGAGATCCTTTCCCCATATTTCAGACTGATCTGGATTGCTCAGGCCTTTTTATAATCAGATGGTGCAGCTTTTCCTATACTGGTGATCCCAGCCAGCCAGCTTGTTCCTCTGGAGGCACAGGGCAGCATTTCTGAAATCACTCAATGCTTCCCTTTCCTCCTAAGTGCTAGTGTCCTTTGATCTTCCTTCCCTAGGCTTGGCAAAGAGCCCTGCCATGAGGATCAGTGTGAGGAGTCCTGCAAAGCTATAAACCTGGCTAATTTGTTGGAGGGGTGGCTTCTAAGTGCTGGCTGTTGTTTCACTTTTCCTGCCTTGTTACTCTCCAAGGCTTGTATGGCTTCCCTGTATTTTATAACTGTGTGTTTGGGTGGGCAACAAAGCAAAACAGAACAAGAAGATGCAATGGTTGGAGGTTTTGTGTTTTAAGAGAAAGAAAAAAAAGACACATATGCTTCCTTAGTTCAGCCCACACCAATATAGTTGTTTTCTTCCCTCTCAAAATCTATCTACATTTATATGGCAGGAAGATACCACTTGGCTTTATTTTAATGCCCCGCCCTGCTCAACATCAAAGTCCAAATCTATTTGTCACTCTACCAAGTTACCTTTCACCCATAGTTTCCAAACACCGCCCAGGCATTTAAAAACAGAAATGATCACAGTATGGAAACAACAAAGTCTCTTGCTTAATTAATTTGCATGTGCATTATCCGTGAGAAGGTATCTCCAGATGCAACACATTGTAGTTACTTGTCTAGGTGGTTCTATTTTAATCTCCTCCTGCAAGAGGGAAGTGCTATGATCATGGCCAACCAAAGAAGTTCTCCCTTCTTTATGCATGGACTTCTTCCAGTTTAAACCACCCATACGTGACATCTAACTCCCTTTGAAGTTGATGGAAAAGATTTTTGCTCTGTAAATACCCAGTATATGGCCTAAACACGTACTGCTCAGTCTCCCAGAATAGTTTGCAATGGTTACAATTCCTGCAGCTTCTGGGGACTTGGCTACATTTTTGTTGTAGAAGTAGCTAGGCTCAGTATTTCAAATATGTCTTCACTGCACCCTGACACCACACAAGATTAGTTTCTTCTAATGTTAGCATCTGGATTCCAACATGACTAGTGCTTCCATATTTTTTGTTTCCATTGCATTCCTCAGCATGAAGTTTACCACAATGCAGAAAGGCTATACTTCAGTGAAACTTGTAATGGGTGTTAAGAAAAGTATATATAAACGGTGTATCACTTCCAAGCCGTCACCTGAAATGCTTCCCCCCACTCCTTCTCCTGTCACTTTTACTATTAATAAGAAATTTACATTGCTGTCTCCTCTGCCAATAATCCAATGGAAAAATTTCAGCTCAATCTTGGGAGGTAAAAATATCTCGCAGGTGACTCCAAACTGGCAAATAAGAGCTCAAGTTTTTGGTAAAACAAACAAAAATATAATCCAGGCTAAGTACTGAGGTTTTACTCTGGCTGTTGACTTTACAGGCCATTGGTTTGAATAAAAATCAGTAAAAACATGATGTGGAACAGAGTAGAGACGGCTGGAGACTGATTCCTGTGTTGCTCGTTCTATACACGGTTGTATTTTCACATATTCTTTGTTTTATCTGCCTGAGACAGTAGTTTGTAATTCAGACAGCCAAGAGGCAGCTTCTTTGAAGGCAGCAGTATTAAAAATACTGCTTCTTTTTTGGCAAACTGGAAACATTCTTGTGTGTGTTTAAGAAAGATGGGCTGGATATTTTTGGATGCTCACTAATTCAGTTCAGCTGTCCCTGTTGTTTTGTTTGCTTGGGTTTGGGAAATGAGAGCAAGGGAGAATATATGGAATGACAAGAAAAGTAATTCTTTATGGAGCTGCAGACCACCTTATTCATATCTTCTCTGTATATCAAGAAATTGATCATTTACTGTGTCTTTTAATTAGTAATTCAAAACATGTATCCTTGTAATGGGCAGACCAATTTGGTTTTATCAAAGTAATCATCTGAGGGTAATATTCTCCTGTGTAGCTACTGGTATACCAGCTGTTGTATCTGCAGTGTCTGTTTATCTTTGATACGTTTATGAATTTACTTACACAGCAAAAGGTAAGAAAGCTTATGGAGGAAAAAAATAGTAATAATAAAAAAAAGAATGGTAACAGGGCCTGTGGAAAACATTGCTGCAGAAACTCCCTTGAGGGACAGTACCCCAAACCTTTGAAGCAACTGCATACTACAGAAGTAAAACCACGTTAACATGAGCTGATGGATGGGTTTCCATGCACCGGAAAAGAAAATGGGGATGGATGGCTGTGGGACAAGCTGGGGCTACTTTTCATCTTTACTCAGAGGCAGCTGGTCATTTGCTTCATGCAGTGGGGAGCAGAGGCAGGAGCAGACAGGATGCCAACCTTGCGCACAGTTAAAAAAGGGTGAAATATGGTGCAGGAGGAGAAAAGGGAAAGTGAATATCAGGGAGGAGTGAAACCCCAGAAAATCTTTATGCCTCTGAAGATAAGCAGGTTCTATTCTTCTTGGACTTGTTTTTCTTCCTGGTGGTGCTCAGTGTTTGACATCGTATGTCCTTCTTTGTTACAAGTGAGCAAGAGACGTTATCTCCCTTTTGAGAGGGCTCTTTCTTTTCCAGCTTGAGAAGGTGATTACTCAGGGGAAGGTTCTTAAAACCCCAATAAATCTTGGGATCCCAACAGTTAGTCCCAATATATATTTAACATTTTAAGCTTTGCTTTTAGATAGTGTGTTTCTACTGCTCCTTTACCACTAGCAAGGGATATAATTTTCTTCATGTTGCATCTGTTAGCAGTCAATAGCTTAACGATCAGCATTCCCAAAATCGTACCAAAACCCATGGGTTTAACATGCTTGCAGTCACCTTGAGGTTCTTGACAGACCTGGATTATTTTAATTGACATAATGAAATAAATATACTGTACAAACAAGAGAGAGACTGTTTTCATGTTGAGGCGCATTAGTTCACTGGTCATAAAACCTAAATTGCAGTATATTATGCAGCCATCCCTAGAAGATGCCAGTTGATAAGGTTTTGCAATACACCCCTGCACAGAACGGTGTACTCCAGTTTGCTACCTCCCTAAACCGGTTGCTTCCCTCCAAGCAGCCAGAGCAGCCAGAAAAGTGAGGGCACAGACCAGGGACTTTTGTATGTGTAGTTTACATTTATTAAGAAATAAGTACAAAGGGATCTGGACTAAATGTGATGATGGTTTTACAGTGCATTCAGGATGCCTTAGGTGAAGAGGGAAGTTTGATGATCAAAAAGTTTTCTTTAAAACTTGGAGCCCGCACGTACTCCTGAAGCTACAGTGCCGTTCTGTGTGATTAGTTTAGGCTTTGGCATAACAGTTGTCTAAGATAAATACAACTGGCTTAACCTGCTGGTTCTGCTTCTGGGGTGTTGATTTTGAAAATAGTTTTGTCTGCCGGGGGGAGTGTGTGGGTGAAGCTTCCTGGGGGTGACTGCCACTCTGAACTCTTGCTCCATAGCTCCAAAGCTGGAGCACAGCTGAGAGGCAGAAGGACTTTTAGGCATCTGTGGGATCCTACCTGCTCTTAAAATGTATTTCCAAGATTTTTAATCCACATAAATCACCTGGCCCTTCAGGGATAGATGGGTTTGTTTTAAACTTGATAGGTCTGATATAGTGTCGGTGTAGAGTCAACAGTCTGTCTGCAGCAAGGCAGCTGAGAGTACTGTCAACGGGACAGTGCTTGTAGGGGAGACGAAACCTACTTCAACACCAAATTAACATACTTTGGGTCAACTGCATAGGTGTAAAAAAATAATATATGCAGAGAGGAGGCAGCTGGCTGCTCAGAAAGGGGCACCGCCCGGAGTGGTGCATAGGAAGGGAGCAGGCAGGCCCAGCAGAGTCTCCATGCCAGCCATCCCTTGGACTGAGAGCCGAACCAGGGACAATCCCAACTGCCTGTGGCTCCTCTCTGGCACAGGGAACACGGAAGGACAGATGAGGAGAGGAGTCCAGCCATGACTGGAAGTGGAGGAGCAGCCTGCATGGGCACTTTCAGGTGCCGGGGACGTCCTGCACCTGGACAGGGCTTTCCCCTTCCCCAGGCTGCTCAGCTCTTTCTCACAACCTCCTTCTGCAGGTTCTCATTACCCTGGCTCCTTTTGGCATCCAGGCCCTCTTTCCTCCACCCTCTTCTTTTATATTTTCCTCTGTATTCAATCCTGGCCCAACTGTCCTCCACCAATATGGGTTAAGGGGTTTGCTGCCCTCGTGCCCCATTTGCTCTCCTTGTGCCTCAGTCCCTTTCTCTTTGCAGTTCAGTAACCACATCTGTAACAGGTGTAAATGCCACCTCACATTGTTTTTCTGTGAAGAGATCAATCTAGCATTGACAATCATGGTCCTCACCAGCTTCAGAATTACATCTATTAAAGTGGGAGGCTGGATGTGTTTTGTGTGGTTCTGGTTTTTAAAGCTTGTTATATTTAAACTAGATAAAAGGACAACAACTGGTTAAAAACAACTTCAGGTCATTGGTTTGCAAGGGCTTAAATAGTATAGAAACACTGGAATAATTTGAAAGGCATTTCAGGTAATATGAAGGTTTATATATCTGTTAACTGCCTGGCAAAATTAGAGAATTAATTGAAAGGGAATGTTAGCTCATTAGTGGAGTAAGCTAATGTAAAAAAAAAACCAAACCCAAAAAACCCTAAACTGCAGTTTTCTTTCAAGACTTACTGTGACAGAATAACCTATTAATGACATGATGCTTTGGAAGGCAGCCTGGAATGGAGGCAAGTGTTCTGATAATTTATCAGCTTCAGTGTTTTATCTGCATGCTGGGATAAAGTCTTACGCTATGAAGTGAGGTTCCTTCTTCCTCCCTACCCCTCCACATTAGAGATTAAACACATTCATTTAATGACCAGCCCAGCCTAAACCTTGACACTATGCTTAAAACACATTTTTGGATATGAAAAAAATTTAATGTGCGAAAACATTATGAGCAGTCCTTAAACATGTGCAAGTATATATTCTTATATCTTCTATGAAATTACTAAAATTTATTCCATAAAGTCCATGGTCAAAAGGGAGTACTCAGAAATGCACAAAAGAGAAAGGGCACCTTTGAATATGTACACGTATATGGGCATTTTGGCATTTTGGTAATGAAGATGTTGCACCGTGTGAGAAGGAGGAGAGCTAGAACTTCAGTAAAGTTTTATGAGACTGAGCAGTAATACAGAGCCACACTCCTGGAAAGAAACCACCCTGAATTAGTGTTACTTTTATTTGTTTCTGTTTTGGGGACCTTGGGGATCATTTATCACCTCTTCTAAAAACCACAAAGTTCCTTCAGGAGAGAGGAGGGAGTTTCAGAAGGAGGGAGAAGTGCTTGGTGGTCCCATGATCCCATTACTCCTGGAACTGGGAATTTGCAAGACAATGTTGAAAACCAGGAAGGTGGATTAGTTGTTCCAAGTGGATTTGGATTTAGAATATCCAACTTTTAACTGAATGCATAACACACAAGTTAGTAATTTCATGATTACTTCTGCTTTGCTGGGAAAACAGAATATTCTAAACCAGCCTGCTGCCATTCAGTGGCCTAAACCTGCTTTCATGTTCTAGTTTCTTTTCCAAGGACTGGTAAAAACTACTGCAGTTGCTGATGTGAAAAGGAAGAACAGATTATCTCTATCAGTACTTGAAAGAGAAAAATGCATAAAGGCAGACTTCAAAGCCAGTCTGGTGATCATAGCTATATGATTAAGTTGAAACATTTATTTTCTTTTTGGTTATGAAATGTTATGATGAGTATTTCTGCAATAGAAATAGCCTTAAATATGTATCGGAATTAACATACTGTGGTTTGACCATCACAAGTCAACTATAAATGTGCAACTTTCTTGAGCTGTAAACCACTGGCTGTGTAAGTGTTTTTTGAATAAAATAGTTATGCATTTAATGTTCAGCACTGTTGCTAAATTAGAGTAGTCACTGGAAAACAATGTTCTCTTTATTGAGTATTGTTAAAACATAAGTGCTGCTGTTTGACTTTATAAACACTAATAAAAAAACCAGCAGTTTTAATTCTTATTATTTTTTAAAGAAATATACCAAAGTACCTGTCAGTCTCTTCTTGTATGTGCAGGCCTGTGTGCAGGTGCGTTTTGACTTAATGAAGATTACTCTGAAATTAAACTTCTGACTCTTAAGTGGGTAATTGGCAAAGAAAGCCATAAATTGCTTCTTCATTAGACAGCTTGCAAGATTGAGAAATCAAATGGGGTATTTGTTTGTTGTTGCTTGGTTGTTGGTTTTTTTTTTTCCTTAATTGGGCATTTTAAAAAGTAAAGATTTGGGAAAGTTAAAAAAAAAAACAAAAAAAAAAACAAAAAAAACCCACCATATTTTGTCCAAGGTTAGTACATTAATTTTATGAAACTTACAGTATCTTTATTGGAGTACCCCTTGGGGGAGGACACCTTTTGCTTTTCAAAAATATCATGATTTTATGCAGCATTTCAATGCATTACTTATTCCATTTTAGTCTCTTATTAGTGCCTTTGGGGAACAAAGGGCTTTTTCCCTAAAACTCACCAACTGTAAGCTCTCCATATCAATCTCCTCTTTTTTTTTTTTTTTTTTTTTTCCACAACTTCCTTGGATCTCAGTGCTACCAAGGGACTTCTGTCTAGATTTTGCCTATACAAAACCATAATTCTCCTTTCCGCTGGTCTACGAACAAGCATACTGAACAGTTGGGAGAATGTTTTCCTGTCAACTCCTTTGCTGATCAGCGGGGGAGATGCCGTGTTCCTTACAGGAGAGGAGATACAAAAGCTGATGAATCTTCTCTAAAGAGAATCTAATTTAACATCTGAAAGTTGCTTGACCAGATATTATTGGCTTGATGGATGACAGTCCCTCTAGAGCATATACAGATAAGCCGCCTTCATTATTTATAGGCATTCATTAAAGTAAGCAGCAAAAACCTTATTGATCTTCCAGATTCACCTCTGTGGGATTAGAGAGTCTATTGTACTAGGTGAAATATTTAGATTATTTTTATGAGGATGTAATATCGAAATATGGCAATATTATATGTTAATATTCTTGCCAAACTTAACAGCTTTTTTCAAAGTATGTTTTTTCCATCAAAATATGAACATTTAATTTTCTGGACAATGAAGAAAAAATTTAGGTATCCAGGGATATAAGCTAGGCAAGAGTAAACATTTCACTTAAATAATTTTATGCCTACAGTCCACACTATATCATGTTGGGACATTAAATTAAGTGATACTGAGGAACTGTGAATTGCTTTATCCAGGTTAGAGCTGTCCTTGCCAATTTATGGTGCAACCAAAAGCTTGTGTTTGCTAACTCCAGGCACATAATTTGTGGAGCAGTCCGTCCGGGAGAGTTAAGGGGTGGAAAACAAGCAAAAGCATTTTGTCTGCCGCCTTTCTGTCATCGCACAGTATGCCAGGCAAAAATGGGGAATCTTGCCTGCAAGAGAAATGAGGCTCACTTATTTGGAGTAGTGTCTCATAGCTAGATTTGTAGATGCCAACTAGCCTCTGGAAGGATCATTTCCAGTAAAATATAAGGAGGGGAAAAGGGAGGCTGCCAGAAGGCTGGAGCAAATTTTAGAGAATGCCAAGCCACGTGTCTCCCATTCTGTTCCCTTCCTCCAAATTTCTTAGCTAGATGCCTCATATCTCATGGAAGTTGGAAATAAAAGTAAGCAATACTCTAAATAGATAATTTTGTTCCATCTGCATCTAAGGTAGATATAACATAGCAGGCCTGACTGGCAAGGAAAGAGGGTGTGAAGTGTAAGCATTAATTCAATTATGCAAGTTAAGTTTGTCCTTTCTATATATTTATCCGTTCCCATATGTACTGATTTTAATTTTTTTTTTCAGTTGATACTCATGTGCTCCTCACCATTGTACACTTGAGTACCTCCTGTTCTAGATCTCCCTTCACCCTTTACCTATTTTATATCTTTATGCTCTTTTCTTTCAAATCACATATCCTGATGGACACCATGCATTATAAACCAGCCACACAGTCCTCATTCCTTTCAGAGGGGCTCTGTTGCAATGCTCCAGACTGGGATGATCTCTCTTATTTTCCTGTAGCAGGAAAAATATAACTCCTAGAGATACAGGTTGTATTCAAGAGCAAGAACATGGAGGTATCAGACCAAAGTGGCAGTACCCAGGCCAAAGCAACAGTACCAGCCCCACTTGTTGGTCCTTCTTCAAATGCAGGGTGAAGCAGGCACCCACTTGGTGCCCTTGGGTCACCCAGGCGGAGCCTTGCGTCATGGTAATCGATTCCCTGTTTCATTTGGCAGCCATATTTTGCTGGAGTGGTACCATATTTTCTCAGGTAACATAGCATTATTAATCACTAATGGTGAAATGGGTGTACTCCAAGCCAAGTTAAGTACCTTTAATGCTTAACAGTGAGCATTGTAAAATGCCTTACCAGCAAAAATATGCTGATCTATTTTTTTCATATAAGGCAATGCTGCTCTCCTGAATTTTGCTGAACGTGCTACCACTTAAATGCTGCTGTAGATCATTAAATGATCAGACACAGTAGGGTGTCCAGTATCCTAGCCAGCCTTGAGTAGGGCTGAGGTCAACAATCCCTGATATCCGGGATGAAGGACCTCACGGGGCAGGAAAGAAAGGAAGGTCATTCATGCAGGCATAAAACACGCACTGCCCAAGTGTTTAACTCTGCTCTAACACTAGGCATCCCACAGTAGACATGGTACATGAGTATGTCGGAACCATGTACTGTACCATATGTCAAGTTTGTTTGCAATATTAGGTGCTGCTTTCACTTGTTGGATGGCTTTGAAACCTCTGTCACCATTGGAGCACCCTGTGTGAGGGTGGTCTTCACCCTCCTCTGCCTGTTCATCTCCAAATTTTGCAGTTAACAGGAATTCCTTCCCCTTTCTTACATCTGCCACTGGAAAAGTGCACAAACAGCTGCATTTCCTCCTCCTTCCTTGGTGTGCTTGTGCCATGCTTCTGTGGCTTTCACCCCTCGACCGGGTGAGTAAACAAGGAATGCAGTTTGCAGAGTATTTTTGTCATCTCTCTGGCTTACAGATGGTAGGCAAACACCTTATCAGTATTTTCCCTATCCTTTAGCAAGAGGATCTCTGCTCCCTTACCCTCCCATAACCAGTTCTGGCACCAGTTTCTCCAAGGGAGTGGTGGATGGGAACCTCTGGTAGAAAAAAACCACATTGACCATCAAATAATAATTACACAGTAGCAGAGAACACAAGATCCATTTCACCTATAGCCTGAGAAGCAAAATATGCCATGAAAGAAACAATATCTCATTTCGGTCAATTGAACGATCTCTTTTTAAATAATCATTGTGATTTCATTACTTCAAGATGCGTGAAACTTTGCAGTCATTCATCTTAAATGGTCTATCCTTTGTAGGTATTAGCGCTTCTGTGTGAAAACCAAGGCTTTCTCAGCAGAAAGGCGATGCATTGAAGCTCTTTAGCTGGAAGTGTATGTTCTACTTGGCAGCTCCACTATATTTAAATGGTCAATGGGTTTTTGATTGGATTTCAAATGACGTTAATCATTCACTGACTCCAGAATGCAAACCTATCTGTGTTTTTGTTGTGAGCTTGAGTAGCTACTGAAAACTTGTTTCCCAGACAGTTTTTAAGAGAAAAAGCAACGTAGCACAGTGTCTGCATCTCATAGGGGGCTAGTTTTGCTTGAGGATAAAAGAGATGGGTTTGTTTTTTTTAAAAAGATAGAGTGAATCAAGTATGTCTCCTGATAAATGTTTCTCTTATATGTGCTAGATCTTACATGTGTTGTATCTTAAAATCACATTGGGTATATTCTTGCTGTGTGGCTTTTTTGAGGTTTATTGTGGGGTTTTTTTCTTCTCTCTAATGGGAGCAGTATATTCGGTTTCTACAAATCCACAGTTAAACATTTTGTGCCAGAGCAATGTGGAGAATAAAGATCATGGAGTAAAGAGCAAGCCACTAATCAGAGCAGCTATGCAATAGGTGGGTGGGGGATCCATGTCTCCTCCTCAGTGCAAGGAGAGGCTGCAATCCAGTGGGAAATCTCAGCCACCCATGAAATTGCAAAACCTCTGGCTGCACCCTGCATTTCCTTGTTCCACCTCTTGAATCAACTCATGACCTTGTCTCTGTAGAGCTGTCGCAGTGCCCAGCTGTGCCTACAGCCTGCAAAGTCTCTCTGGGGTGGGGGCATTAGTCTTGCCCTCCTCACTGGTGGGCACAAAATTGTTGAGGGAAGTTACTGTTGGTCAAATTCTTGGTAACACACTATCTTCTCATTCAGCTATCTGGTTGCATGTGATTTAGCACTGTGTTTTTATTTGGAAAAAGAACGGCTGAAAGGTGATATAAGGCACATATTTTTCAGGTTTCTATGCCTCTCTCATCCTGGCAACTTCTCTTGGATGTTTTTGGTGTTGTCAGGTTTTTTTCCCCCTTTATTTGTAAATCGTATTTGCTGATGGTCTAATGTAATGTGCAAAGTTTTGCTTATATTGTGCACAATATGTAGAAATGGAGCCTTATTTCAGGAGAAGTAGATCCTCGTTGTATATTGGACTAAGGTTAAAGAACTTCTGCTCACAGAATAATTTTGTGGATTTGATTAGTCCCCTTCAACCACACTGTGTGAGTTTGATCAGTGATGGGATCTCTGTGCATTTGAACAATACTGTTTTGTCTCAGTCAGTGAAATAGGCTTTTGGAAACTTTCACACTAAGTAAAGCTTTTAATTTTTTATCCTGCTAGGCAATAAAACTTTGCAGTGGAATGTGAGGTAATTGCATGGATGGGTTGATTTGGAGTTAGATAATTTCATGGTGTGCTCACTTGGTTAGAGAGCAGGAGAAATGAGGGTGAGAAAAACAGAGAGAAGGTGCTTTAAGATGCACTTTTCAAATTTCTTGCTTAATAGTGGCTGACACTGGTGTTTGAGTAGAGATACATAATTTGGAGTCGCATAACTTGACTGCAGTGGTTTTGTCGACACTTCTATTTTGGATTATATTTGAGTTTGATAGGTATTTCCTGCTAATTTTCCTGACTTCTTACTGATGCAGTGTCATGTGAAAGCTCTATGTTTTCATTTTGAGCTTTTTTCCACCCTAAAAATACTGCGGCAAGTAATAACAACAAAAAAAAGTCTTTTGAAAGCCCTCCTACTTGAACTGTTAATAGCTTCAGTAATATTGTTTATCACTTACATGAAATGCAAGATGGAAATGACTTTTTTTTTATTATTCAAGGATTCTTGCAGGGAGTTGTTTTTGAAACAGTTTGCTGCAGTCGCTGCGGATGTTAAAAAAATAAATCTGCCACCCTTTTCAATTTGGGCTATAAAGGCTCAAATTTTACTTGGTCGAAAACTCAATTGTTTTGATTCATTCTGGGGATGATAACTCGGACTGGGAAGTGAGTGAACCTCATCATTTGAGCTCATCATTTCCTGTTTAAAAAAAGATTTGGGTTAGCAAAAAGTCTTCCAGGCAAGGCTTAGAACTGTTGTGGTGTAGTTGTCGGTGAGGACAGAGGGGGATAATCGTGACTTCAACCAGATATATAATACTGCTCTGACATAGTTTTGGAGATCTTTAAGGACAAAGTTGGCTTGAAAAGAGCATCTGGGCTTTCTGGGGCTGATGTCTTGGTGAGTTTGTGCAGGGATGACTCACACTGCTGAGCTCTTAACACTCACGTGTGCGGGCTCAGCCCAAGGAATGAGAGCAAGAGATTCCAGAGCAGAGCACGGGCAGCCGCAGCAGTGCAGGAAGCCTGAATCTGCAGGAACTGAGCACATGAAATGCTTTTTCTGTGGCTGATGCCTTTAGAGTTCCAAAGTAGCCACCCTGAGGTGGGTTTTGGTAGGCTGGATTTGCTCACAAGCGTTGCATGTGAGATGTCTGAATGTGGGATGGCAGACAAGTGCCAGCTCTGTGTTTCACTTATTTTAGGATTCAGAGCAGAATTTCAGAGCTCTTTTATCCATGGTAATAGCGGGAAGGAATTAGTCCTTCTGTCATGACTATTTTTTTTTAATAGTTCTCTATAGCCTTATGCAGTATTACAGAACAAACCCTTACGCCAGCCTCCTTCCCTCTGCTTCCCTGCCACCCAAAGTATATTAGGAAATTTTTAAAAGAATGCAGGAACTTTAGAGTTTGTCTGAATGTCTGTGATAATTATAATTTCATCTGACCAGAGGGAAAAGATGTGAATCTGCCAGTTTTACAAACAGCCTGAACAAACTCATTTGTCAGACTGAGAAAATGTTGAGTACCCCTATGGCCAAGGGAAAAATCAACAAGTTAATTCCTTAAGACAGGTTTGGGTATTTTTTTTTTCTTTATCAAAGAACTAGGCTGCCCACATTTATCCTCGAGCCATGGGCTGAATTCCTTTGTAATGAAGTGAAACTGCTCAGATCCTGTTTTACCTGTTCTTCAACTTCCTATTTCACTTTTCTTTTGCTTCTAGTCTTTTTTTTTTTTTCCGTGCATGTTTTACTCTTGTTCAGATCATCATAGTCACATAAGCAAATAAGTCTCCTTAACAAAAGAACTAGTGCATGTGGTTTGCAGTTGTTGCTTTTAGCACAAATTTACTGTCCTGGACTTGTGGTGGTAACTCCTGCTCTAGTAGTCCACCTGGTTCAAGCTGTGTTTAGACTTAAAACAATAAAGTGTTGCCATCAAGCATTGTATTACTAAAATAGCTGAAATCAGCCGGAAAACTATGTGACTCTCCAGGATATGCAGATCAGCATCTTTGACATCTGTGTCACTTGTTTGTTTTTCTTCTTGTTGGTCTTTCAGACTCCCCAGCTAGAGGGGTTCAAGCCACAAAGTTGCATGTCTTAGAATGGGCTCTTTGGAGAATGTGTCCATGTGTCCATCCATCTGTGTGTGCATGTGTTTCAGTTTTCCAGCAGCGGGTTGCTATAATTTCCATAGGATTAATTGCTATGTAATTGCTAGTATTTCTTTAGGCTTGCTGCAGTATTTCTCTAATGCAGTCCTTTGGCACTCATCTTTCCAAACTCTATATAATAGTCCCACCTCCTCTCCTGCACAGCAGCACAAGCTGTCAGGACAGGTTTTCTACTCTGCCATAGAAAATCATGTAGCCCATACTGAGATACAGAGCAGGAGGAAAAGAAATGTGGTGTTGGGAAGAAAGGGAATTTCAAATCCCTGGGCCCTGTTGAGTGTAGGAGTACAAGTCATTTTCATTTATTATCCATGTTGTTTGAGCTTTAGTTTTACTTGAAGCCTTGTTGATAAGAAATCTCAAGATGTGTGCTTCTAAGCAAGTTAGGAAGTTTCTTACCCTCCCAAGTAGCCAGCAGCTAAGAGCGTTTCTTGCCTGGCTGAACTGATCCTTTAGGAATACATTTCCTAGAGCTGACCTCAGAAGTGGGTTTCCCTCACAATGTCACTGTCATCCGCCCACAGACAGGAAAAACAGCAGGCAATCTTCTTGGGCTGCCTACAGGGCACATATGATATATCTGTCTGAACAGCCAAGTCATCCATAAATGACTTCTGAGCTGCTCAAAATACATGTAATACACGAGAGAGCACAGGCAGAGGTGACTTGCCTGGTGCTTTCTCACCCCTCCACTCCCTGCTATTTGGGTTGTGGTGGTGATCGGAAAAGGGCTTTTCTCCCCCCCAGTTCTTGGAAGCACCCAGGACCCTCACCCCATGCCCTTCACTGTGGTGCCCCCAGTGTAGGCAGGGAGCATGGAGATCCCAGCTGAGGTGCTTGACCTGCCTGGGAGGGACCTTTTACAGCTCGTAGCACTGGGACCTCTCCAAAAGTGCTTTGTGTGCTTCTCGTGCTTGCTTGGCCCATGTGCTCCGAAACTGCTTTTGTTCACTCATCCTTTAGGGTGCATCAGGACCAGCTCTTTCAAGTAAAATGAAGCCATAAGGACTAAAAATCAGTCTTTACTGAGTGAGTCTTGTGGGCTGCCCAGTATGCATGCCAGGGAGTGAGCTTGCCAAGGAGTGAGTGTGCCCTTTAAGAAATGCATGAAATATCCCCGTGCGCTTGACAGTGCCAAACGCTTCAGTGTCTGTCTCCATTTTCCCTCCAGATCATTCTTCCAAATAAATAGCTTGCTTGACACAAAAAAGGATGGAGTTAGCTTGAAGCCTGACTTGGAGTCAAAGTGTATGTATCCTTCCATGTCTGGCACCCTTGGGGCATGTCAGTTGCTGCTCAACTGATTCCCAAAACCTACAGCCTGGAGAGGGGCGGCACTGCCATGAGTGCCCCAACGTGGGCTTATGGCTGCCATTCCCAGACTCGTAATTTCTCCTCGTCCGCTGTATCCATGTAGCTTCTCCCTTGGCCTGTTTCCAGCCCAGATGACGCCGGGCTGGTCTCGGCTCCTTGCTGAAGTAATAGGTAAGGAATGTTACATGCACTTGCGTTTCTCCTACTGGCATGCAGGCTCTCCTTGCCGTTTGCTGCTTGCCTACCAATTACCCAACACAGCCATACCTGCTTTTTTTTAAGCTCTGACTGTCACCACATGGACCTTCCTGCATTTTACAACGTGCTGCAGGCTGAGTCAGCCGAGGAATCCCGGCCAGCAACAGAGCAACACAGCTTATGCTGTGGCTTCCATTACCGCAGCACATAGGAAGCCCATAGATGGGCTCAGGACCTTGTGGGAAGCCACAGGTCTCTCCTAGAAACATCCAGCATCCTCTAGCATTTTTAAAAGCTTCCCCCTTATGCAAGAAAGAAGTAGGATGATGTGGTTAATGCTGAGCTGATAAACACATCAGAGACGAGAAAGTCGAGTTCAGCCTGCAACTCAGCAGAGCAGTGGTTTTCAGTTGGAATCTTTATTGGCATTACCGTAGTTGTGTATTTACATCATATGACAGCAGGATTTTGGATATGCTTGCCTTAAGACAGAGGTTCTTGTTTCCTAACTGCCTATTCGCCATGTTTTGGGCCTGAAATGAACGCAAAAAGGTTTTGGAAGGAGAGATTGATTGCCTGTTGCAGGTGGGTCGGGGTGCTTATTACACTGTCTGGTAGGAGCTCATTTGGCTATTATTTTGGAATTCAAAACTGCTGGGTGGGGTGAGGAGAAAAATTTGTTTCTTTCTCCCTCTCCCTTCCTTCCTCTAACATCTACCTGCAGCCCGATTTCCAGATTTTTTTCATTTTGAGTGTTCCTGCTATTCTGATTTTCTTTTAATTTACTTCTGTTTCATTTTAGAAATAGTTCTTTTCCAAACACTTTCTTCCTTCTGTGTCAGGTAGCAAAACTAACTGTTGTGGGGTGAGCTGTGCAGGGACTCCCAAATTTCTGCTACTGTACAGCATCACCCCTATGCGTTTTCACCACAAAAGGCAGGAAAAAAAATAAAGTGAACTAAGCCGAAGGGAGGCTTGTAGCTGAGAGACCGGTGTCTGAATTTGCAAACTAATGACTAATTTCCCTAAGTGCTTGCCTACTCCTCATTACGTCTAGATGAGATTCGTGGATCGCTTGGGGCAGGCATATATTCTTTAAGTGCCTTGCATGTCTACATCATAAGAGAATAATTCTGAATTATGTGTAGCTAGTGAGACGTATCTACCCAGGATTAAATTCAGCTTCTGTGCTCCAGTTTTCGGGAGGGCCACAACGGCTTGAAGATCATAGTCAACCTGAGGATACTCCAGATTCTCCTCACAGAATCGTCACATATATTATCCCACTTGTCCTCATAGAAAAGCTTCAAGGTCTCTGGGGCTCTTGGCTCTTTCAGGAGTACGTATTTAACACAAACTAAATGCTGTGCATATCTCATTGGGGCCCTGTAAAAGTATTGAAGAATGAATGATGGTGGTGCTTTAAAGAAAATCGGCAACAGTCCTTCTGTTGGCAAGTTTTTGCTGAGCCTGTTCCTGCCTTTCTTAATTGTTACTGTGTCTGTATTGTAAAAGGCAGTCCCTCCTGAGCGGAGTGAACGCTTTTCTCCACCCAAAACTTGTTGTGACACATCTGGTTTATATTGAGACTGCTGGGTTTCTGCTAAGCCCTCCAGCACAGAGGAGTCTTTAAGACATTTCTTCTGCATTCCAGCTCAGAGTTATTTGCTAGGGAAGAGAAAGCGGTGCTGTGTCTTTCCTTCTTTTTTTTTTTTNTTTGGAATGCAACTTGCCTTTTGTAGTAACCCTTATGGAGGTGAAGGCAACAGAAGTAGGGCTCTGCCTTCAGGGCTTTGCAGCAGGGTCAGCACGGTATCTTAATATTTCTCCTACATCTTCCAAGGTAGTTCCTTAGATGGTTAACCCTTGCTGCTCTGTTTCCTGGGTTTGGTTTTTTGTTTTGCTGCAGAGCGTGCCTCTGGCTGTGGTGGACTGTCTCTTAGAGTATAGATTTCCTATAGTATCACCGGAGTATACAGTTCATATGTAACTACTGAGGAGAGACCTAATGAATCTTTGTCACTCGCAAGGGCACTCTTACTTTGCAAAATAATTTTCTGGAATTAATGAGAGGCGATGTGGTCGCTGGCACCACTGTTGGCTCTTCTAATGAAAGATGGATGTTTTAAGTGGTGACACAAATTCTGGCTAGGCATTTTCTTTCACTTTCATTTACTTTTTTTTTTCTTCAGAGTCTTATAAATCACCTAAGCGCTATTGAAGAGTTAAGATATTTATCCTTCTGTTAGAGAAACAAACAAAAAGTACCGATTAAAGCAGTTTGAGTAAGAACTGATATTATTACAGCATGTTTTGTTCTTAAATATTTTCATGCAGGCTGCAAACACTAAAATATTTCCTGTTGAAAATTGTTACTAAGTTAATGTTCTGTTTAATATTTAGGAGAGCAATTCTTGGTAGCTTCTGACTTAACTAAGGCTAATTATCGTTCTTGCCAAACACTTTTTTTCAGTCCTTTCTGACCTGTCTTTAGATGATATGTCAGCAAAAACCTAGTAATAGCGTTTGAGTTAAGCTTGCTGGAGGGTAGTAGAAAGCAAAATTTTCATTTAATTTCATAGGTTTTTTTCCAAGATTCATATTATGTGCAAAGTAATAAAATGACTAGCTTGTAATTAAATTAAACCAATAGTTTGCCTAAATTTTAACTAGATAATTTTAAAGTAGCTATATGCATTAGGCTTCCCTTTTAATCACGAATCAGTGCAGAATGCTTCCTGTAACATGACGAACACTGACATAATTTTCTTCCATAAACACCTACAGCTGATGCAAATGGACTCTTTCTTGATTTGTTGTGTGCAGTTTGGTTATGTTTAATTTATTATATTCTTAGATTCCCGCTGTCTCTCAGCCCCTTCTGACTCATTTGCACAATATTTCCGACTGTATTTGATAGTCTCTCTCAAAGGCAAGCAGCAGCCTCTGCATGGTGATGTTCCAGCTAAGAAAACCTTTCGAAAGGTAGGGTTCTAAGCACCAAAACAAAGTGGTCACCTTAGATTTTCTTATCGTATTCCTGTTCTAACTCCTCAGTGCCTTTTCTTGATCAATATTGAATAGATACCTATTCTCCTTACTTGTCCTTCAAGCTCTTTGTTCTTCACTGTTTGCCTGAACTGGTCCTATATGAGGTCCAGATGAAACAAACACCTCACCCCTCATTTGCCCTTTGTGTACTTACACTGCACTTTTTCACGCAGATGTACATAAGAGTAAGCTTGTGAATGCAGGAAAAGGTAATTCTGCAAATTCTTATGCTCCTCTTTCTGTCTTGAGGTGCATAATTGCCCTTTCAGCATGGACTGGTGGATGAGCTCAGCTTGATGGATGGCCTGGCACACAAGGCAAAGGTGCCAGACATTATGTAAAGTAAGGAGAAAAGCTGAGGCAGAAACACCTGCTCCTTGAAGGCCCACCAAAGGAGCACCCCAAAGACACTGGTCACTAATGAATGAGCTTGTTAAACTTCTTCCACCATTAAAGCTACCCTTCATGAAAGGTTTATAGCTCCTTTTTGAGAACATTGTTAGGCTAATCTAAGTAAACTCTGTGGAGTTGCATCTGAATGTCCTAGCTGGTGTGTATCTACAGTGCTCTTTCTTTCAGAGAGAATGCTTTGTTGCTTTCTGTCAAAGAAATTTCCATTAAAAAAAAAAAGAGAGAGTGGAAGAAATAAGGGAAGATCTTTAATCCACTGGTGGTTGTTTATAGATATGAAAATAGTATAGGTGACTTAAATATTAGATCCAGGAGAAAGCACAACAATTAGGAGGGTAAGTTATTTCTTCTTCATGAGGGTAAGAACGTAAATCACTGTGTTCTTTTAGAAGTCTGGAGATATCTTTTATTTTAATGAGAACCATATAGGCTTTTGTGTGTGCTCAAATGCGCAGAATAAATTGAAACTCGCTTTCTGTGTGCTGTCACACATCGCGCCTGGAATGCGGTTGTGCTTCTGGCCTGGTGAGATCAGGTTAGGGTGTTTTTTTCTTTTTGTTCAAACATAAGGGTAATTCATTCTTCATTGTCAATTGAACTCAAGCATTTTCAAGCCAGCTGCCAATTGTGATCTGTGTGCTACTGGCTTTGTGGTGTATTCTATTGTCCCTGTGGTAAGAAACTGTGAGCACTAGTCTGGTGACCTTAACCTTTTTGGAGGTAAAAATGAGTCCCTTGTTTGTCCAGACTAAAGTTTTCACTGAAGTCTTCGATTTTTATTCTTGCTTTCCTTCTTTATTTTCTGTTCTCCAAAAGTAATGTCCTTCCTCTGTGTGTATGAACCTTGTACAGCCTAGCAAAGGCAAGGAAAAGCATTTATACGTCTTTGGTACCAGTGATCAAAATTTTTGTGTTTCCTTTCACCAAGGAAAGGTTAGGTCACCTGGTCATCCAGTACAGCGCTGTGCTCATAGCAGCTTTCAGAGGGGAATTTGAAGGGGAATACATCTGTAACCAAGCCGAAAAAAAGTCACTATTGAAAGAAAACGTACTTGTGGGTTTCAGTTTTGCTCAGTGCTGTCCTTTGTGATTTTTTCCTCCCTTATAAATTATGACAGTAAGCAGGAGACTGTGCTATATCACATTCCTAAATGGATAAGTGTGAAGCTCTCCTCTTTTTCAGAACTTTAAAATGTCAACAATGGGCATTTTGATAGATGTCCTAAATTTGTTGAGTCTTGGCACTTTAAATGAATCACTAGGAGTTATAACCAGTGTTGCATACTTTGAGGATAACAAAGTGATTCATAGTATTGTGAAATGTTTAGGGGTCTTGTTGTTTTCTGTCTTCTTTTCTGCATGTTTGTGTGTCTTCCGGCTGGTCAGAAACACTTCTTTTTCAGCATCAGGTTGTGTTAGAAAAAATGGCTTGTGTCTGTTGTACTGAACTGCTGTACTGGAATGAAATATTTGGAAACGGCATGCTTTCTTTCATTGACAAAACATGTTACGAGAGAACTGTGAAGAAAGAGCTAGTGTACCAATGTTAGATGGTTAGCTTTTCTTTCTTACAGAGTGGGCCAAAGCGATTATTTTCAATTTGGATGAATTTTGGATCCTTTGGTATGAGGCACGTTCCTGAAATCTTAAAGAGAGAAAAGGGGGTAGCAGAAGGGAAGTTTTTGGCTGCTTCCCTCTGTCCCTCTGTGGAATGCATAAGTGACCCGCTTCTCCATGATACAGTTAGTTGCAAACCCCAGTAATTCATGTTTAAGCAATGGGAAACAAATGAGTAGTGGCCTGCAGTTGGGTGTCACAGGAGGGGTCTGCAGGACCAGCCAGGACTGCTGATACTTGTGGAGATGAAAGTGTTGGTGAAGGCTTCCTTTGGCATATTTTTTTCTCACTGCCTTATATACTTAAATAATTTTGATACCACCACCCTTTTTTTTCATTTTTTCTTGTAGTTAAAGGAAAGGGATAGTGTAATATTTCAGCATTGGGGTTTATCTGTTACTGTTACACCACTGGACATAGCCCAAGAAAGGCAGTTCGAAGTATAGAAAAAGTATTTATAGAGCAGTTTTTCAGCTTGCCTACCAAAACATTTTTTAAATATGTGTCTGAACTTTAGAATCTGTTTTGTTATGCTCTGTCTGTAGCTACCAAATCTATAAAGTTAACCATCTTTCAAATGTTAAGAGAGCAAAATTGGTGGGTCCCAAGAATCTGAAGTCAGTATTGCAGCAGTAGCTGTCTAGCCAAAATACTGAGATTTTTACATGACTATCAAAGATGTTTGTTTGTTTGGGATTTTATAACTCTTTGTTACTTCTTCTATGGAATTCCATTATAGACCTTGGGGTGGCTTTTTCGCTGGAAATTGGACTCCCTTGTACTTTTCAAGTGTTTTTCTTTTTTTTCCCTCTGATGTATTGCCTTGGTCACCAGATAAGACTGGAATAAATGCTCCTATTAGTCTAGCATGGAAAGTTAACATCTGTTGTGTTTTAAAGCAGATTTCCAAGTAAACTGTGGAAAATCTGTAATCCTGGTAAGAGGATGAACTTGACATAATCACTGCTTTTAAGAAAATAATTTTTCTAATTTATTGCATGATAATTTAGAGAAACATAACAAAAAAAAAAGAAAGAAAAGAGGGGTTCAGGAAAATATAATGGCTGCATGAATAAAACAGGTGAGCATAGCATATAATTATAACAATATGAACAGGTCTTGTGAATCCATAGTGTAAAATCCTGATCTGCGAGTGATACTGAAGGCTGGAGTCAAATGTGGAGAGAATTTTCTTTCTTCCACATCTCCAGCACTTAGAAGGAACAGTTCCTGAAATCTAGATGAAAAGCTGGATGAGGAAACAGCTGAGAAAAAAGTGCAGATACTGTGGACAATACACGATCACCATGAAAGGCAGAACACTTTTGGCTGGTCTGTAGGCAGTGCCATGCTTGTGCATGGCCTTCCCTCTGCAAGTGACAGAGGAGAGAAATGAGCATACAGGCATCTCTGGGGTGTACTTATAAAGGGTCAGGTGGTAAACTTCCTTTCCTCCCTGTCCTCCTAAGCTTTTGGGGTCTTTACTCAATTTGGGCTATGGTAGAAAAGGATGTTATTCCAGTGGGTGGCAATAATTGGGTAAGAAGGGAAGAAAAGATATTCCTGAGGGCTTTCATGCGAGGACACTTCTAGCTCTTGGTGTTTGCCCAAGTCAATTATACATATTTCTGTGTATTGGAAAAGCTGCTTTAAAGGGAGAGGGTGGGATTTCCAAAGCCAAATTCCAAATCCAACTCCAAGGTGTACTTTGAGATCTGCTACAGTAAAGTACTGAAAACTAACTAATACTGAAGACAGGCCTGCAAATCTTGTTTTTCACAGAATCACAGAATATCAGGGATTGGAAGGGACCTTGAAAGATCATCTAGTCCAATCCCCCTGCCAGAGCAGGAACACCTAGATCAGGTCACACAGGAACGCGTCCAGGCGGGTTTTGAATGTCTCCAGCGAAGGAGACTCCACAACCTCTCTGGGCAGCCCGTTCCAGTGTTCTCTTGCCCTCACTGTGAAGAAGTTTTTCCTCATATTTAAGTGGAACCTCCTATGTTCCAGCTTGCACCCATTGCCCCTTGTCCTATCATTGGCCGCCACTGAGAAGAGCCTGGCTCCATCCTCCTGACACTCACCCTTTCCATATTTATAAACATTCATGAGGTCACCCTTCAGCCTCCTCTTCTCCAAGCTAAAGAGATCCATCTCCCTCAGCCTTTCCTCATATGGGAGATGCTCCACTCCCTTAATCATCTTTGTAGCCCTGCCCTGGACTCTCTTAAGCAGTTCCCTGTCCTTCTTGAACTGAGGGTCCCAGAACTGGACACAATATTCCAGATGTGGTCTCACCAGGGCAGAGTAGAGGGGGAAGAGAACCTCTCTTGACCTACTAACCACACCCCTTCTCTTCGTTCACCTCATCTATAACTGAGGAGTAGCTCCAGAAGCTCCTTCTGACTACCCAACACCCTGTGAACAAGATTGATTTAACTCTAGTGTTTACGTAGCATTTCCTGTACAGAATTGTGGACCATTCCCTGTGAAATGACACAAAGCTACAAGACGCTAAGATGCAGACTGTCAGTTGGAATGTAAACTTCTCACCTCTGATTTCTCCTATTTTCACAGTTTCCTTTTAAACTGTTTCCTTCTTGGGAACTTTATGGTAAGCATCTGAATGCATCAGCAGTGACTTTCATTTCACCTCCTCGAGTCTCTTCTTATAGCAACATCTGGGAAATTCGTTTAATTTACCTCAATGTGAAATTACTTTCAGTTTGTCAGACATCAGCCTTTTACTTTACATGTTTAACTCCTAAGTGAAGCACATGCTGTTAGCTAATATTATTTCAAGAGTTAAGTTTGTGTAACTAATACTCTAAAAGTCAGCCAAATCCAAGTAGTTTGATGACCATGCTTTAATAGTTCATTTGATTACTGTATGGTAAAGAGAGATAATTAGATAGTATATAACAGAGTTGATTTTTATAGTAACATTTCTTTCGCAGTCAAGAAACACTATTGTAATAAAACTCAGAAAAAAGAAACTAGGCAGATCTGTTTAGTTTGCATTTTCTACTGACAGGTTCTTAGTGCTTTGGAATGGGTTGTAGCAGAGGTAATAGCAGGATGTGACCTGTAAATCCTGAACGTTTTGGGTGTAGGCAATGTACCCATGTACAGTCCTCCCAACAAACTCTCTGTCTTAGAGTATGCAATTTAGTCTTCTGCTTCCTCTATTATTCCACCATGTTTTCCTCATTATGCACATCACCATGGTACATGAATATCTACTGCATAATCTTTTCTCCACCTGTCCTGAAAGTATGAGTGCATAGAGTGGAAATTAATTTGGCGTGAAACGCAAGCAGTAAATAAGAATTAATATTTGAACTTACCTAAGCAGTGGAAGATATACACAACATGAAGCAGTATTGTCAACCTAAATGTACACAGCAACGAGTAGTGCCCTAACAGCCAAATAACCAGTCTTGTGCATTACCAGCTGTAGTCTCTGCTTGCACCCTATAATACTGTGATTCTTTCCATGGGGCTTGGTCATTGCCAGTTAGCAGCTGAGAGAGGGAGGGATTGGGAGATGATGAGACATCACTTTTCCCTCCCTGTTTTTCCTGCCGTGCCCATCTCCCACACCCATAGGAAGGGATGTGGAGATAGGTGCTGGAGTGAAGCAGGCACATCTAGAAAGATCTGTGAGTCCCAGGAAGATGGGAGGAAGTTGGGATCATACTCAACTAAGCGGTCATCCTTCCAAGCATGTGAGTGAAAAAGTAGAGGATTCAAATGCCCTCATTTTCACTACATTGCTTTATTTCTGCGTGTGACAGACTGAAATCCCTTGTGGACAGCTCTAAGCCTCATTCACAGACCCCTGAAATAGCACTGACTTCTGTGCAAGAGGTTTAATGCTACATGATGTTATGATACTTGTTTTCTTGATAAAGGTATTGGCAACAGGATATGAGTAGTCTTCACCCTTTCAAGGGGTGCTGTTCCCAGGTTTGACCTTCTCCAACAGCTCAGCCACTACAAAGAGGGCTTTCCCTCTGAAGAACCACTCCTCTCCCTTCCAAACCAGAGCATCAATAAGCCTCTGCACCAAGACAGTGGATTAAAGCCACTTACAACCTTTACTGATCTATCAAAGCAGTAAGAAATTTAGATGAAGATTATCAATCTACATAAAACGGCACTGTATTTATTAATATATATGTGTATGTATAATTAAGTGAACCAATGCAACGTGTGAGAAGTGAATGGGAAGGGTGTCAGTGATGGCTGAATCTGTGCAGTGAAACAGGAGCACTTTGAACACGCCTGGCATTTGGAAAGTACGTATCCACTCGTGAGCACTAGTTGCATCATTGTGTTTTGATGACTTCTTTAATTCAGAGTTAATTATTGAATTCATGTTGAAAAACACTCTGCTCATCTGCTGCTACTCAAAAAGTCTGGGAGAGGCTGAGTAAATATAAAACAGCCATGTTGAGGAGCGATAATGAAGTGAAGGTGATTTTTCTTACCTTTTAGCTCCTTTGCGGACTAAGTGCTGCTTATCCTTCAACCAGGTGCAGCGGAAGGTACTGCCAGTAAATGCTGATGAGTTTTTCAAGGAGGGGAGTGAAGAATTGAAGATACAGTTATAACTACATAACCGTTTAAAAATCTCTTTCTTCCAATTATGTATGTGCAACGAGGATTTAAAGCATCCACTGAAGATACAATTTTCTGAGCTGTAGGGATTTATTGATTTATTATATTTTTCTCCCCTCCATGGAATTGGTGGGGAGGATTAACTTTCACTTATACTCAACCATCATTTTTCACCAGTACTGTTACCCCCATTCCCCATCCAAGTGTGTTGCTGAAATGTGGCAGTTGGTTTTGCCAGTAATTGCATGCTACTTGATTCCAATTTAAGCGAAAGTGTAGAGTACAGTGGCCCTCTTTTCTCATCACTGGCATACTTCACAGCCGCGTGTTAGTGACTGAGAAAAGGCAGAAGAGTGGGCTCCCCTTTAAATTGCAAAGATGTGTTATCTGGCTGTATGTTCCCATAGGAGCCAATAACTTAATTTCTGGGCAATAAGCTTCTGAATCCAGCATTTTTTTTAATGACAAAAAAAAACCTGAAATGAACACAATAATTTTTTTAAATCTCCCCACATTTTTTTTTTTTTTTTGGTGAATGGTAAAAGAAACTGAACATGGTTTTCAGTATTTAAAATGAGCAGTGGCTGTTCTGTGGGTCATAGGCAAGTTTCTATTTACGGTACCTATATGCTTGATCTTGTTCTGAGGCCTGTAACCATGCTCTGGTAGAAGGTGGCTTTTCTTTGGCCCCAGCTGTTCTAAACGCTATTATAATTAGCATGATGGTTAACTTAATCAGAGCACTTGGCGCGGGAGAGAGGTGTTACGGAGTGCACCATAATTAGCACTTTTATTCCTTTGATCCTGAGTGTGTTCTTTATTGACAGAAGTATCAAGAACTGGTTTGGTTTTTTCTTTTAACACTTCAGGAGGCGGAAATATATGTGGCTGGTGAGATTATGAATTTATTAATGAGGTGGGTTTTTTTTTAAAAAAAAAAATAAAACACCCTCCCAAAGGAAGTAGAAGGGAAAATGATCTGCATGTGTGGAAAAAAAGAGTATTGGGCCTCAGCCTTCAGTGCTGCAGCCTTTGGAGAGGTATATGGTGAGGAAACCCCTCCTGGGGCAGCCATAGCCCTTTGGGGTTGTATAGACTGTGTTAACAGCACTAAGCATTTCCAGCACAGCGCTGTGGGCCACATGACTCTTGTTGGGTCTGTAGAAAAGGCTCAGTTTCCTTAAAGTGAGGAAGGGGAATGCTGAAAGGGTGATCTCTTTGGCAAAAAAAAACCAAACACACACCCAAACCCCAAATGTTTGGATAATACTATAGCAGCCAGAGCTTTACATACATGCCAGCTTCGGTCACTGAAACACAAGCGTCCCATCCTGCACGCCCAACATAAGCAGGTGGCAAAAGCGTGCAGTGGAGCAGATGACTGGTTCGGTTCATGAAAAAACATAACATTTAGGCTGTCAGACAAAATGCTGCAGACTTCCAAACTTGCATCTGGCATCGCCGCCCTGATTGCAGGGGAGGAGATACGAGACACCCAGGAGGCTCCTCTCATTACACACTACCGAGCGGAGCGGCCTCTCTCACTGCCAACAAACCCAGGATGTTAAAGATAGGGGATTTTTTCGTAGATGAAGGTGCTGTCTGCCTTCCCGGGGTAGCCTTTATTAGGCTTGATAAACACACTGTCCTTTGCTCACTTTGCAGTGGGGTGCACTTTGTATCTCTAGCACATCCATGCTGGATTGGGTATAATTTGTCTCAGTTGGTTTTGAGCATTTGTTCAGCAATCTGGAACAAGTGTTTTATGCACTTGTTTTTATTGACTTTGGAATGACGTTAGCCCAGGTATTGGTAGACACATCCTCCATATTCAACTTCCATATGGCCTCTATAATTTTTACTATTGGTTTTAAAAAGAAAGTATAGCGATGTTTATAATGGAAAAATTAAGGAAAAAAAAATAGTTGAGGTTACCCTTGTAAGAGCTGTTTGCAGGTTGTTACTCTTCCTTTATGTGTATCTGTCTTTTTCCAGTACTTTACAAAGAGGAAGAGCTATCCTACGACTGTGTTCTTTCAGTTCATTTGTATCTGCTTTGCCAGCAGAAAAACCATATGCTAATAGAAGCTGTAGAGAATGCAGCCATCATTAAGGGACTTCCTATGTTATCCTTGACTTCACTAGATTACTTTTATCTGTTCAAGATGGATAAGTAATTTTAGAAACATTTATGTAACTAGGTTTTAGGTCAATAGCAGGTTAAACGGTTTATTTAAGTAATCTTTCTTGGCGCAAAGTATGTGGAAAGACCCTCTCTCAGTATTTTTACAAGATTATTTTCATATCAGCATTAAAGCAGCAAGCAGTCTCCGTGACAGTAGACTTGGAAGATACCCATTATTTGAGAGACATGATAAAAACAGTATAATCTTTTCCAATACCCATACAAAGCCAGCAATTGTCTCTTTCTGCCATTCCAGTTATTTATGTAATTACACTTAATGCCACACAGATTTGAGAAGAAAAAGAAATTGTTGCTGCTGTTTCTGATTAATATTTTTCCATCCTGAGATCATAAAAACAGTAAATGCCTCTTATGGTGGTAGAGAGAAAAAAGGACTATGGATTTGCAAACAATTCAGCAGAGGAGCTGAACCAGAGGGGAAAATGTGCGTTTTTTTGAGTCTGTCTCCTGTCCCCATAAAGATATCATTCCTAAAGCTTACGGACTGCTAGGAAATACTGCCATCACATAATGTCACTCCTGAGATGTTAATACCTTCATTAAACTAAAGCATGCAGTAATTTTGCAGTGGATTTCAACGGTATAGTATTTAACTAGCTTAAACCTGGATATATCCAGGCTCTCCTCCTTTGCCCAGTTCTTCTGTGTTGCACTCCTGGTGAAACTATTTACCTGGTTGGTGGCCAAATACCAAGATACCTCCAATATTGTCCTGCTTAGCATAACTGGGTTGGCCAGAGTCAAGGAGCTCTAGCTGGTAAGCCCCTGCCCTCCATCTAATCTCAGGTACTGGAATATCCAAGGTTGCATGGAAATGCCCCTGGAAAGTGCGGCAGTGCTTTCAGGCTTCTGGATTAGGGGAGCTGCTTAGAAATGTTGTTTTGTCTTCAAATTCACTGTGTTCACCTATGCTCAGCCTCAGGTATTTGGGCTGCTTCTTCACAGTGTCTGAAGGGAAAGAAGCTGGACATTGATCAGTTCTACAGCACAAGGCTCAAGTTAGAAGTTCAGATGAGTTCAGCAGGACTGGTGTATTCATTTAAAGCAGATACAGAAAAAATTGGATTTTGTAGGCCCCACTCAAGAAATAAATATATGCTCATATGTTTTATAATATTATGATCATCTCAGTTACTCAGCTAGAGTATCATACACTTGTACAAATTCACTCCTTCACTCACCCTGCAAGTTCTGCTTGAGCTAGATAATATCATTTTAAAAAGACATCCAATCTCAATTTTTTTTAAAGACTTTAGGTGATGGCAAGTTTACTACGTGCAAATGTAAAAGGTTCCAGTGGCATAATTGCATTCATTTCTAACACTTCCCCTTCATTTTTAGCCTGAATGTTGCCTCAAAGTTCCATTTTTCAGCTCTGTATCTTGTTATGCCCTTTATTAAATGTCTCTCACTAATGTAAGTATTTATGGACTGTGTTCAAGCCATTCTGAACTTTCTCTTTGTGAAACTAAATAGACTGAATTACTTCTGGCTCTTGCTTTAGGGCACCTTTTCCTGACTCTGAATATTTCTTGCAGCCCCATCCTAAATCCTTTCCAATTTGTCAACATCTTTTGTTCAGTGTGGATGCCAGGCATGGCCATGTATGGTTGGAATAATTTCAGTAATGCTGTATGGAGTGACAGAACCAATCCCAGGCATCTAAGCAATGTAAGAGAAACTGAATTTTTGCCCCTCTCAGACTGAGGGCAAAATTAGTTCATCCTGAAGATCTGGCTTTCTACCCCAACTGTGGAAGAGGGAAGGAAAAGAAAGATTGTGGCCAGGGCTGGGAGGAGCTGGTTACCGCATCTTCTCCCATCACCACTTCTGCCAGCAGTAACAGGAGGAAGCTCAGCTCCGGCATAGGCAAAGCAGGCAGCAGGTCTGTGACTACCACTTAGCACTCATCTGCTTACTACCCCTTTGCCCCAGATAACCTCAACTTCATCTGTTCCTAATAATGCTTCTCTGAAGTGCTACAATGATGTTTTCTGCTTTGTGTCTTCCCCTAGCTTGTGTATTGAGAGATCTCATTAATCGTCTTGGCCACTGCATCCCTGTCAGTTTTAGCTGTGGCTCACCACGGCCCTGAAGTCATCCTTCAAGTCTGTGCTTTCCGGATTAGTTCACCACCTTACAAGTTTAACCCGTATTTGAAGAACCATGACCTTGCATTCTATAACTGCTATAAGTAATGTCATTCAAAGAGCCCCACAGAATCTGTTTTTCAGCTCAGTCTGAACCGACTTGCCCTTAGTCTGGGTGCTGTGCCATTAGTCACATCACCTTCCCCTTGACTGCCACAACACTATTTTCTTCCACCTCACTTAAGACGATAGATTAGAGAAGGACCAAGATCTCACTATGCACAAATCACCCACAGGTTTCATTTGTTTCTGGGACTCCTGTCTTTCTGAAGTCTCTCCTGCTTAATTGCAACACTTCTGTTCTGTGGGATGCATGCCTCCACTTCACACTCGTCTCTTGAGTGGAGGAATTAAAAAGGCAAGTCATCTTTCCTCTTAAGGTTCTTGTGATGTATGTGGAGTTCCTACTACTGCAATGCAGCTGAAGATACTGCAGAGGGATATTTAAATATGAGGGGAAAAAAAAGCCTAATTAAAGTGAGGAAAAAATTATGAATGCATTTCTATTTTTAGTATCCATGAAACTTGCCTTAACACAACCTTTGGGCTTAAATTAGTAGGCATTCCATTTTTAATTGGAGCATTTTGCTGCATTACAATGACTTAACATTAAGGGTGAGTAAATTAGGCTTTTATTTGAAAAGTAAAGTATTCAGGGAAGGCAGTGTGTGGTTTTGGATATGATATTGACTGTGTAGATAAAGGGGTTGGGGAAGGGAGGCAGATGAGCAACAGACAAATTACACTCTTGTGCATCTTAGCTAGCTAGGCTTCCTCGGTGCTATCCTTAAGCAACCAGGGCAAGGCAAAGATATCGCAAAACATAGCAAAAATTAATTCAAAATAATAATTTTTCTCCCTGCAAATTGTCTGTCTGCATGTGTGTCAGGAGTTGCAGAATCTCTCAAGAGTTTTGCTTTGCTTACACTCCCTCCTGTAGATGAGCTCTGAGGTTGCTGTATTTGTGCTTTTTGCTGCTTACCCACATTATGCATGCACTAAAATAAAGAGGGATTTGCTGCCCTCAATTAATGTCAGCTAGCTGAGGGGGTTTTTGTGGCAGCCAGCAAAAATAACGAGGGAAAAGGGGAAGTGGTGGAAGACTCTGTGGTAGCTGGTGCGTGATGGGCAGAGTCCCGCTGACTGGCAGGAACACAGATCCCGGGGGTAGCCCTGGCAGATCAGGCCTGCTGCTGAATCCAGGTGATTTGGATTCCAGAAAGTTGGTCCTTTTCTCAGTCTGCCAGATCTCAAAGGAGTTATGCCTGTGCACTGCTGGTGGTTATCATGCTAGAGGCTGTTTAAGGGAAGAGGAAAGGAGTGTTCAAGTTCACAAGACTCATGTATTTTCAAGTTACTAATGTGCAGCAACCACTGCTTCTACTGCTGCTTAGTCAAACCACCCTAAAAACTGCTAAAGCAGTTAAAAATTTTCAAATATCAGCAGATTGAGCTTTTTTTTTTCTGTGTGAGAGTGTCTGCTTAGAAAAACTGGATTACACTTTCCTCAGAAACCGAGTGACAGTCACAATGCAGCACTTCGTTCCTGACCTGGATGTTGTCTGTAGCCACGAGAGCAGGGCTGTTGCTTTGTGTTTCATTCGATGCATGACCTCCCTACTGAATGCCAGAGCCATCAAGAAGCATTATTGCCTCCCATACATGCTGGCAATCTTAATTACCCAGAATAAATATACAGCTAATCAAATATGACGATGAGAAGCAGAACGATAGGCAGACTAGAAGGACTATGGTAAAAATGTTCGCTGGATGAAGCTTTCCTAGTGCATTGCTTGGAAACAAGCAAAGTCCATCTCTTCCAAACTTTGTACAGCCATTTAGGTCACCCCTAGGAAACACCTTCATTGATCTAAATGACATTTCCCCCCTGAGTGATTTGCTGGAGAACGAATTATTCTTTCATTTGGAGTGGGGGGAATTCTTCCTTCTGTTCTTGTTCCCCCATAACGAGCCTTTAAATTTTGCTTCTGATCATCCCAGCAATGCGAAGTGGGACTGCCTTACTTTAACAGGGGCAAGCATACATTTGAGTTTGATAGCTGCAGAAATTGCTTATCAAGGTTGGTGTTTACAATTAGCTCAGAAAAGATACATTATTTTACTGATGTCAAACATTGAACATTCTCATTAAAGTAGTGAATACCTGGATCGTGGCATTGTAGAGTTTGGAGAATAATGCTTTTTCAATCTAGTCTAAAACATCCTACTTCCAAGTTTTACTAGCTTCCACATTTTCTTAAAGATGGAGAGGTTCTGCTTTTGATAAAGTGCTAGTTGTGCTAAAGTAGCTTTCATCTCCCTCCTCAGAGAGCGCTCCGCTTCTGCTATGTTTCTGTTCTTTCTAAAACTTAATTAAAATGGGTTGACTTATCCTGGAAGCATCAACTTAGAAACAGTGATACCACATCAAGAGTCACTTTGCACTGTTGTTCTTAATGGCAGTATTTTCAATCCAAGCAGGGGTGATCCCGATCGTGCAACACAGTGCAAAGAGGAATGGATCTTTCAAGCATAGTGCTCTAATCTCTTAAATAAAGATGTGGAGGTGCTAGTTTTCATATAGACATAGTACAGTACAACAGTACAAGCTTCCCTGGTTTGAGGGAGGCTCCTTGTTACAGGAGAAAACTAGATAAGTTTCCTTTTTCAATTTCTTTTTTCTTTTTTTTCATAGCTGTTCATGTTAGTGCTATACTGTAAATGTATTTTGAAAACAATCATCTCTTCCCCCTTTTCCCTTTTTGTAAAAAAACTTTTATTTTGAACTACTTGATCATTTTAGAGATGCCATGACAATGACCTTTCCTTTCCTAACAGCTCTGCCAGAAGGAAATCAAATTGAAAGTTTCATTATTAGCCCCGTACCGTTCAAACAGTCAAGGAGTGATCTTTTTCTTTTTTTTAATCATTCCAAGTTCAAGATTGAAATCACTCATGTTTAAAAAATGAGATAACTTTTAAATGCAAAATTATATGATAATGCTGAAACTTAGAGGTATAATTTATTCTACAAATATGCAAAAAATGGATTTTATCTATATATTTTTGAAAAGTTCACACTTATGTTGCAGCTCTTGCAAACTTGAAATACATTGTCTTTGTGGCATGCTCTTATAAAAAATTAAATATTCTGTTGGCTAAACGGTAACAAATGAGCCAGTGTTTACCATGGTAAGGAGTACATTGGGGACATAACCGTTAGCCAAGGGTAATTTAGTTTTAGCATTATCAGTTAGAAATACTGCAGTTGAGTGAAATATTTTATTACATGAAAACATCTGTAACCAATATATCCCTTGGGAAGCTTATGTGACCTGTGATCTGTTTGGAAAAAAATGTCTTGGTTTTACGAGAGTGTTCAAAAGCAAGTATGCACTACAGGCTGTGTCCCAGTGAGTCTGCAAAGGGCTCCCTCCTCTTTGTGTACCTCCTGGAAATTTCTGGGAGCCACAGCAATGTTCCTGCCTTCCAGGCTGCAGTTTTCAAACTCACTCTGTAACCTGTGGCACTGAAAAAGAACTGGGAACTGTGTACAACTACGCACGCTCCCTTTACCAGTGCCACATGACATTTATACACAATTATCCTTACTGTGAGGGATCCTGAAACTACTGCAATCATAGTAATGTTTGGATCAAACAGCATGATGCAGACATCTGAAAGTGTATTTGTATTCTGTTAAAGTGTGCCAGTGATACAGGAACAAATGGCATCCTTAATATACTTCTCAGGCATTGCTGTGTACCTTTTCACAGCTGCTTTATTTTCCTCTCCCCTTCAATGAAGCCAGAATATGTCATCCCAACTTAAATTTGCAAAGCAGTCGCCTGTGCTCAGGCCTTCATCATGCTTTGGCAGGAAAACAAAGTCCCCAGCTGCCGAGGACCGTCAGTCAAGGCCTGGGAACTTGGTGAGCTGGGAAGATGGGCGGATAGACAGCCTGAACTTGACAGCCCATTAGGTACCTGACCTTCTGCTTAAATGACTATTGAATTCTTGAAGATGTGGATTAATGCTTTCTTTTGTTCTGGGAGTTCAGAGGTGAGGTGGGCAGATAGGCGTGCCAATTAGGGAGGGCTTTGCCATGGGGTGCTGTGTCCCCTACGGCGCAAGGCTATATCGGGAGCAGCATCTTAGCACGCTATTTCTGCAGAGGGGAACTGCTGAGAAAAACCGTGGCATCTTCACAGAGAGGGAAAAACCGTCACATTCACCCAGGATCTCTTAGCACTATAACACTCCATAATTAGAGGCAAAGCTACTTGGCTACCGCCTACACCCAGCAATCAAAATTGGCCAGTTTATGACCATAAGCTGTGCCAGCATGTTCAGACCATATTATATCTAGCACTTTTTCAGCATAGGTTACAAAAGTAGTAGGTTCCATGCCAGTAAGACCATGGCATTGCCTTTGTGGCATCACTTCCAATTCACACTTCCTACATTCAGCTCTGCAGCAACCAAGGCCCAAATGCAGCAGAGTAGAGGGCATTTCTTAATCAAAAGGTATTTTTTCCCTTAAAGTAGTGAGCTACGGCTGCTTTTTTAAAGTCTGCCTTGTGTGGGGAATATTTAAGCCACAGTGTTACCCATTAAGTACTTTATCACTGCAAAGGCAGACCAAACCTTTATGGGCATAGGAAGCAGACCTTGTAGGCTCTTTTGCCTGTGGTGATAACACTGTGCCTGGGATTGGGCTGGCTGTGAAACCCAGTATAATTCATCCCCAAACTTCCATCTGTTCGAAAGATATGACAAGTATGTGCTAATGGTCAGTGGCAGTGCATGTTGGTAGAAGGCATAGGACTGGGAAGAGCAGTAAGGTTTGTTTTGACCCAGTGAGCAGAGGTGCTGTAAGGAAGGGAGGTCATTCCCAAGATGGAAAATCCTTCATTTTTAGTACCCTAAGAGGCACTTCCCACCCTGAAAAGTGAATTCCTGTGAGACAGCGATGCTCCCTTTATGTGAGGAGAGAAATGAGCATGAAGATCCAGGGAGTGAAACCGTGTGCATCTCAGGATTTTACCTCTTATTTGCAAAGAGATCAAGATTTTATCCCAGCCCTGCAAATGGCATGTCTGGCAAGACTGTGTGTATTTCACATTCTCAACAAAACAAACAAAGCTACCTTGGGACCCTGGACCTGTATAAATGTGATTTCCCATTTTCAAATGGTGTGAATGATAAACCTGTTCTCAGCCACTGGTGAGTAACTGGTCTTAGGAACCGGCCACCCTGCCTTGGTGTCATGCTCGTCAGGATGGGTACATCAGGGCAGGACAGGTTTGTACAGCAGCAACAAATCACTTCTGTAAGCCATGTAATTGCTTCAGTATTAGTCAAGAGGCAGGAGTGACTAGCCTCAAATCAATACTAGGGAAATGCTACTCTTCTGTGAGTCTCTGTGCAGAGCCATGTTTGCCCTCAGAACAGAAGATGAGTTTCATGCCTGTTTATCCATGTATGAGACAGTCCCAGGCAAGGCAAGGCAGGCTTTGCATGACAGAGTTGGCTAAGCTTTGTTTGGAGAAAGTTGCATCGTTTATCACAGAGGAAGTCACATCATTTATCATTCGTGACCAGAAAGGGGTTGATTCTGAGATCAGTGCACAGACAATGTCTAGAAATGGGACAGCTTGTTTTGTCTAGTTTTTTGAGTCGCTAATGTCAGGAGGTGGAAAGTTCATATCTAATGTTACTGGCTACACTCTGTTTTCAGCACATGGGACATGGAGAAGGCAATGGGGAAAAGCACCCCAAAACAGGACAGCAAGAGTAATGTAATGAGGGAAGAAGGCAGGCATGTTCTGTATCAAGGGTGGCAGGTGAGCTTCCCATTTGGAGCAGAAAAGTGTTACAAAGTCAGTGTTTTCACAGTGTGAAAATATCCCTGTTGTTGCCTCAAGCAGAGGAGCTGGTAACAGAGCATGCAGGAAGCTCTTTGATAAAACACCTACCTCATTTCTTAACCTCTCTGCTGTAATTCAGTGTTAAAAAGGCAATGAATGTTCTCCCACCACGGGTACTTTCTTAATCTCTGACATTTCTTTGGAGAGATACTCTTGAGTCCTTTTGAAAATAAAACCAAACATGTTCAAATCCATTCTCTGAAATGGTGTAAAGGTTTAGGAGGAACAGAATTGTTAAGCAGGATGAAAGCAAAATAGCATCAACCAGCAACAGGACGGTGACTGTTTGCTTGCGTGTCACCTCAAGGATTCTCACCCACTCCAACCTAAGTAATTGAGTTAAGGAATGTTACAAATTAACACATACTAAGTTTTTAGTTGTGCAGTGATGAATGATTTACGCTGTTCTTTCATTGACATCATCTGATGTTACTGAAGCACTCTTTATTTAACAAGATATATGTAGTTCTGGTAATCCCCAGGAAATCTGCTCATTGTTTACCAAAATCCACTGTTTTTTAAAGGAGAAATGTACTTTGCCAAGGGACCTGTTGCCTGTCAGACTAGAAAAATGCTTCTTTCGGTGGCTGAGAGGAAAAAGTTCGTGCGTGGGTATAAAAGCACATGCTTTTATGGTAAACACATGGAGGTAGTTGGCTAAGCCATGGTGTTTTGCTTCCAGAAATGGGAAGGCAGTCAGACCAGCAGCTCTCCTGAGTTGTACTTGCAGGTCTGAAGATAGAGGTTTCAGAGAAGTGCCATTCTTCTTACAGGTCACAACAGACCATGCTGCTTACCTACAGAAAACAAGCCTAAGAGGCAGCACTGCTTCTCTTTTCTTTCTTTTCCTCTGTTGATTCATCTATATGGACAAAATTGTGGGGTTTAGTTTGTTCTGAACCTAATGTTGCAGTGGGATCTTTTTTTTTCCCTGCAAACTTTCCACTTAAACAGTTTAGTGATTATAAATGTGTAATGATCTCTGTTAGCTCTGCGATCTGCTCATATTAATGACTTTTCTTTTGTGCCACTTGGCGCACAGGGTGGAACAAATGAAGAGCTGTATTAATTATTCATCAGCCGATACATTTCTTTCACTGTAACTCTGTTTCGGGTTTGTAGATCTCTTTGCATAAACTAACTGATTTTAATCATAATATTCCAAGTGGTTTTAATTAATAGTTTTATTAAATATAATTGTTTTGGGAAGTTCTTTGGCCTTATTCTGGGCAGCTGGCACTTGAAAACAGAATTTGGCAATGATTTAACTTCAAAAATATGGAGTTAGTTTTCTGCAGCTGTTATCAAGTGGAATTAGTAACTAAAAGGTGTGGGATTTTCTTTGGATGAAAGGTTAATCAAGTCCAAATCCAATTGTGTTCTAATCTAAAATTAAACACGAAAAAAAATGCAGAGTAGGGACAGGGAGTTTCCTAAGCCTTTCACACCTCAGCCTGGCTGAGGAGGGGAGGGAAGGAGGAAGGAGAAGTTAGTGCCAAAGCAATCACATCTTTTATCTCAAGAACTATTTTCAGCAAGGTATGCTGATCTTATTTTCCAGCCTCCCACACTTTGGATAGGAGTTTCGGGAAAATTTTATTCTTCCTTTACTGGGTATGGATCTAATAGAGGTTTCAGTACCAGGGGACTACCGACCTTTCAGGCAGACTAGTGGTTTGACTCACCACAGAAGAAATTAAGGTATGTCGGTTCAAATAGGAAGCTGATTTACCGTGAATTGTCAGGGAAATCGCTCTGCTTCCTATTCTATTGTTGCAGAATTGAACTGCTGTGTGTGGAGGGAAATATAGCTTGTCAAATATAGTTTTCCCATGGATTAAGAGAGGTTTTTAACACAGCAGCATTACAAACAAGTGGGCTTGCAGTGTCAAAGCTTTATAACATAGGGAGCAGAGTGTGGGATGGAAACAGGGTGAGAGCAGATGCTCCTCCAGACTGGAGCAGCATCCCCTCCACAGAGGTTCCACACGGGCTTGCCCAGGTCATTGGCAGCACAGAGAGCTTCTGGCTCTCTCCCCATCTCTTGCCCCGCATCTCCATCCTGTAAACCCCAGGATCCATCCCGTCAGCAGCAACATGTCATATCATGATGAGGCCCAGGCCTCCTGGTGTCACCGCCATTTTTACCGTCAGCCTGCACCATGGCAGCCGCCCCTAGACAGGGCATCAGGCACTTCCCAGCCTTTCCCGGAGCCGGTTTCAGCAGCTTTAATTACATCTGCGGTTTGGATCACTTTGCTTGGCCATTAAAATCCATTTCACAAAGAGTAGTATTGAAGCAAGCAAGGAATATTTGTGGTGGCTGTGGATTTCCTCCAGGCCTACAGGAAGAGTAAATTAGTTACTGAAAACTTGACAGTTTGTCCCAAGTGCTTAACTCTTTCCTCTCTGGAAGCTGCCTTTTCAGAGGCAAGTGACTTTAAAAGGAAATAATATGCTCAATGTTTTTTTACACCCCACCTCCTCTTTATGGTAGGACTGTAATTGCAAACCCAGCCAGGAGTGATTTCTTTGAAGAGGAAGTGTGGGAACTTCCTTAATAAATATTGCCTTTCCCTTCGTGGGGATCCAAACGTGGTTTCCTCCACTGGCGGGGAAAAAAAACGTGCTTGAACGGAACAGCAAGCACTTTTCCCGTAGTTCATGCCCTGTGTAAACATGACTGAAAGAGGTTTTGTGGAAGAAAAACAAAAAAAAAAAAGAGAAGAAGAAATAAAAAAAAGAGCAGGTTTATTAGCCAAGGAAGGACGTTGGTTGGACTACCAGATCAACTGGGTTTTTGCCCAGCTGTTCCCTGTTGATGCCAGTGGCTGCAAACACGGGCATCCTCTGCTCAGGAGTGCCAGGCGAGTTAAGATCCCGTAGGAGAGGGGTAAAATCAGTGTTTGCAGAGCCTGTGATTACAGAACCCGCTGTGACTTGCTCTGCAAGATAGGGCAGTATCAGACAGAGCCCAGCTCATATCACAGTTTGGAATAGTTTCTTTTTTTAAAAGAAACCCACCAACATATGTATCTTTCCTTGTGAAGCAGAAATAATAAGCCTGTACCCTTTCCCCAGCCAAAAATACCTTTTAATTATTTGCGGAAGAGGGGCTCACCCACCAGAGGAGCAGCCACACCAAAGGGGTAACGGCTTCTAACTAAGAGAGGGTAGATTGAGACTAGATAGAAGGAAGAAACTTTTTACAATGAGGGTAATGAAACACTGGCAGAGAGGTGATAGATGCCCCATCCCTGGAGAAAAAGTCAAGGTCAGGTTGGACCGCTGGCAGGGAGCCATTGGACTAGATGACCTTTAAAGGTCCCTTCCAACGCAAACTCTTCTATGATTCTACAGAATACCACCAGCAGCAGGTAGGTTAATCTCACAGTGCAGGGAGCAAGTTTTAACCTGGCAGATAAAGCTCTGGTGGCCTGTTGAGCTTTTTTGAGTTAGGTTTTATGTATTTTGTTGTTGTGGGGTTTTGGGGTTGTTTGTTTGGGTTTTTTTGGTTTTTTTTTTTTTTAAGGGCACAGTATCAGAGTGTATGGGCTCCTTGGGTGTGCAGGCAGCCAGCTGGCCTGGTTTGTTGACATAAATTGGTGCAGATTATGGGAATCAAGACAGGGGGTCCAGTTCCCAGCTCTGAAGAATTCCAGATTAGGAAGACAGCTCACAGAGGAAGCAAGGAGGGGTGGAGGAGATCAGGCTGATTCCCTGGGAGGCACTGAAGATGAGAAGAGCCCTTCTGCCTGATTTGAAGGAGGGAAGTGTTCTTATATTGCTGATAATTAGGCAGAGTTGCTTTGTTCCTTGGTTTTGATAGAGAAATGAGACATCCCTGGTATTTAAACTTGGATTGCTGTGATGCTTTTTGATCTGACCAGCCAGGCCACTGTTGTATTAGTGAGAAGGTAGTGATTTTTGCACATTTCTCAGTGGGGAAGATGAAGTTTCACTCAAGCTTCAAACCAGGCTTTGCAGTGATTCCTTTTTGCACTTTTAGATGCACAGAAAAGAAACAAAATTTGCAGTGCAATGGGCTATCCTGGGAAAAATTGGTCTCAATCGAAGGACACCTGAAACTTCACCAGTCCTTCTGCCTGGGCTGTGGCAAGGTTTGCCTGGCTCACCAATCACTCTTCGCTGCAATTTGCTGTCTCTAACTGTTCCTCTTGCATTTTCTTCTCTGTTCAATGTCTTGCAAATGCATTTAAAGTCCTACACTGTTCAGGAAAAGCTCTCCATCCTCTTGTTTTCTGTGCCATCCGTATGTCTCCTTATGTTACTTATTCTCTCCCATCTATGCCATGTTCCCCAACAATCTTTTTTCCTTTTTACGTTCTCACACTTAGCATTTTTCTCTCTCCCATTTCACACTCCCACTGTCATGCCTGCTCCTTTTCCAATAAGGCAGACTGTATTTGGTAATTCAGGGAGTAAACCTTCAAATTCATGTGCTAGTGCTCCCACTGACTACGTGATGAAGAGACTGCAGGACTGGGCTGTAGCTTGGCAGATATATGAGGAAAAGTATTGAAGCCAATTGTAAAGCAGTCTTAATTACCTCGGTGGTTTGGATCACTTTGGTTGACTATTAAAATGCATATTTCTAAGGCGAGGTATGCACCAATAGTGTTGTATAAATAATAAAGAATTTCAAGAGCTTGATATAAAAGACTTTATAGAGGTAATATATTACTTCCAGTCGAGAGAAATGGAGGGCATTTTAAAATCAGTTTTACTAGCACCCTGTGTTTAAAAAAAGCGTATTTTTCTTTTTGTTTAACCTCCTGTGCAAGCCTGGGCATGTTTGAGGCTCCCAGGATCCAATTTCATGTAGTATCCTATTTCAAATCCAGGCCAGAGCAGATCGATCGAAAACTAGTACTCTCTGAAATAAAACTGCCTGTGGAATGCCTTCAACGACATGAAGATGAAAGAGGGAATGTAATATAGCAGATACTGATTTTCTTTTTTTGAGGTGGGAGGCTCTGAAGCAGTGTCCTTGGATGTTGTACAATTTATGTTGATTGAACAGTAATGGTCATAGGACAATTTTGGTGAATTTTTGTGTTCTTCCTTGAATAGCTAACAGCTGTGTTTGTGAAGGGGGGTGGTTGGCGTTGGTGGGGTTGTTTTAAGCCAAAGCAGCAGCTGTACAACATTTTACAGTGAGTGCAGAGCTACCTGTAAGTCTGCACATCACCAGAATAACGCAGGATTCCTAATAATTGTCAGTGAAATACTTAATGGTATTTTGAAATGACTGAGCTACTTCAGTACTTTGAAAACTGCAGGTGAATGCAGACTACTCTTAATTCATCTGAGTTTGCACCATTTTTTATGGTCAGCACAGACACAGATTGCAGTCTGCTTCATTTTCCAGTATACCTCCCTCTATGTCTCTCCTCTGCTCCTGCCCTCAGAAGCCAAAGGAGAAAAAAAAAAAGAGTTATCTAAGAATTGAGAGCACAGCAATATCATTTAGGACTTTGAAGGAATAGGAAAGTGAAGGGAAAAATAAACTTGTGAGTTTTGAGTAATTTTCGATTTGACGTAATTTAAAAACTTGGGTGTGCCAGTATTATGTCTAATTCTTGGAAAACTAAGTGTGAACTTTGTTTTGCTGTGTAGAGGTGGTCTGTCTCCTGCCACCTGTGTTTGGTGATGCTTGTGGTGTGGAGAGCATCTTGCATTGCTGAGAGACCACCAGGTTGCAGAAATAGGCCGCTTACACAGAGGCAAGGTGTCACAGTGGCTGGACTTGGCCTCGTTTGCTGTCACAGCAAGACGGGGAGGCCTCAGAGAAAAATTTGGTGTCCTCACATGATGAAAAAGTACTGTCTAAAGCTAGCCAAGAGAGTAACAGTAAGCACAAAGAGCGTTTGAATTTATTTTGCACTCTGTCCCTTGGACAATAAAGACTTGACCTTGAACATGGTCTGCTCTTCAAAGGTGGATACATATAAATGTATTTTAACTGAGCAAGGCTAGTTAAATACGCAGGGTCATCCAAGTGGAAGTGTGAGTGCTTATAAAAGCGTGTTGGTTGCTCCTGTAGCCTTTTCCTATGTGACCACAATAACACACACGTGAGTGTTCAGGACAACGGTTGTGGAAACTCACACTTCAGTGACTGTAGGATTTCACCTCTGGTCTCCAAAGTAGCACGTGTTTTGTAAACTGCTTGATGATTAATCTTCAGCTAGAATATAAGTAGCAAGTGTTTACTTAATACTCAGAGATTGGATTCCTGCTTGCAGGCAGTCTTTATTATTCGGGAAGTTGTCTGAGTTAGAAATGAAAGATCTGCCTTAGCAACTGTCTGAGAAGTCCACTCTGTTCCTCTGACAGATGTGGAGAAAGCAAAGTGCTTGATGAAAAGGCTAATGAGACGGCTGTTAAGAGTCTGCATGTGGTCATTTGAAGAACTGAAAAGACCCTGCAAAGCTACTGAAGAGAGGTTCTTTACTGTCTCTCTCTGTTTATGCAGAGTATATCAGAGTAAAGATGTTGATGAGTTTTTCACTAACTTCTGAATCTTTTTTAGCCACAGGGCACAAAATTAAGATGCTATGCCATTACATAACAAGGTTATTCACTTTAACAAATCAGACTCCTAACATGAGCAACTGAGATGCCTCTATAGCCAACGCTAAGAGAAAGAAACCCAGTTTCCATTGCCTTTTGGAACTCTTTCCTTCTTTCGTAGGCTGTACTGTGGACAGAGAAACTACCAGGTTTGATGAGACACCTATACTGGCACGTGTAAGCCTCCTATACTGTGATATAAGTTACTTCTCACAAGATTAATTTTGAAACAATTTACCAAATGGCATTTGAAAAGTCATGGGCATAGCGTGTACTGTTTGTGATTTTGAATTTATCACTTTAACTCCCTGGAGCTCAAGTTTGAGATAGAAAATAAATATATGGAGATATCTCTAATGTGGATTGGTTCACCTAACATGTAGAAAAATTCTTATCTTCTCTAACCCACATATGGTGTTCAGCTTGTTGCATATTCTAGCCAGGGTCACTGCAGGTATGCTTAAACTGGAGAGTTCATTTTTACATCTGATTTTTAAAGTTTCTTTTTAATGATGATAAAAATGTACAACTGCTATTGTGCTAAAAGTCTGCCTCTGTTATTTGCTATTTTAACATTCACAGGTGACTCAAATTACTGTGTAGCATGGCTTTTATGGTAGGAATTTAGGTCAATCGTGTTAATTTGCAACCAAAAAACCTATGAGTTACACTGGCCATCCCAAGTATGTGCCAGTAAAATTCTTTGCATTACAGCTCACTATCAGATAACATGTTTATGCCTTGTAGTTGAGGATCTTACTAAAATAGCTTTTTTTGCAAATGCTTAAAACTTATGGATATGATTTCTTGGTATCCTTACTCTTGTAAAGTTACCAAGCTAAATATGCTAAATATGGTGTCGGAAGATGAGGAAGTGAAGCTTAAGAATTGCTCAAATAACTTTTGAGAAATTGTTGTTGCTTCTCTGTTCCTTTGCATTGGATTAAATCCTTATGCCAAGTGTATGGATCAGCATTCGGTGCTGGCTCAACACCTTGCTGGTCACAGAGGAGCCCTTTTGTGAGTGACAAGATAGAGAATACTCTTAACCATTATCGATTGTAAAGTTTTATAAATGATGATCTGAAGAGGCTGCAAAAAGTGGTACCCTCCGCTCCTCCACTGAGGCTTATTTCAATTCTTGCCCTAATATGTGAGATGCTGGATGTCAAGCTGTTGGCAGTTCATGGGGTAGCGTTCTTGCTGTTTGATTTTTCTGGTGAAATACTGTTGAAAGAGCAGGTAGGATTTTTATACAGGTCAGACGGGACAGCAGAGAGAGAAGCACTTTGAGGGTAGCGTGTTTAATTCTGTAGTTAAGAAATCTCTCCGGAAGAGACTATAAAGAGAGAAGATATTTAGTCTCCTTAGACTGAAATGAAGGGTATTCAGAAAAGGTAATGGAGCACAAATTACAAGTTTTCAGTTTTGCATTATGCTGGTCTTCGTTCTTACAGTGTATCTGTAAAACTCAGATTTTGGTCTGACACGCTTAAGGAGCAAAGAGCTCCATTGTATGTGGTTTTTTTCCCCTTTTATTTTCTTGATATTTTTGTTTTGTTCTTTTTGCCCCACAAACTACAGGAAGAGCAAAATGAAAGGGCTGAGTGAAAGGAGTGAAAATGGTTGTTCCCTTGAAGCATATCCAGCAGTATTAAACACTTCCATTATTATTTTAATATTCTGTTAATTTTTACACAGATTTGGTCAAGGTCTTTTAATGGCACATAAAATTGATGTTAAAAGAATGTGGGATTGACTGGAAATGAAAAGAAAATTTTAAGTAGCATCAGATTTCAGTGTATTGAAGGTAGAGCTATGTTGAGCAGCTTCAAGACAAGGAAGATACCAAGCCCGAGGTAGCCAAGCAGAGAAGACAGAGAAGAAGTCAGTAACAAAACTCTGGAGTTCATGTGCTAGAAGTGGAGTGGGTATCTCTGAGGTCAAGGAGGTAGAGAGCACAGAGTGGAGATGACCAAGAACAACATAAACTGGAGAGATGAAAATGAGGGAAGATACAGCATTGGCCAGATATTACAGTGTACAAGTGTGAAATGGAGTTAATAAGAGATGTAAATACACTGCAATGTTTGGAGTCTTAAGCTGACATTTGATATCACTTTGAAGTTTTTAATAGTAAATTCTACATCCCGTTTCCATGTGGACATGATCTCAGTGCTGTGACAAAACCTTCCCAGCACTGAAATGTGAAGATCTGTTTTCATAATTAAGCTCGAGAAAACAGTATGTAGTGTTATGTGCTATGTGCTCCGTCCTATCAAGTGCACCATGCTTGTTAGCTCAACAGCCAAATAACAGTTCCATGGGTGTATACAAGCCTATATGAAAATTATCTGCTCCATATGTTATATATTGCTCAAGGCTCAGGGGAATAAGGTCTGTGTCTGGGAACCGGATAGTACAACTTTCTAGCCCTGACCCAGGGCTTGCCCTTTCTAACAAACAAACAAAAGCCTCCCTGAAAGAAATGTGGTGTATGATCTGTTTTTAGCTCTAGAAGCAAACAAAAAGAAAAAAAGTCCTCAATATGTTCTTACTCCTACTTACAGCACTGCGGGCTTTAGGCACTGCAGGACAAGTGCCGTGCTTTGTTCCTTCCAGCTTTTGGAAGCCACGGTTTCCCCAGCAGCCGCAGCACCAGAGCAGCGCATTACCCACGTGCAAACATTTGTACTTGGAGACAACTGATCAGCCTCAATTTATCATCTTTTTAAAATTATGGTATCTGAAACTTTAACCTTGAATTGTGGATGTCCTGTCCCTGGAAGTGTTTAAGGCCAGGCTGGATGGGGTTTTGAGCAACCTGGTCTAGTGGGAGGTGTCCCTGCCCATGGCAGCAGGGTTGGAACTTGATGATCTCTAAGGTCCTTTCCAATTCTAACCATTCTATGATTCTAAATACCGAGACGTAGCTGCCTGATGAGGGAGGGGATACTTGCAGGATGGGGGCGTTATTTACAGTTGTCCTGTCTCTGCTGGGTTATTGACTAGTCCTGACAGTCTTAACTGCATGACACATCCATGGTGGGTTTTGTCCTTTCATCATAAAGGATTATTTCAATTCAAAACGCAGAAATTGTCTCATATGAAAAGCAGGAGCAGTAGCATTCGGATTGGGGTGGGACAGGGTAAGACCTAAAAGTAGTTAAATGGCAGTAATCTCTCTGCTGTCCCCTGTAGGTTATGGAGAGAAGAGGAAGTCTCCTCTGAAAAGCAGTTCAAGGAAGACTGATTCCTCCTCCAGGTAGTGTTCCTTAGTACCTTAGTAGGACCCTTTCTGTCAAGTTGGTGGGAGAGAGAACAGGAAAATAACTTTGTTAGAATGGAATTAGCTTGTGTGAGCATCCCCCTACCCACTTGCTCTGCGCTCATGGTTTCTGTCAACTTTGAAGAACAAATTTCCTATTGTCATCTAAATATCTTTAACTTCAGGTCAGTCTGCAAAGGCCTCCAGCTGCAGAGGACCTGTGATAACAATGTGCATTTTAGCTCCTTTAGTTCAAGCAGCCCATTTTGACTTGCCAGCTGGTCAAACCCATACCATGAAAGACCAATTCCTCATGGTGTTCCAGTGTAAGATACTGAAAAAGAGCTGTTGTGCAACGAGCAGGAGGTAAAAGGAAAAAAAACAAAAGCAAACAAAACCAGGAAGCCTTACAGCAGATGGTACCACCTGTGTCCATCTAAACCTAGCCAAAGCAGTGTGCCATTTGAGTGGAGAAACCTGGAAAATCTGATGACTCAGTCTGAATAAATAGGAAGACAGTGAGTGAGATTTCTGGCTCATGTCCCAAGACACTTATGAAAAAGGCTTCCTATTTTATAAAACAGAAAATTGAGTACAGTTTGGTGGCATCATTCTCTGGCACAGCTGATACAAACTGCAGACTGAAATTCCTGGTGTACCCATGTGAGAACTGACACATAAGTAGTCTGATGACTCTCTACCAGTTGCTGGGTTATGGTTGAACCTGTTTTCCCAATTTTCGATGTTATTAGGAGGGTTATACCTTTATTACTGGGGATATAACTGGCTGGGCACAACAGTCAGGGCTGACAGCGTTCAATTCCTTTTCCAGGCTCAGTCAAATACTAATTTCCATGCACTTCAGTTGTTGCATCTGCAAAATTGAGATGTGAAACAACTGGTCAAGATGTGCCCAAATCACTGTTTAGCAATGCTTGCAAAAATGCTCTAAAGGAAAGAGGCAACTTGGACATATAAAGGGAACTCTGCAGCAGGATGAAGTCTTGTTTCCTTGCTGACTACCTTCACCTCCTTCCTTCTTGGCTGCTGTTGACAGTGTCCTGATTTTTCACATATCTTTGCACTTGCTTTTACTTCTGCATTTCCTTTTCCTTTATATGCTTAAGTTGCACCATATCTGTTTTTCCCTTTGTCGGTAATACATAGAAAAAAATCTGCCCTTTCCCTTGCTCCTAAATTCTAAATTTTTTGCCTGTCTGTCTCTTGAGTTGGCTGCATTGCTTATACTCCCCTCCTATGAGGGGACCTATGACCCCTCCTGGTCCCAGTCCCAGCCTACATTCTCCAGTTAGGCCCAATCACGCAGCTGTGGTCTAAATGTCTCACCCAGCTCTTCTCCCCTGTCCCTCATCTCACACTTTTGCCAAGTATCATGCTCATACTCCACCTGGTGAGGGTGCAGGTTCCAACAGCTTTCCCCTGGGAAGGGATGAATGTATGAAGCATTAAAGAACATGTTACCACAGCAACTAGATAGAGGGAATGCAAACAAGAAATTAAATTCCATTGAACATTAACAAAATAAACTTGGTTTAGTACTGGGCAGCTTCAAGGAACACAAAGGGAAACTAAAAGTCCTGCTGATGTTTGTGTCTTACCTCCCTGGGGAGCTGGCATTACGCAAGTATCAAAGCCAGTTCAGCTGAGATGGCTTTGCAGAAGAGGTGGTGGACTTTGCTGGGTGCTGGTGTCTCTTTCCCCTGGGGACTGTCATGTGGTGATCTTTTAGTGCATATGTCGGCATTTGCTGCAAACTGTTTGAGTGGGGATTGCATGCTTTACTGAAAAGTGACTGAGAAATAACTGTGTGTAAGAAACATGTCGTGGCATTCAGCACTCACTACGTCTATTGACAGGGATATCTTTCCGAGGACAGTTGTCATTTTCATGGTTGTGTTGAACAATCTATATGAACCCTTTTTTATCACTTTTTGGCATTATACAGTGACGTTAAACAATATCAGATGGTATTTTATCCTTCCCTAGAGGGACAGGCGCTGTTTCTCTTCCATTCTTAAATGTTTGATCGTGGGAGGTGCTGAGTACTGCCATTGATAAGAATGCGTTCAAGCTCTAGCTAGAGGAGTTGCCAAATCATACAATACCCCATCTGTAATGCCAGGCATTCTTGCTGGTAATATATCAGTTGAGCTCTCAGTTCTTCAGTAATTAGTTGTACATCTGTGAGCAACTGTCCATCTGATTTATTATCCGAGCAGCTACTGAAATACAGAACATTGCCCCATTTAGCCTCAGGATTGAAAGTTATGGTGTTGAGTATATATAAACAAATTACAAGTTTATGGGACGCTATAGATGATCTTAAATCAATATTTTAAAGTTAATAAATTTAAGGTGATTAATGCATATGGATATATATTTTAATTGCTGCCTTCTTTTATTTAGAAAGAAGATTAAACACTGTCCTGGAAAATAACTTGATTGTAGTGAAGAAGACTTAGCAGAAAAGTGAATGTAAGTATTTCACAGCATGTGTCTATTATTTATGTTTGCAAACCAATGACATTAGTGATATTATAAATCATGCTAAATTGGCAGCCTAATTTAGCAAAAAGACCGCTTTTAGTATGGGGAGGATGCTGCATCTGATCATCGTGCATATGTGTGTGAGATGTAAAATGTCTGTTATGTGGTTTTCAGTATGGGTCTGTAGGCTATAAGTACCTAAATGCTTTTAGTGGGGCCACGTGTTTTTGGTTATTTGCATGCTTATGAACTGTTTGCAGGAAAAGTGTCAGCGTGAAGTTGTCACTAAGTGCCCTTAAAAAGAAAAAAAACACAACAGTATCCCTGTATAAATTCCCGTGGGGATCCTTAAATTCTGTAAAGTGGACGTATTTTCCATTTCCAGAGGAATTTAGTCTCACTTGGAATAATGCAGCCAGTATGTAGTATTTTTCTGTATATTTGCCCCAAAGATGTGAGTTTATAGTAGAAGAAGATTGCACTGTGGATTGGCAATTCAATTTAGAGTGAAATACAGTGGCTGCAAGTTCCAGGCTAAGTGCATCATTGCTCACTTGAGGTCACTTTTTCAAACCTGGAGTCAATAGTTCTCTAACAATAAGAGCTTTGGTTCATTTTCTAGACACTTTTGAAACTGTTACTTTGCTGGTGAATACCCCATTATTTTTCTTAAAGTAATTGCTTTCCCTAGCTCTATTTCATAATAACGCGAACTCCCTAACTGTGTGCATGCACATGTGTATGTGAGGATACATATTTGTGTGTGAGGCAAAGCCTTGTCTCTGCAAGTCATACCCCAGGAGGCTTTGAGTGGCTCTGGCGTGCAGGGCAGTGATAGTCATGAACTTGTAGCTGCCACGGATTCATTCCAGAATTTTTTCATATTACATTTTTCCCACGATCTCACCTTCCATTTCCCAGAGCCTGCCTGATGAGTTTGGAAGCAGTCAACTGAGCCTTTCCAAATGCTGGATGAAGCACAGAATTCATGATTTAAATGTCAAATAGGACAGTGATCCTGTCTTAAATGTCTAAAAAGCTGGGACAGTTTTAATTTTAGCCTTTGGGCTTTTATAAACTTGTCTTCTAAAATTACTAACTGACCAATAGTACTGAAACAGTGAGTTACTGCAGAAACATTCTGAAATGCTGTCTGGTTTATATAGAGTTGTCTGCTGATAAGAGGTTGCTTGAAATGAAGATCCTCAGATTTCACAACATTGTACCAAAGCTAGAGGTTTACAGACTAAGCTGCGCATTGATTCTCTACATTGCTGGTGTCTGGCCCAGTCTGAAGTCTGTGTAAGCTTATAAAATCAAATCCTTAAAATGGTGTGTAATGAACAAAACAAAGTTTGAAGGCATTTACTGGGACCAGTCACTTTAGTTGCTTCAAGCTCTTAAAGGTACATGTCGAGTCAACTCTTCCACACCAGTGGCATGTCTTGAACAATTCCATGTGTATGTGAGAAGTTTGTACATGTAAATGTTTTTCTTGAGTTACTTTCTAATTATTCTCATCAACTCCATCTTCAACTTTGGTTTCGTAGGATAGCTGGTAGAATTTTGGCTTTGGTTACCCATAAAGCAGAATAAACTTGCAGAAACTTCCTCTTCCTTATTCTCTTGCAAAAAACTTCTGGACCGACCTTTCATAGAGCTGAAAGCTGAATCTGGGATGCTGGAGGAATCCAGTGAAATGCTGGTTTGCTGTGTTTTCTTTGCCTACTGAAAAGGAGAGGGAAGATGGCGAGAGCAAGGGTTGTGGTTTTTTTTCCTCTTAAAAAATGGAGAAAGACTGGGAAAAATGTGAAATGGACCAGAAGGGATGATAAGCTGCTAATTGTATTGCATTATACTGATAATATATTAAAAAAATCTTGAGGCAGTGACTCCAAGGAGAAGGAAGGGGAATGTGTATCTTAGGGAATCAGGAGCAGGCACTGTCAAGTAGAGCACAGGCAGGAAAGGGCCTAGGGTGAGGGGAAAAAACACCCAGCCCTAATTAGATACCGAAATTAGGTTTTCACTGCACATCTTGTAATCTGAGATCCCTGGAACAAGTTCTTAATGTAGCACTGAGTTTTGTTCACTATTTTCACGTTATTTCTTATGTTAAATGTGTGCTCTGGCACTATAAATAGTCTGGTTCAAACACCCTTGTGAAGGGTGAGGACCATGTCATGTCATGTGCTGTCACTAAGCTCAGCTTGCTGGTAGGCAGGCTCTTTCTGGAAAGTTACAGAGAAGCTTTTTAGACTTCTAGGATTATAAAGTGTTGCTCAAAACCAATGCCCATCCCTAAAACATCCACCTTAGTTTCAGGATCCATCTGAGTATTGTAAAATTAATTGTAGTTTGTAAGAACTTGGCTCCTATATCATGAATGCTATAAATAATTCTCAGCAGCATTTGGATAGCATGGTAAATAAGGCATAGAGCCACCCTGGATAATGAGGAGAAAAATAAATATTGAAGAGTTGCTAGTTCGTTAAGTAATGTCTATGCTGTGCATGAAATGAGGCAGGGGAGCAGGGGAAAAGTCTCCCATCATAAAGACTATAATGAAAGATCTGCATACGAAACTTTAATTCTTATATTTTCTAGATATGATAGTCAATTACCCTTGGGTCCCCAGAACCACCTCTAAGACTCATCTTCAGATCCATAGGACTTAAGTCATTGACCCATTAGGTAACATTGTTCAGTGTCTTCTGCGTGTTTTGGGCAGTGGGAGAGAATAAGATGTGAACTTTGCAAAATATTCTCACAGAATTTCTGATGTCATCACCTTGAGACCCTAAAGAGCCTTTGTGCAGGGGGACTACACAGGTGTTGCATCTATCCTCATGCATCTGGCATGGTGTGCTTTCTGGCATCTGTTCCACTACCTGTGTCTTGTCTTTTTTTCTTTCCCTTTGGCTCTGTCTTCCCTGTATTGCCTGGCTGATATAAGGAAAATGCTGCGGCTCCAGGAGAGATGATGTCTCTGCACTACCAGCACAAGTAGCCTGTGACACCAGGTCAAGCTGTAACCACCAGCAGCAACAACCATGGGAAAGCCCTGCATAACGATCTCTCTGGGGTGCACAGAGCAACTTACTTGGAGACTTACACTGCTGTTTTCCCATATGCTATCAAATACAATCTTTTATTTCCCTCTAATCTGGCTTTATATTCACTGGGCCATGTAAAGGCCAAATGTCATGCCTTTGCTGCTAGATCTTTGTGACAAGAGTGCCCAGGAAGTCCTGCCTTTATTATCGAGCATGGAGTGTCTGGGAGAGAGCTGGCTCTACAGGCAAGCCTTGGCTCTTCATCTTTCTTTGCAGCAACTTACATGGGTGACCCATCTAACAAGGGCATCGCGCAGCTTTGGGCTTATTTCATATCACTGTCTGCAGATGAGACTGTAATAGTTTTGTCCATATGTTGGCACCTTTCCCTCTATGGAGAAATGAGGTCACACTTTACCAGTAGATGCAGTACTTTAGTATCTGCAAGGTGTTGGGAACTTCTCATACTTCACTTTGGGACCTGTCTTGTGAAAAATACTGGTAGGTTAGTTATAAAAAGGTGGTTTATTGGGGGTTAAGGGTATCCTTTCTCCTTATATTCAGTAGTATTGGCCTAAGTCCATGGGTCTGGCTACAAGACCCACAGGAGAGAAAATTCTTGCAACAAAACATAGATTTTATTTAGGGGTATCTATCATCCTCCTTGAAACATAGATCAGCATGTCAGTCTTCCTTCCTTGTATTTCTCTGAAATAATCTCCTGGGGAATACGTAGAAAAACAAACAGAAGATTCTTTACCATTTTAGGAGGGATGGAGACAAATTCAACTTCAAAATGCTAGCTATTTTAAATGCAAAATGATCCTTCCTTAATTAATACTTGGCAAAGCATTTTAAAGATCAAAGTGTCAATATTAGCTAATTCTCATGACACACCTGTCAGGTAAGTAAAAATTATATCCATTTATAGCCCAGGAAACTAAAATACTGTCTAACATCAGCATTTTTACAGTTTCTACCTAGTTAATTTACTGCAATAACCAGTCTAATTCTCAGAGGTTCTGCATATTCTTAGTTGTCCTAAATTATACTTGGAGCTTGAGATGATTCTCGCTTTTGAAACCAAGTGCAAGTATTTTGGTACAGAAACGTGGGTATGGCAGCTGAACCTGAGGCATCCACACTTAAGGCTTTTTCCAGACTTAAGCATCCCTGAAGAGTCTAGGGCTGGGACTCACACGCTGTCGGCTCCCAGGCTGGACTTGGGCTCCTGGCCAGCTCTTAGAGCTTAAGGCAAAGAGCTGTTTCTTGGTGGGGCTGCAAAAGGTATGAGGCATACATGAGCTTGGGAGGGTCAGTCTTTAGAGATGTTTTGGGGGTTTTTTTGCAGGAAGGTGTGTATAGGAGTGTTTAGAAGTGGGAGGGGGTGCTTGAAGTAGGAAGAAAAATGGTATGCAGTGGCAGTTAATTTTTCTACGTCCTACTGTTGCCTCCATTAGAGAAGCAGGTTACCTTGTTATTTCTGTCGTGGCTCTTTCTCCTCGTTACAGCATCAGCAGAGTGGTATAATTGGGCTGGAGGACAAATTTTTTGCTGCCCGGTTAAGCAACAACTGAAAAGGAGAGGGGATTTGGAACAAGTGCTGTCTCCCCTTCAGTATGCAGTGCAACTTGTTTCCAAGTGGTGTTTTAGCCGGAGCAGTGGTGGTGTTTGAGTGCCTTGCTTTGTCTCTGCAAACAGTTTTTGTAACCCGCTTGCTCCATTCGGCCTGGCAATGCCCAGCCCTGAATACGGCACGAAACTTAAGGATGGCGTCACTCTGTCCCAGTCTGTTCTCCCTCTTGCAGGAGCAGGTGGGAACAGACAAAACCCCAGCCAAAGGCCATCCATGGCTTGGCACTTAAAGGAGGGAAAAGCCTCAGCTACAAAAAGGGGTCTCAAGGGATTGAACAGCCCAGAACAGGCGTGCACAGCTGAATTAGGAGTTGGAATTGTTTGGCTTTAAATTCGGGAGACTTGTTTGCTGTCTTGGCCCTGCTCAAAGTGAATAAGCGCTACTGCTAATAACAAAGCCCAAAACAGAGGAGGAGTGAAGGATTAAAACCAGAAAATGATGACTCACCCTCCCCTCTCCCCCCTCCCCAGTTTCAGTCCCTACCAAACCGCTTTACCTCACCAAAGCCCCGGTGGCTTTTAGTTTATAAATAATCATGTGTTTGAAATGTTAAAATGTGTAGGCAGGGATTAAAGGATATGTGATGCTACAGCATTAAAACACTGCAGACCTCTGCAAGGGAATTGTGAAGGAAAATTAAAACATAGTTATTTTTGGCAAGGGCTGCTGCATCCTGGGGAGATCAAGAGAAAGCAAAAAGCAGCTTACCCAAGCCTAGCGAAACTGTGTAGAAAAGCTGGGTGCAGCTGGGTGCAGTAAAACAGGGCTTTGTCCTACTAAAGCAGAATTTGAAGTTTTGGGGTTATCCCAGTTTTGGGGCAATGCAGGGAGGAGATTCACTGAGAAGTTTCTGTCGAATGTACCCGCCTAAGCTGCCCTGCTTTTCCTCCTGCCAAGGCTGGTGAATACAACTGCTTGGTTATCATCCACATTGTAACAGGTTTCTTCCTTCTCCCAATCACAGTGGGACTGAGGTGAATGGACACCTGTAACACTCTAATCTCAGTGTGTCAGCCCACAGGATTTTACAGAATAGGCAGGTTGTGGTGGCCATTCGGAGTATTATTCTTCATTCTCACAAAAGTGAGAATATTGGCATCGATTTTCTTGTTGTGTCTGGCAACGAAAATTGAGAATTGTCCCTGCTTAGAAAGAGAAATGCATTATGGACTTAGAGGGAACTGTTGCAAATCAGTTGTCAGTATTGACTCTAGCATTGATTCTGGAGTTTGAATATCATTTTTAGTGTCATTTATCGGATGCTACATTAGCTTTGTCTCCATAAACCTTTGATCCCTGGCCAAAGTGAGCTCTTTCATGGGACTGCTGATGTTGGAGTCGGTGAAATCTGCCTCCTCAGGCCCCTTCTTTTTAATTTTAGGTGAGTGAACGATATCAGCGTGACCAATATCAGTGCGAAAAGGCACAGATTAGGGCACTGTTCTGCTGCTTTTCTTGCTCGTGGTCTTGCTGCTGTCTGCTTGTTGTTACAAGGGAAGCCTCTGAATGCCTGTAGCAACTGTGCAATTACTAATAAATGAACAATTTTAAGAGGCCCCGTCCATTTCAGGTTCTAGTTAATTTTTAACACACACTCCAAGCCTACAGAACACAGAGTGTAGGGCTTTGGGGGATCTCACCGGGGGAGGCAGGGAAGTGCCACCCCCTCACCTTAGCTGCCCCACAGCTACCTTCTGCCCCACAGACTGGAGCAGTGGCCCCTGCTGCTCCTGGCATAGGCTTTTCAGTGCATGGCTTTCTGACCAGGGCTGCTCCAAAAACCCATTTGAATCCTTCATGCTGCTGACCCCTCCGGGTTTGGTGCTGGAACGCTTTGGCTGCAGGGACGTTACAGCTCTCTCCGTAGCTAAGTTTGAGGTTTTCTGCTCCGTTCCTGGCCTGCATCCTCTTGCTTTATGGTAGTGATGATGATGTTTAGGCAATTGGCTTAGGTGATCTGGCATGTCACTTCACTAAATGGAAATGGTTTGCATTAATGTATTGATTTCTATGAGATACACCACCTCCACTGCTCTTAACCTTTGCTGTTACTTTTGTGCTAGTAAACATGAAAAAATGCCCAGTGCTCTCAGGGTGTTACTTTTTCATGCCGTTTAGATGAGTCTGTTTATAATCCTGGCTTGTGTTCTTGTTTTGTTTGTCTCTCTGCTTTAATGCATTTAAGTGTATTTGTTGAGAAAAATATCCATAATAATCTTTAGTTCTATAATGTTATATTTAATTAAAGGTCTTAAGAAGGATAAAAGTAAGAATTAAATACTTGTGTACTTAATAATTTTTTAGGGCTAAATTAAAGGCAAGCCTCAACCTTATTTAATTCAGTTAATGCAGTACCTGCAAAAGACATTATATTTAAAAATAGATGTCCCTTTGGACAGCTAGACAATATTCTAGTGTCCTGTTACTGCAGCACTCAATTTGATCAAGCACAATGTCATGAAGTAATGTCAAGATGTAAAAATACCTAGTTTTAGGTAGGAAATTTCTCATTGTCAGTCAGTAAGCGAAAGACTTCATAAACAGAAGTCTTCGAGGGATACAGAAAATACAGTCTTGTTTATCCTTACTGGTTTTCCTTAAAATTGCATCAGTTTAATTTGTGACTGGATAAATGAATCGTATTAAATTACAGTTCCTGGAATCTCCTGAGTTTGCAAAACATTGCAACTCTTTCGTTTATATACAGCTAGTATCTTCTTTAAAATGTGTCTGGAAATTTCCAGACAACTGAAGGGACTTGCCATGCTTTTCTTCAAAGCTATGTTTTGTAAAAGCATGTTTTTTAGAGTTTTTTCTTTTTTTCTTTTTTTCTTTTTTTCTTTTTTTTTTTTTTTAACTTGGAGGAAGAATGATGGTGCTGGTTGCACTGGGGAGGAGGTGTGCATTGCTTTGAGAGCTCTGTCTGGTTTTTTTTCATATATGAACACAGAACTATGTATAATGTTATTTCTTAAAAAACAAAAATATAAAAAAATTCCCCTTCTTGTGGAAATGACGACTTCACAAATCATGTTATGGGCAATGTTATGGGGATTTATAATCTGACATCCTCTTTTTACCTTCCTTTCTTGAGGTGTTTTCTGCTGAGATCCTCTTACTGCATGCTAGAGAAGTCCTGAGTACACCACAGGGGATGCCAGGGGACCCTTGCTAAGAAAAGAAAGCTAGGTCACAGTTTTGACTTTTTCATTCTCTGCATCAGTTCCACATCCAAAAGTCTCCACCATAAGCTACAAGCAATTTGGCTCCCTAGGGTACTCGTAGAGGGAATAAAGGGCTCACAATATCATTTCCATTGTAGCATGCAGAAACATCCAGTAGAGCCATCTGTGTTGGTGGAACACATTCCTGAAGTCCTTCAGCACTTCATACAGCCAGCTTCTGTGGAAACCATGAGCTATATCATTCAAACAGGAGAAACCAGACTAGTTTGGTATCCGCTTTGTAATGGCATTGATGATACTTCATCAGAAGTATCCAGAAATGGAATGAGTGTAGAGATGTCCGCTTGGTTGCAAAGCCAAGGAGACCCTGTTCAAAGGTCAGGGTGGTGCAAGGAATGGAAAGTGTGTGTGGTCAGTAACCCAGGGATGAGCCAATTCATTGCATTCCCAGGTTTTTCTCACTCTTGGATGAACTCAAATCAGGCCGTCCACCCATAAGGGAATTCTTCAGTTGATTGACTTGAAATATATATTGGATAGCATTTGTTTGTAGTGATCCAAGCTGCAGGATATGGATTTTTTTCTGGCATATAAACATTTGTGGTGCTACCCTGGGTTTGCTTTGCAGGATGTGTGTGCTTCCTTCTTCAGTTGTGCCACATGGGAACGTTCTACCTGTTTGCATGATTACAGATGTTGCCTAAAGGAGTTCTATGCAAAGAAATTATCTCCTAAGGGAGGTATATGTGAGCAAAGCTTTTACAGCTGGGGGCACGCTATGCTGAGAGAAATTGTTCTTTGAAAATATGTCTTTGAAGTATATATAGGACCAGGAGGAAAAGAACAAATAAATTATATAGATGGGGAATGGAAACATAAAACTAAGGAAAGAAAAATGTTCCAAATAGATCTATCTTGCATGACTTGAGCAAAACTGAATAGGCTAACGTTATTGTAAGCAAATGTGGTACCCTGAAAATAGTAATCTTATACAGAAGTGGGCATTTATTCTCATGAAAGAATACTGAGCAAAGATAACATCCTCTCCCAGCAAGCCTGTCTCTCTGTTGTCTTTGACAAGGTGAGAGGCAGCATTTCTTTCTCCAGTTGTAGGAAACCTACTGACGGTGTTTTATTTAAATTGTGTCAGGATGTGTTTGTGCAGTCACTTTACTGGGTACCAAATAAGGTAGGTTGGTTCTCCCATCTCCCCTAGCTGCTTGTTTCTGCCACTTCCATGGGTGGTATAAGAATGGGTGCAACCAAACCTCAAGCCTAAGCAAGAGCTGAAAGCTAACCTGGCCAGCAGCTGAAAAATGGGTAGTTCTTGCTGGAGCAGCTCCATGAGTGTCCTCTTACCACCTCTTGCATGCCAGTACCAGCCCAAAGCAGAGACTTTCCTTTCAGAGCAGGGGACTACTGCATTTTGAGGCAGTATAGAGACTCTGTAGTGATAAACTAGGTATCAACTCTTCTGCCTAGATGTTAGGCAAAGTATAAAATTTACCCAAGGTGTTTCTTTGAAACGAATGGCAGAACAACATGTGGAGAGAGGGGCAAGCTGCTTGCTGTCAGGTTCGCTAGATAAAACTGAAATTCTGACCTTGTGGGACAGTACAGGAAAAAGAAAGTGTCCCAAGTGGGTTATTAGGCATGCTGTGATCTTTCTTATTCATCTGTTAAGCAGCTGACAGGAACCTTGCCTGTGACAACCAATTGCTGAATAACTGGAGAGAGGAAGGGGAGAGGAGGGGGCCGCATTTGATGTTTTGCAACAGATGATTTTTAAGCAAGCATCTCTGCAGCGATGCTTCTTGTCTTGTTCTGCCAACTCCTTTACTGAAGATGAACTACATTTATTGTCTTTGGCATTAATCTAATACATCTAATGTTCTTGAGCAAAGTAAATATCTGACAGCCCCTGTGTAGTCAATTCGTCCCCATGCTTTAAAGATTTGCGGTATCCTTGTACAATATTGTCATACAAGTAGTGGGTGGTAGAGTGCATGCTGTTACACTAAGGAAAGTACAGCCTTTTAAGTAAATTCCCTAAGCAGATGCACATTACAGTGTACTACTATGTTTGGAAGTGGTTGGAATTGCACTAGGGTCTCAATGTTCCATTCACCAGCCCTGGAAAAGGCATAAGCATCTAAGAGATGGAAATTAGTACAAATTGATCTCATAAGTGCAAGTTTTATTAAAATTCTTGTCTGACAGTTTGTGAGTGATCTTGATAAATTAGATTACCAAATGATTTTGTTCACGACAAGTTTGCTTTCGTTATGGGTGAAATATGCAAAATAATATCTAAATAAAGACTAAGTTAAGCTGTTAAATGCTGCTTCCGGGAGTAATCAGACATTTTCTGGCTTGTGCTTTCATTTGAAGGCTGTCTGTCAGCCTTCATCTTTATTCGTGGTAAATAAAACCTCTTCCCTGAAGGGATCAAGGTATGAGCGCATAAGAACCATAATATTATGCCTGCCACTATCAGTGATTTTGTAGGGATCTTGTTAAAGTTCAAGTTCTTTCCCTGCAATTGAGCAGAAATACCAGTATATGCTGGAAATAAATCAGTCACTGTTAAAGGGGATCAAGAAAGCTTGAAATACAAGGAGGCTGCTCAAGGCAGGTGTCAGCACCCTTTGGAAGAGAAGGAGCTAAAGATAAATGATAGATAGCAAAGACTGTATTTGGGTCTCTCCCTTAGCCCTTCCTCCAGCCAGCAGGTGTTTGTCCTGTGCTAGTTTGAAAACCAGGGGAGGTGACAGCACAGAGAATTCACTCAGTGAGTGGATAGCAAAGGAAGACTATCCAAAGGACCTAAATGCAAGTTTTATTAAAATTCTTGTCTGACAGTTTGTGAGTGATCTTGATAAATTAGATTACCAAATGATTTTGTTCACATGTTTGCTTTCATTATGGGTGAAATATGCAAATTAATATCTAAATAAAGACTAAGTTAAGCTATTAAATGCAGCTTCCGGGAGTATATGTACATGTTTTGAGTAAACTCTTACGCACCATACAAATGGATACTTGGACAATTTACTCCACACTATATCCATTGTCAGTGAGACTGTGAGAACATGAATGTGCTGAAGAAACCAAACCTCCATGAACATCCTCTTGGCAGGTGACCTTCCATGGTAATGAGTGTCAGGCACTAATCTAAAGGTGGTGCTGCCCATGGTTAGATGCGAGAGACTTGCACACCAAATTTTGTGAGCGGGGACAGAGCGAGGCTCCAAAGTGGTTAGTGCTGTACCAACCCAGAAAGGTTTAATGGAAGCTAAAACAGCTTTGGCTGAAAAGCTCCATGCTCATTTGGGAGGGGGGGGCTTTTAATAATGTGATTAAGTATTTAGATGAAGATCTAATAGTTGACAATCTGGAGAGAACTAACAAAGTTTGCTGTAACAATAATAAAAAACCCAGGTAGGAACAAAATATCATGTATTCTGGGAAAAGAAACTTCTGTGTGCAGGTGGCTGAGCATCAACCTAGGTGGCATTAACTGATCTCAGAGCTGGTTTAGGCACAAAAGGGCCTGGTAATGTCTGTTAATAAGCTCTGACTGAAACATGCTGCCTAATGGCAAAACATTGATCAACTCTCATTTAGTGTTATTTCTGGACTATGCTGTATCTGACATGGCCCAGATTTTGAATTTTGGTGTCTCTTCTTGCTGGTTTATTTCTGTGTGTACAGCCGCTAAACACAGTGCTTAGGGTAAGAGTGAAAGCACCATACCACAGGTTTCTCAACTAAGTAGAGAGATCGTACATCACTTGACAGAGTGTTGCTTTCATGTTCACACAAATGTAATTCCCTTTTGTTGAGAATGCAGTAAGACAGTATAACTGCCATAAGGACCAACAGATGATGTAAAGTATTTGATAAAATTGTAAATTGCTCAAATACTTAATAATTGTTGTATTAACTGTTTTCATGGAATAATGAAATGTAATGGTCTAAAAAGTAAATGTCAGATTATGGTTATCCAGGGATCTGTGGCTGCCCTACAGTGTTATATTATTAAAGGCATCTCTGTCTTTGTATCTGCTTAGTTATCCCTGGTCCCCTCGCCTTACTGCACAAATCAGGACTTCTGTGGTACAGAGGCCAAGGATTTACCCTGTGCCAGAAAGTAGTCCACAAGCTGAGACAGGGTTGGAAATTCTTGGTTTTATTTCATAGACCATCCCGGTTTAGAGTTGGGACTATGAAGACTGCGCTTCTTTCCTGCAGACCACTCTGTTCTAAAAATAACTATTTTCTGAAAGCCTCCGTATGCAGCGTCTATGTATGCTTATTATTACATGTAATTTCCCTGTTGTTTTTGCTTAGGTGTCATTTCTTTGTCCTGCTTTGGTTCCCTCTGAATTTTGAGCTGAGCTCTCAGGGGACGAGCGTGCTGGAGATCACCATGGCAACACTCTGAAAAAATGCACACGGCAGGCGCCAGGCTTTGCTGCCGTTATCCCTGTGAGAGCTCTGATGATCTGTGGACTTGCGGACTTATTTAGGAGCTGTAAGAGGGATGGAGTCAGTGTCTGAGAGCTGGGGGTACTGTGCCTATTAAAAATGTTTCCTATGTAAATTGAGGAATTCTGGAAATTGTTTGCTGATGTACAGCACCAGCATCCAGAATTTTCATAGCTTACCACTGAGATTTCCCTGAGCAAACTGTAAATCTTCTTCTTTTATTCCACATAATTCTAACATTAGTCTCTTGCGTCTTAGCTCTCCCCATTTGCACTCAAGACTGTTGTGGGAGCCATTGCAAAGGCAAAGTTGTTATCCTGGTAAAAGCGTAAAGATGGTTGATGATAAAACATGTCATAAAGATTGTGATGCAGAGTTTAAAAGAGGTGAGTGCTCGTATCCCTGCTGTTCCCAAATCCTTTTTTCAGGTTAAAAAGAAAACATTCAAGGAAGAGTTATTTTATAGATGAGTATTTCACGGCAGTGACTGGGAGAGAATGGATTCTCTCCAACAGCAGGAAATAACAGAAACTGGATAAAAGTGTATTGCCTTCTGAGACAAGAATTAGGGGCTCTAGGTTGTGTTCTAACAGGGGAAGTATGACATTTTGTTTAATATTACTGAAGTAAGTACAACATATCCCAGTACATGGAGGGGTTTATTATTATTGTGGGTTTTCTTGCTTTTTTCTCCTTTTTTTTTTTTAACTACTATCTCAGCCTGCCCACTGTAAGGCTAGTCCACCAGAAGGACGTGGGCTTATAATGCTCAGAGCAGTGACTAATCTAAGTGTGATCATCAGCCTTGAATAAGGTGCCTCTGCTTCCAGTTATTGTATGGGGAGCACTAAGCCCATAAGCACAAAATTTGTGAACAAGCAGAGTGCAGAGCAGGAATGCCCAAAATTCTTGGCAAGGAATGCTTAGGAGAAAAATGTATTTGAAGCCTTCCTTTTAGAGTGGTTTTCCCAGGTCCATTTGTGGAGTCATAGAGGTCAATACCCATGTTAAACTGAGAAGGAGCTCAGATTGCCAACCTGAAAACAGTTTACACTTTTTGCATTCATCACTGGGTAAAATGCACAAGCTGATCCTGTGCCAGGAGCCTGGATGACCCTCGCACTGCAAAGGCATCTGGTAGCAAAACATCATAGAGGTGGGTGCGGGTGCAGTCAACAGCCTGAATCGAGGTTTCCCAATTCCTAAAAAAACCTTTCCCACTACAGAGCTAGCATACAAATGCAGCATGCTCCCATCCTCCATTCCCTCCAGCCAAGGGCATGCATTTCTTCTTGAATGTTGCTGGCTGTGGCAGAGGTGCCCACTTCTGTGTTTAAGTGCTCAAAATCCTGGATAGAGCTTCTACTGGAGATAAGTGTAATAATGTTTAGTCTGAGGTTCCCAGACAGGCTTGAGCAAGAGAAAAAGAGCAGAGCCACTGAGTGCTGACAAGGTGAAGGTAGTTCAACTTCTGTAGAATCCAGAATTTGGGGGAATTTGGCAGGAAAAAAATAGAAAACTAATGGTATACATGGGCAGAAGTTCCAACAGCCCTCCGGTATGACAAATAAACCTTAGGAATGCTAATTCCATTTTTTGTCATTATAGGGCTAAGAATGGTTTATTTCAACACGTAATCATTAACATGGAATACATTGGCCAATTTCCTCCTAAGGCCAGTTACTTAAATAAACTCACACATGTCTCTTTGAAAGAAGCTGTAAAATTAAAAGTGATGCCACATATTTTAACCCATTTGTAGAGAGTAGTACTTCAGCAGATGGGGAGGTGTTGAAACATTCCTTTGAGTGCTGGCCAAAGAGTCCAGGACTCTTTAAGAGACTGACTGAAGAGAAACAAAGTTTCCTGTTTGTCTGTTTAGAGTTCATATTTTTAAAAGAGGACTGAAAAAAAGCGTATTCTTGCATCTTCAAGGAATCTCATTCCCAAGATTTCATCGAGATAAAACCTTTTAAAACTTACGTTAAAATACTATTTATTGGTGGTGATGTTGTTCTAGGCAACCCCTGAACTCCAAAGGCAGTTGATAGGGATGCCATGAGACAAAAAGTGTTGTACCTGAGCCCTATTTTTTAACAGTAAATCTAAGAGAAAAATGTGGAGGTTATGTGGGTCACCACTCTGCCAGAATGCATAATGTAAACAGGATAAAATGACTGGAAGCTCATGGAATCTCATCAGGAACAAAGTTTTAAGAAGTGCTGACTTCCTACTGCAACTTCTAGCATCAGCATTAATCAAATCCAGTGTAGTTATCTTCCTCTGCCATTCTCACTAAAATTAGATTGTTTACATTTTTTGGGCAAGCTAATGGCACAGTTATTTACTGCTTACCTCTACTAGGCAGAAACAGCCCAGTAGAGAGCCAACCTGCTCTTTTCACCTCTAAAACAGTTATTAGAATAATGGTGAGGCTGTTGATGCTTCGTATAAAAGTTTGTCCTAGATGAGAAAGTGAGAGGTTTAGCTCAAAGAAGTTTCTGATTCCTTTCCTGTGCTGAGATTTAGAGCTGTCTTGGGGTATGCAGTTGTCGATTGTGCCTGTTCCTGAGGGCTCTGCAGAGAAAGGAGGGCAAAAAGATATGTAGGAGCTTTCCCAGAAAACCCAGTTTTGGTGCTGACCACGATTAATACCCAGTATTGTTTGTTATAAGTCCATTTGTTCCTAAAAATGTAAATGTCTTGTCCTTGAGATTCTTGCATTAATTCATTTTTTGAATGTGGCTTGACTTGGATGTGGAAAAGCAATTTCTGCCACATATAAAACATTATTGGGAAAAAATACATTTTTCTGCTCATATAGTGAAAGAATTCTTCAATTCAGCCCCATTTCTCTGCCTCAGCCCTGTTATTTCTAACGATGCTTTCACCTAGAAAATCCAGGCCTTGAAGAGAATAATGCAGCAGGTAACACTTTTAATCAGTATAGGAAATATGAAACAGCAGGGAATGAATTTCCAACTGTGCAAACAAAAAAAAAAAAAAAGAAAAATGTGAAAGATGCTGGTTTTTTTTTCATTTCTTTCTCCTTAGATTGGTCTTACCCATGGAGCTTTTATGGTTCCACGGTTGCATACTTATCAATAATTGTTTCCTAATTCTGCTCCGTTTCTGCACTGAAGTAGTATAAAATGTTGAGCTCCATGCAGCCAGTCAATTTTCAAGATCCCATGTGGACAACAGAAACCAGTGTGCTGTTAGTAATCTGTTAAAAGGATGGAATCTCAAATCTTAATAGTGCCTACATTGCTTAAATACTGTTCTCCTCGAGGTGTGAAATGGATGGGCTGCTCCTTTGAACAGGAAGCTTCTCTCTAATTGCTCTAAATCATACCTGAGTGAGGAAGAAAAGTTTACTGAAATAATTTCAAGAATCAGGATCGGACACTTGCTCGTGGCAGCCATTCATTTATACTGGGGTGTTGTTAAATAACGTGTAAACCGAAGACGTGTTTGAGGAAGGCTCGCACCAAGGGGCGTTCCAGTAAGGGTGAGGGATTCGATGGTTGCTTGTCAGTCACTAGCAAGTCGGTGTGGACTGCACAGCTCAGCATCGGGCTGTGTCCATCTGTGTTCTGAATCCCACTGGTGCCCCTGGGTCTTACCATGATATAAAAATAGTGGTTGTCTGAAGCCGTGTAGCCCAGGGCCAGGGCAAAGGCCAGCACCTAACTGAGGCCAGGGCTGCAGGACAGGCACAGTGGGCTTGCAGCAGCTTCCATCTTTTCTTTGCTGCTTATTTAGTTATTTATTCATTTATTTTCCCCAACATGAGGTACCAAAATTATGAATTTTACACATTTGCATTCAGTGTACAAGGTGGAAGGTTATTTGAAGGGGCAGGAAGTGTAAAACCCTTGAAAGCAATGGGGAGACTGGAAGCACAAGGTCAGTGAATGGGTTTTTGAACAGCCAGGAATGGGAAAGACAGGTGGAGTATCTGTGCTGTGGGTCAGGGAGGCTACTGGAAACTGGGAAGTGTCATTCAATGTACACCCCACCTGGAGAAGTGTGTCCAGGTCTGGAGTCTCCAGTACAGAAGTATATGGACCTGTTAGAGCAGGTCCAAAGAAGGGCCACAAAAATGGTCAGAGGACTGGACCACCTCTCCTATGGAGAGAGGCTGATAAAGTTGGGGTTGCTTACCCTGGAGAAGGCTCTGGGGAGCTGTTATTGCAGCCTTTCAGTATATAAAGGGGGCTTATAAAATAGACGGAGAGAAACTTTTTACCAAGGCCTGTAGCAACAGGACAAGGTACAACTGTTTTAAAGTGAAAGAGGATAGATTTAGATTGGACATATGAAGAAGTTCTTTTTCTATAGGACTGATAAGACACTGGAACAGGGTGCCCAGAGAAGTTGTGGATCCCTCATCCTTGGAAGTATCCTAGGTTAGGCTGGATGCGGCTTTGAGCAACCTTATCTAGGGAAAGATGTCCCTGCCCATGGCAGGGGGATTGGACTAGATAATCTTTGAAGGTCCCTTCCAACCCAAACCATTTTATGAGCCTATAAGGCAATAATGATCCTAAAGTCCTGTCCAAATAAAATTACAAAATCATTTTGACTCCATCAGGTTCAACATTAAAATTTCAATGCAATTAGGCAGGCTAATAAAGGTTTTTGAAGAGTGACTTGCCAGAGTAGGCTAAACTAATACTCAGACCTCCTTGAGTCATGCCCAGAACAAAAAATTCAGTGTAGGGCCCACTGAGGGCTGGGATTTGAAAGGATGCTCAGAGAGGATGTGACCCTTACAAATATTTCATTCATTCCTGCTGCACCCTGTTCCCTCTGCAAGAGGTCAGAGACTTTTCAGGATGAAGTCCTTTGGGTGGCTGGGATGGGGCAGTACTGGTACAGACTCGCTTGAGAACCTGTCTTAGTGAGAAATGACCAAGTGAGAGATCTCATGTTTATACAGAAAAAGATGAGTTTAAATACACAAAAAGGAAATGCCTTTGAGTATCCAGCTCCACATAGAAGAACTAGGACTTTTTTCTTCCCTCTGCTCTCTCTGGCTTTGGCATCAAGGTTTTACCATGCAGAAATGTAGTTTTTCTAGTAATTGTTATGGGCCATTAGGAGGTAACTTATTTATAAGTTATCTCTCTTGCTATTATTCACCATCCCCTTTCTTCCTACTCTCTCTTCCATTAAAAAAAAAACAAAAAACCAAAGCCACTGGACAATAAGTCAGGGATAGTGAAAAAAAATTCAAATCTTTCCATAAGAAATGGGATTTGGCAATTCCCTAGGATGAAAGGAAAAATGATAATGTGAATGTAGCAGCACAGTCCTGATTCCTTATTTACCTGTTCTTGGTTCAAATAAATAGGGTCCAATTAAGATGTAGGCGATTAGGGCTAAAATGGAGTGGGTTAGAAAGCAATTTATTTCTAAACATTTTTTTTTTGAACGAAGCAATCTTGTCCAAGACTTCACAACTGTTGCCCACTGTGGTATGAAGGGAGCACCATACACTTGGATGTTTCATCGCTGGAAAGCAGTACAGTGAAAAGCTCTTGAAAGCTTCTAGTCATTAAACTTTGCTAAACAACATAAAGCTTTTTTCAGAGAATGGTCCTCCTGCTCCAGTGAACTGGCCACCATCCAGCCCTAATAATTACCTTCTGCCTATCTAAATTGCTCTGTTTATTTAATTGGTCAAGGTCATATGTCAAAAGATGTTGTTGGGTAGGGTTGGTGACAATAGGTGCTGTGTCATCTGACTCATTCGGGGCTGGGTGTAGCAACTCCTAAGTGCAGATTGTAGCGATTTTGTGCAAATCACTCTGAAGCTTGGGAAAGACTTCATAAATCAAATAGCAGTTCCAGTAAGTTTAAACAAAGAGCTATTAATAAAAGTGGCTGATACCTGTCAGGCTACCTAGACCACGGTGGAAGTTGCATATGAATATTTTTACAGTACTTTAGAATGTATAAAAGGGAGAGACCTGGCTTGTACCAGAAATGAAGAAGTTTCTCTATATGCATCTACCATGGGTTTATTTGCATCTCATACTGATGCCTAGAAGCAGTGCTGGAGGGAATAAAGACCATTGATTCTTCTAGACAAAGGTGGTTGTGTCTTCCAAGTAGATCTTTTTTTCCTGTCACACTGCTGCTTAAAGGCTAATACAACCCTAATAAAATGTTACATTTGTGTCATCAGTACGATACCCAGTGCACTTTGAGCTGTGCTAACTGTGAGTGCTGTGCAGGAGGGACCGGGGATGTGGTTGTCACATTCAGACTGTGGTGTTTCAGGTGGCTGGTACAGTGAAATCAGCCATCTAACACAAAGTATGGCAGACTGCTTTGTCAGCGCTTCTTAAACTTATTCTTAGGATTTGACCTAGACTGGAAGGATGTGAGAAAGACATTACAAGTTGAGGAACTTTTTCAAATAAGCAAACAACAGTCCTGCTGAGCAGAGCTACTTGTGAGGGGGGAGATGTTTGTTTAATCACCTTTATAGAGCTAGTGTGTTTTTTCCAGACATACTCAGATCAAGGAATGGCCTCTGAAGTCAGGGACATAGTTGTCTTGTTGATATTTTTCTTCTTTTTTCTTTTGTGTGTGGAGGTGGAGATCCGGCCCCCTCCCCTAGCTCGTCCTGTGGCAATGAGCATGCTTTACATACTGGTGAGACAGAGCAAGGTGACCTTGCTTTGCTCTTTGAATTATAACCTCCTCAGTTTGAACACTTGCAGTGCTTTAATATTAAACCACTGCTTCTCTTGCTGAAGGCACTGTGCAGTTGGAGTAGAGACAGTTTAAATCCGGAGAGAGAGACTTCATTAATGTCTGGAGTGCTTGAATCCCACCAGTGTTACTATCTTTAGCATCAAGGATCAATTATTTCAATGAAATAACCAATGCACCCAACAAGTGATTCTTATCCCCATTCCAGTTTCCCTATAGCTGTATCATCTGGGTGGTTACGTTGAAGGGGATGTCCCAGAGGTTGGCCAGTTTCTCAAGAGAGTTAAAAAGTAAATGATTTCTCACCATGTTCTCATTTAATTCTTTTCTGTAAATCTGTGCATGCTATTAATGCTTTTACTTTTCAAAGCCTGTCTGAATTCCCAAGTTGGTTTAATGTTACTGAATGATTATATCAATTTAGGTGAATACTCTTATTTGACACAAGCTTAACTATGTCTAAATAAATATTTATACTCAAACTAAACAAATGTAAATGGTAAGTATTGACTTAAAAGTGTTTAAATGCCTTATTTAAAAAACCTTATTTAAAAACCAAATGAGACAAGTAGGTATACGTAAAGTTGAAACCTAAACAAACGTGCTTATCTAACCGTGTACTTTTACAGCCTGCTGGATATCACACCATAGGAAAAGCCATACAGATCTATGAATGCAGGAGCTATAAATGTGTTGACTTTTTCTCCAAGGACAGTTTAGTGCTTTCACTAAAATCAGTAGGTGAGACTGTATGAGAAATTCTCAGCATTCTGATGACAGAGATGCTTTCAAACATCAAGTTAGCAGGGAGAGGAGAGAAACTGGGCATATACTGGTCAACATGGATTAATTTGCATAGTAATTTCCCAGTTGCACAACCACAGTTCTTTCTAAAAGCATGGCAGTATTACTGTTGCTTACCAGCTTTTAATGTGTTGTTAGACCTGAGGCCAAGAGGCCATCATTAAAACCCCTCGTTTTGCCTTCATGAGCATCCTGCCCACCGTGTCACTGTGAAGGCAATGTGGTGGTGATGGAGACCAGAGCAAGCAGCAGGCAGAGTGCTGGCTCTGTCCTCCCGCACATGAGGCAGCAGAGCTCAAGACAGTGGTGGACTTCAAGCCTTCCCTTAATCGCTGTGAAAAGGGACCAGCCAAAGGGCAGTGGCTGTCCTTTACAGACACTCCAATTTGAAAATTAAATGGAGAGACACATTTCTGTCTTAAATGCATATAAATTTTCTGCCTGAAAACATTTACCCAAAACTTCAAGGGAAGTTTAATACTGTGGCTAATTTTAGCAATGCACTGGAGCTTTCTGGGTGCTTATTTTGTTTTTTTGAATCTTGCCGTGAGATAAGTTCTCATTTTATGTAATGTTTTTCAACCATGCATCACATCCTTTGCAAAGGAATAAAAACACTGTAGCCCAGTGTTGCAGCGTGGAGACTGAAGCATTGAGGCTTAAACTTCATGGTGGAGTAAACCTTCTTGCTCGGGCTCCTTGTCCAGCGTGGTTCTATCTTTTGATACCAAGCCTTTTCTGTGCCATCTTTCTTTGAATCAATATTAGGAGTTCACTTTCCAGTCACGTTAACTCTCTCGAATGGCAGCGTACTCAACCTGAAAGAACTCCAGCTTTTTACGGACTGTTGTGATATAACCCAGCAGGCAGCTAAACACCACACAGCCCGTCTCTCACTCTCCCCCAGTGGGATGGGAGAGAATTGGAAAAAAAGGTAAAACTCGTGGGTTGATACAAAGACAGTTTAATAGGACAGAAAAGGAAGGGAAAATTATAATGATGTTAAAAGAATATATAAAACAAGTGATGTAGAATGTTCACCACCCACTGACAGGCTCAGCAGGTCCCCGAGCAGCAGCCATGACCCCATGGCCAATTTTATTGTTCAACACGACATCGTATCGTATGGAATATTCTTTTGGCCAGTTTGGGTCAGCTGCCCTGGCTCTATCCCATCCCAGTTTCTTGCACACCCCCGGCCTCCTCGCTGGTGGGATGGTATGAGAAGCTGACTTAGTGTAAGCACTGCTCAGCAACAACTAAAACATCAGTGTGTTAGCAACGTTATTCTCATCTGAAATCTGAAACACAGCACTATACCAGCTACTAGGAAGGAAATTAATTCTATCCCAGTTGAAACCAGGATGCTGATGCTGATATAGAACTAGTACAGAGACAAAGCCTTCATGAGTTGCTCCTACTTGAATTCTCAGAACAAGCAAACACAGATTTCAGAGATACTCTGAAAAGTGTATGAAAAGAATGATCTTCATAGTCTCAGATATCCTTACATTTCAGTACTTCAGTAACTAATTTCTGAATATCTTTGTTACATTACAGTTCATGCCTACTCTTCTCCCATCAAACAAATGAAGAGTAGTAAGTTTGAGTTTCCTACTGGCTTTGCTTTTTGTCATTGTTTAAGTCCTATAGAAAGCAAGTGAGAAAAATCTGTGCTCAAATACACATGTGCATCTCCTGCTGTTTTCTGTGGGAGACGGTGCATAGTTATTTGATGGTAGATTGTATTAACAAAATAATTTGCAAAGCTTCGTAGGATATACAATTTCTTTATGTCTTGGAGTGAAGCTTCCTCTGATGTGACTCCACAGGCTCTATACACGTGCAGCAAAATCGTGTTGGAAATTTGTCTCTTGTTGAGAGCTCAGTCATACTGCAATTTCCAGGTGTTGAAATGCAGTTTCTGGCCTCTGGGATTTGTTTCCATCTTTGTTTTGGAAGGGCAAATGCTTCCACGTGGGAGTTTCCAATGCTTCAAAGCCTTCCTGTGCCCAGCAGGTTCTAGCCTTGGACGTTTAACAAACCTCCGTGGTTATCCTACTGTCAAGAGCACAATGGTAGGCGTATTAAAACTTGAAGATACGATGTTTCTGATGGCAGTCATAAATGCACAAAATATTAGCATCTGAATGTCTTTAGAAATTCACATTGAAAAGACCAGGCCAAGGGGTAGGAATTTTTAGTCTCATGCTAACAGTCTGTCATGGCTACAGATTGTTGGTACCTCACAACCAGGGCATGCAGCCTGAATGGGCAAACATTTCTCTGCTGTGATGTGACTGATAATACTTTGCAAGTATCATACATTTCCACTAATTGGATGCTATTACTACCTGATGTGTAGGTCATTGCTCCTAATTAATTAAGGGCCAAGAAAGTACTTAGTCCTTTACAAGATGCAGATGAAGACAGATGTCTGCTTGGAAAATTAAAATGTACCAGTTTAAGGGTTTTATATAAAACCAGATCAACTGTACAAATCTGGTATCTAGACAGATCCTAATAAACCTGATGAAAATTAGAAAAATTAGATCAGCTTAAAGCTAATAGAAATGTTCAAAGTTGTCTGCAAAAATGCTTTCAGGCAGAAGGATTAGTATGAAGCATAATTTTACAGGGATTAGGAAGAGTATTTCATAGGGTAAACTAGCCCATAAAATTGTTCCTTTTGACTTGAGTCTATAGAAAGAATTCTCTCATGAAATACACAGCCTGAACAAAAACTTGCAGTCTTCTGCTATTGCAATAATAATTTGTTCTTTCCTTATGCGCTATATGTAAAATCAGAAGTGCTCCTGAACCAACTAAGCTATGTATTCTGGTTACTTGGAAATCAAACTATCCAAATAAACGCTTCAGTGTATATATATTAAACACTATAATTCTGACTCTCCTTTGGTGTTTGCAGGGCAATGCAAGTTCCGTTTCTAACGATGTCATGCTTGAGGCATATTTCCTATTATCCTTACATATCAGCGCTATAAGCTTTATGTCTTAATGTACCCCTATAAATCTTCAGCTTATTTGCTTTCACTTAAAGAAAAGTGTTTATGCATGGTGATCATGTTTGAAGACTTTCCTAGATATATATTCTCTATTAGAAAGTGTGCAGGCTCTGTTTATCTACTGTACAAAGTTTCTAAATGCATTGAGCGGCCACTGTAAATTCAAATTTGAAAAATACATATATACTGAAGTACTCCACATACAAAGCAAACATTGTAAAATATATTTGGATTAGACCTTTTAACCACATCAGTGGGTGCCATAAAAGAAACATTTAGCCTAAGAGCTCAGAAGATGCATGACGAAAGCTGCCCACAGAAGTCTTTGGAGGCTGCCTGAATAATTAACGTTGTCGGTCATGCAAGGAGGAGGATTTACACTGCTCTCTACTTGCCTAGTATAATGTAGCCAGCCCATAGTGGCTCTACTAACTCACGTGTCCAAATGTGCTTACCAGTGAGAAGAAAAATGTTCCCACCAGCTGCTGAGTGGCCTTGCAGTGGCCTCTCTGTCCTGCTACAAACACATGGAGGAAACTCATGTTGTTACAACCAAGTTTCAACCATGCTCTGCAGCAGCAGAAGCTATGGCACTGGGGAGCGGACGGTCTTGGTCTTGTCACCAGGACCATACCTGGCATTTTATGTCAGGTCTGTGGGGAGCCAGTAGTTTCCATTGAGACCTCTTTTCCATTTTTTAGCATTGGCTGTTTCACGGGGCATACCTTTGTGTTTATTCAAAGATCAAAATGAAATGGGGTCAGGAATTGCAAAGATCAAAATGAACTGGGGTTTCTCCATGAGCAGGACTGTGCAAGGCAAATGGGCCCAACTCATTCTCCGGCTCCTCTGGTAAGAAAATAGTAAGAGTTTGTTTGGTTTCACCCACAGGTTTGTGTCTTCTGTCATGTGTTTTTTCATAGGGATGCCTTGGCAGCACTTACTTAAGCAATAGGTGAAAGATGCAGTGTACTGCCACAAGCATGAAAAATGCCACTCCTTTGTTTGAGCGTCGCTGACCCAGCTCATCAATCAAGGATAGAGAGGGTTTAGAGTTACCAGCTTTTACGAAGAGTCAACTCTGAGTGTCAGGAAACCGAAACCAGATGTTTTATTTACAGCTCAAACAGTGCTTTCTCCCCCTCTTTCCCTTTATTTTTTTCTTTCTTCAAAGATATACTTCTGAGTCTTGAAATTGTTTTAGGTAAAAATACTACTTGAGAATGGTTTGATCACAAAATCAGCAGGCAGATAAATAAATCCCCCAAACCCTGGGTTGTTATTGCTAGGAGTGTAAGGGCTGGCCTGCTTTTAGTAAATAGCCTGGCACTATTTCACAGAATCACAGAATATCAGGGATTGGAAGGAACCTTGAAAGATCATCTAGTCCAACCCCCCTGCATGAACACCTAGATCAGGTCACACAGGAATGCATCCAGGAGGTTTTGAATGTCTCCAGAGAAGGAGACTCCACAATTTTTATTTATTTACTTACTTATTTTACTTACTTTATTTATTATCCTTCCTTTATTTACTTAATTTTTATTTATTTATTTACTTCCATGCACCTCAAATTGTATCCTCTGATCTTTAGGAACATGACTTGTAGTTCTTGAAAGCCTTTGAGGACAGAGGCAAAAATTGTAAAAGTGGGACCAGTAATTATAGGGACAAATTCTGAGGCTTAGGCCTATGATTTTTTTTCAGGGCAGAGAGAAAAAGGCCTGTGCTCTTATTGGACAGCAGCATTTCCAAGTAAAAATTGCACCCAGAATAAAGGAACCCTGCTTAGTACTTTAAAGGGGACTTATGAGAAGATGGAGAGAGCCTTTTTAGCAAGGCCTGTAGTGATGGGACAAATGGTGACAGTTTTAAACTGAAAGATGGTAGGTTTGTATCAGACATAAAGAAAAAATTCTTTATGATGAGAGTGGTGAGACTCTGGAACAGGTTGCCCAGAGCAGCTGTGGCTGCCCCATCCCTGGAAGTGTTTAAAGTCAGATTGGATGGGGCTTTGAGCATCCTTGAGGTCTAGGGAAAGGTGTGCCTACCCATAGGAGGGGGGGATTGGACTATACGATCTGCAAAGCTCCCTTCCAGCCCAAACCATTTTATGATTCTCTACAAGTTTATGCATCACCTAAATCCTGTTAGAGCCCTCAGCACAGGCCATAAACAGTTCCTGCCCTGACTGGCAGGTTCCGCTGGAGTGGGCTCTCAGCCCACGTATGTGAATTGGCTGGTTTTATCCATATCTGTCCCAAGTGTCAGAGGCGATCTGCAGAGATTGTGGCTTTGTGTTCAGTGTGGCAGAGGACTTGCAATTTTAAAGGGATAACCTCTGTTTTGGAGGGGTTAGGCAGGGACCAGTATGAAATAGCTGGTAATATATTTTCACCCCAGATTGTACCGTGCTCCTTTTTTTGAAATAAAGTCTGCTCCTGCAGATCAAATCGTGCCGGACAGTTCTGAAGCTTGGAAAACACATTTTATGACTGTGTTAGGCATCCATAAAAAGGGGATTTTATAAAGCTTTTGCCAGCATACGCTTAAATAGGCAGGCACAGGTAGACTGCTGCTGTCAGGTCTGTGCAAATTACTGGTTAACTGGTTATATAAATTTGGAGTGAAATATAATGAATAGAAACATAGAAGTGCACACACGCAGTGTCTGTCTGGGCAGACTGGATCTGTACAAGCCAGCGCTGCTCAGTGAGAGCCAGGAACACTCCGTTCATTTAGATGAGCCTCACGTGTTTATTAAAAAAAAAAAAGGTAAACACAAGTCAAAGTGCTGCAATTCTGTTTTGCCTTTGCTCACCTATGTCAGCTGAAAACCATAATGGATAAATGAATAAGTGCAATTAAATGTGACTTGGTAACACACAGCTTGTTCTAGATTTGTTTGCATTTCCTGTGCTTAACCCCCTGTAGTGTGTATGGTATTTATTTTAGCACATTCAATTTCCTGCAAGCCCTCTTTCTTGTAGATTCTATTTCACTCATCTCCCCACGACCTTAAAAGCCTCTCCAAATATTTTACCACATGCCCCTTTATACGCTTCTCTTCTGCCTCTCCCAGTTGCTCCTGCTCTGTTGTCACCCATCTCCCCATGTCATCCCAGCTCGCCTCTCAGCTACAGAAGTTCTCCGCCTGTGAGCAGAAGCAGACCCTGCCCCAGTTTGTTGTTTCTGCTTCACCTGCACCATGGACTTCTACCTCTTCTTGCCTCCCTGTGATAGGACAGCACCATCTCTTCAGTGCCTGCTTTCTGCAAGCTGGAGTGAACATTGAGTAAAAATAGCAGGTGCCGTGAAGCTCAAGTATGGCTCGTTGTATTTTTCTTTTCTTTGAAAAAGCAGGGGGAAACAAAAGAGGCGTTTCCAGATTTGAAAAGAGATAGGAAGTCAATGCGGCAGTCAGTATGTCTGAGCTCCCCATGGAAGTCTGAAAATCGCTGGAAGTTCTTGTTCTTTTTTTTCCCTCACGTTTTTTCCTTCTACCTCCTGCTTTGTCATCAGAGAGTTTTCACAAGAGCATTCAATCTGTAGTAGTAGCAGCAGCCGTAGGAGAGGAAAACTCAGAGGCTGTGCCTAAGAAGAAAAGAAAAGAAGGTGGAGGGAGGAGGAGTTGTAAGAAGATGTGAAAAGATGTGTAAGGGAGGAAAAATAAAAGGGCTTTTTAAAAACTGTCATGAACATTAATTTGAAGGGCAGAAAGAAAAAACTACAACACTTTAATCTCAGAGCAATCAAAATCAGCAACACCATCACGGACATACAAATGGTCCAAATGAAAGTTTAAAGAATTTCAAGATGAGCCAGACAAACCTCTGCAATTTATCTCCAGCAGCAGAAGCCAGGAAAATTCTCCATTCCACAGCTATGTGTTTCTTGGATCCCGACATTAACTTTCTGTTTCAAGAATTCTCCCCATCCTCTTCTGCCTCTCTCTCTTTGTGGTTTGCATTATCAGCTGCTGAAGTACAATATATATTGTAGTACTCCATTAAGTGCGGTTGACAGCTTCACATTTTCATAGAGCTTCTGTTCCACCTCTCAGAAGTTCTGGATAAATCACTGGCACAGCAGATAACTACATTAAAATGAAGAATGCAGGGATTTGTTAAACCTAAATGGGAAAACAAAATCAGGAGAAAGGGAAGAATAAAAAGTTTGGTGAGGCAGGGAATCACGCAGCAAACACCATCAAGCCCAGGGTAGAATTAGGGGTAACAGATTTTTTTGTATAGGGCTTTATGAATTACTCGCTATACTTGCATTTTAGTCATTTATGGGTTAAAATGGATTTATTCCACTGTTTCATGGGATAAATTTCATACAGCCTTATTATTGTTGCTTTTACATGATTCTTCTATTAAGTCCTGTGACATCGTAATGTAACAAGAAGCAAAAAACCCTATGGCTCTGCCTTATGCCAAAATGCTGCTTAGCTTCTAAAATCTCTTTTCCGTCCTATGCAGCCATATCACAGCAAGGAAATTCCTGGCTGTTTCCAGTTCTCCTCTCGCCACCCTCAAGTCAGCAAGGGGTTGGTGCAGGTTCAAGCTGCTGCCATAGCGGGCTGGTGCCACTGTAAAAGGCTGAGGCTGCCTTGGAACATCCTCAGCGTGGTTTGGTGCTTCTGTTTTGAGGAGGAGGGCAGGCCAGGATAGATCCCCTGCCTGTGACCTCTTGAGTCTCGTTTGTGCAATTTGTAGGGAAAGTAAAGCTTCACACATGCTGGAAATGTCATGCTTTTGATTTGATTAATTTTTGTGCATGTGATTAATGGTTAATTGTAAGGGAGAACTGGTTCTGGCAAGGAAGGAGCCAGAATAGTTTGTGTTTTTTTCCACATGATCATTCTCAGACTCCCCCACACTGGAAAAAAATCCGCCTCCTTTCTTGTTTCTTCCAGGGGAAGTCCGAAACCAGTCCTTGAAGATGACCTTAGCACTGAAAACAAGTAATTCATTGTTGTAGCGTGGAGCTGGTGACACAGAGTCCTTTTACTATCAGTATAAATGCATTTTTTTCCTTGAGCTGCAGTACCCTTATTATTATAGGGAAAGCCAGCAAATTAAAGGCATCTTAACTCCCTGGGTTTTCCTTCCCATGCTCCAGGCTCTCTCTCTCATTTTCTGCTGGTCCATCGGATAAAAGAAAAAAAACAGGTTTTCCCAGATTGCAGAAGGGGTAAAATAGCCCAGGGCTTGCACAGAGCTGGTGGGCGTGCATGGGGCGGTCCCTGCTTCCTGCTGGGCTTCTGCCTTGCACAGTGGTTGCTGCAGGGAGCCATCCCCCCTCAAAACCCGGGCAGCTCAGATGCTATGGTGGGTATTTACACTTAGGACCAAATTAGATTTGACCATTTGAAGGATCAGGGACTGTAAAAATGTCTGTAACCAACTTCAGGAGTGTCTGAAGGGGCAGGTGGCCCTGTGCCAACTGCAAACTGATGGAGCTGAATGTTGGTCCATAGAGCATCACTGGGCTTAGTGCTCAATGAGGTTGGAAAAAATAAATAAAAACCTAAATTTTTGTTAGTTAGGAGACCTCATGGCTTTAACAAAACCACAAAGTGGGTCAAAGGGGATTCTGTGGGTTCAGATTCCTGCCGAGTCAGCTGCTTGCTATTAAAGACGTCACTCGTCTGCTTTTCTTGCAGATCAACTACATCTTTGTAACACTGGGAAAGCGAGGCCTCATTAAAATGAGCGCTTCATTTCTACTGAGAGAACACAAAAAAAAGATGGAGGGATGAATGTAGAAGCCCAAACTGAAAGGGAGGTGTGGTCTAGCAGGGCAGGAACGCAGGTCTGCTTTGGCAACGTTTCTCATCCCTGTGTGTGCTCCTGCCTGCATCAGCAAGGCTGCATTGTGTATGTGCAGCCCTCTTATTTAAGGCGACAATACAAACACTTGTCTTTATAATAAAAATTCCAATAATAAAAATTAGGATTTGAAGAGACCTTTCAGCCATAAGCTACCTGTGTCTCAGAGTGGTTTGTACTCCATAATTGCTGGTAGCCAATGCTGTGGAATGAGGTCTTTTCCACAGCAGCTATTTTTATTGACGTTTTTTAAAGCTACTTGGCACTGCAAACGCTTGAAGATACTTTCACTTAGGTGAATTTTTGTTTTGATTTCTAAGAGCAGCAAAAAACCCACCCTTGGACTATGGCAGAATCCATGGTATATCAGCTGTTCAAAATCAAAACACTGCTAGGTTTGGCAGGGAATAAACCAGGGAATTCATTAGAGTTCAGCTTTGTGTAACACGGCTCTGCTTCTAAGAGCACATATATACCTGCAAAGCACTGCTCTTCTTTTTTGTTTACCTGCTGATGTTGCAGAGATAGCACATTATTGGAAATTCTTGAGTGCAATTGCAAGATCTGTGCATTTGTGAGTCTCATTACCTGTTGTTAATGCTCTTTTGAGTGACTCCAAGTTGAAAAATTAAGGCTCACGTTGCTCCCTCTTGCTCTGAATTTGGATCTGGCTCAGAATATTAAATACTTTGGAGTTCAGGTGTGTGCGGATGAAAGGTTTGCTTCAGACTGCTAATAGTGTTATTAATTTAGCTTGAAGCTAATGACATAATTATTAATGTGAATTCTGAATTTGCTAGGTGTTTGCCGCACTTAAACTCTTGACTCAACCCTGCCAATTTTGCACCAAGTTCGTGAGAGTCCTTGGTGGGGAGATGGCTGGGATGCTGCTGGTGGATACAGGACTTACTGTGAAAAGCAGTTGTGCTCCTCATCTCTTAATTTAATGCAGTGCCTGGGGAGACCTTTTCCATGTTGGAAAGGTCTAGAAACAGGAAAACACTTCTGTTTGGGTTGCTGCTCCATTTGTATGTGGCAATACTATTATACTGTAGTTGCATGAGATACTGGAGCTGGATGAGATCCCCTGTTTCACCCCTACCCTCCCCAGCTGGAGACTGGGAGACACAAGGAAGGTAACAGGCTGGGTGATCTTTGGGAACATGACTGATGGTACAGATTTTCAAAACTCATCTTCTGCCTTTCTGGGAAGCTTGATAGGGATGACCTTGTAGGTAAAGTTCAAGAAAAGTCCATACGTAGTATTTTGGTGGCCTTGTGCATGCCACATTGGTTAATCCTTTCAAACCTGTCCCTTTGCCCTTGAGCTCAGCTCTCATCAGGCTGTGGGATGCCTCAGTAGCTGCTTGAGTTAATGGGCTCTCTCAGGGAGTGAGTTATCTGAGCTCTTTTTGCAAGAGGCGCTGCTGATACGTCAGATCTTCTGAAAGATGAGAGTCTCCAGAGTGATGTAAGGATCTTCTTCCCCATGCCTCTCTCCCAGGGGAACTGTCCTGTGCAGGATGTCCCCTCCCAGCCACCACTGGCCTCTGCTGATGCTGCAGGCATGAGCGATAGGTTTACTCCTCTTCGGGTCACGGAGTACATACAGGTCATTCTTGCCAGATAAAACCATGGTAGAGGAAGCCTTTGGTTTCAGTAACCTGAGTTAGTGGTTCCATGTGTCATCATTTGTTTTACCCAGGGATTGCAGAAAAACACCTGCAGAATGCACAGGGACTGAGGGTGTAACATTCATTATTTCCTTGGCAAATCCGTAATTTCCAACCAGTCCTTGTAACTATTACGTATATTAAAAAAAAAAAAATTGTTGAAAATTACTTTAAAAAATTAGGAAAAACAATTTAGAATTTGCCTTGTGAAAGTAAACAAAACTTTTGCCTTCCATATCAGGATTAAAATCTATAAGTATTTATCCATTTTTTGCCACTTTTCCAGCAGTTTGACAAGATGGCATGGTTCGTCCTATGGAAAGACACTCTATATCTCAGCAAAATGTGTTTTGAAGAGCAGTGAAAGAGAAGGAAAATTATGTTTGAGCAGTACAGGCTATCACAACTTCCATTGAAATGAATATTGGCTTTTCATTCTCCATAAAGTGACCTCCCACATCTCACTGGCTCACAGGTCCCAATTGCTAATAGCAAACCGTCACATCTAGAGGGATGGACACCCATCACAGTGGTCCCTATTCTCAGCAGTTCTACTAAAGCAGTTTTGGACCTATGCCACAGTCTACAAACTAAGTTGTTTTCTCTCCAAAGCTTTTCCAGCCTATTGCTTTGCTTTTAGGAAATGGGTTTGGATCCCATGGACTGTTTTTTCTAGGTGATTTCTTCTTTGAACCAGTGAGCTCCGTCATTCATTGGTTTTAGGAAATCATAATAAAAGTTGTAGCTGGGGAGGAGAGTGCTCATGTTTACCTACAGCTTTCACAGAATTAGAAGCTTTGAAATCCGAACTGAAAATCTGTTCATCCCCTGCCTCACATGCATTCTTCAACTCCTATTCTGAGTTCCTTTTAGCTAAAAAATTAAAGCTGAATTCTTTTTGACTTGCAGCAAACCTACCAGAAGTTATAAGCAAAGTTATCTAAATGAGGGAGAAGAAAAATTGATTTTAATTCCTCTTTTCCAACATCTCTAAGTCATTTGGGTACAGTCTTTCGATGTTTACCTTTTTTATGTTGTAATTTTTGGGTCTTTTAACCATTTTTTTTTACCATTTGGGGGTCTTTTTGGTTCTTCTTGATTAGGGGAAAGTTTGCATTGAAAACCACAGCTCTCTGAATTGCTTACTGTTAAAGCAGATCCTTGTCTGCCTCTCTTGGCAGAAGCATGTGTCTCTAGACCCAGAATTTCAAGTAACAAAACTATTTAGATGAGACGAGGTAACAGAATTTAATTCAGTGTATATATATGGATAGCGAGGAACAACTCTGCAAAAACACCACTGAAGCTAAACTGGTGAGATTATTCCTGTGCTGAAGACTTTCTTGTCCATTATTTATGGGAATACCACTTGTTTCAGTTTTCAGTTATTCCAATTTCAGGCAAAACTTGGTTTTCTTTCACTTCAGCTGAAATGAATGTAAGAAATGAAGTAACATAAAGTAAAAATCTTACTGAAGGCCAAAAAAAGGTGTCTGGGGATGGCTGAAAAGTTGAAGGTTCCCGAGTGTAGGTACCACAGAGGATTGTGCAGTGAAGGAGGAAAACACCTGCCACATCCTTGTCAGCATGTTGCTAGTGCTAATTCTTACGGGTGTTTATTACACTCAGAAGTAAATTTGTAACTCACTGTGTACTTGTAGATGATAGATGCTCTTTTTTTTTTTTGCATGCCTTTTGAAGAATTGACTTAAAGTTATTGGTCTTGCTTGAGTAGAAAGACATAAAGTTATGGGTACTTAAATTAAAATTGATCTAGCAACTGAGCAGAGAGCTGGTAGCTGTGTCATTCCAGCACATTGTCACTTTATGGCAGTTCCCCTATATGAAGTGTTCTCCTGGGTATTCTGTGTTTCCTGCATGGAACTTGGAGTTTCATATTTCTTGTAGCAGCAAGACACTGGTTTTTGGATGGGTTTCTTTTAAAGTGCTTGGTTGTTGCCATCTCACTTTCCTTGTCACCTGCCAAATCCCTGAGAGACTGGGGAGTGTCTGTATTTATAGAATTTATTTATTTGTATTTATTTTTATCTGTATACATATAATTTATCTTTAATTAACACACACCTTTTTATATTTTTTTTAAATCTTTGAGAGTGTGTTTATTATTACTGCCATCCTTCTAGGATACTCATCAAAATTGCATTCAATTTTCTGTAAAGTATACGAATCAGAAGAGGAGTATGTTTTGAGATGGGGAAGGGGTAGGCAAGGCAATAAGGAAAATGGGAGGAATCCAAAAAGGAAATGACTTTGCAATTCAGATAATAATGGGAAAGTGATAAAAATTATTGTAATGATATCAGAGGAGGAGGGGCAGGGAGCAAGAGGCAGGATGGAGACAACACTTTGAGAGAGAGAAAAAAGTGTTGTGGTCAACTGCTCTTTTGGGCTTCTTTTATCCTGAGTCAGCCGAGGGCTTAAAACTAAGTGCAAACTGAGGTCAGAGGATATCTGTCAGTTCTTAGGACCAGGGCATGACTTTGAGTAAGACACACAGGCCCGTGTGTCATTAAAGTCTGTGATTAAGCCATTGGAAATACATGTGCTATGCTGAACATCTCGGATTCCATGCTCCAGCCCGGGCTTTTTCCTCATTTTCTCTTGTGTTTCTGTGACTTGTTCATTTGAAACAGAAGATTTTCACAGCAGGAAACTGTTCCTTGATACATTTCCATAGCACCTAACTCAGTAGGGCATCTGCATTAAGATCAGCCCTGTAGGTCCTACCACACCAGCTGGCAATAGCAGGATTTCTCCAGCTGCAACTTCCCATTAAGTTAAAATCAGGTGAGAATGAGATGTGGTTGTAGTACATCTCATTTCATTTTGTTTGCTTTTTTACTTCCTTGAGCCTGGTATTTGAGAAGTGCATGGGAATTTGGTTCTGGATCTTTTCCATAGCATATTTAGTTTCTCTTTGCTGTTTGCTTCGAAGGAGGAGGAAGGAGGAAATGAAACCAATAGGTACAGAGAATGAAGAACTGTTACCGTGCATGGAGGTCTGAAATAATCTGACGGTGTTTGGAATGAGATCAGAGTGGCAGGGAGTAAATGCCAAAAAAAAAAAAACAAAAACAAAAAAAAACCCAACCAAAAAAAACCCCAACCCAGAATTAACAGAGAACTCATGTAGGTCTGAATAATTTAAGTCAAAAAAATGATAAGTAGACAAGGCAGCAAATATTAGGGAGGAAGCAGTACTGGTTTTTGTATAGAGAGATTAATTACTCCCATAAGAGTGTCGTTAAGAGGTGCAAAGTGTACTTTTCCTTAAATTCTGGCTCTGGCATGAACTAGCAAGGCTCCATGTTCAGTGTGTGGGACGAAGGCAGGTGTACTGCAATTGCAGCCTCTGTGTCATTAAGCTGGCTGCCACAAATGGACAAAATGATTTTTTAATGCGCTGAAATAAATGGACATGAAGGTGAACCGAGTACAGAAATTAAGGTATAATAAATTACTTTCCATTCATTTGAGGCATATTTTATAAGCAGAGCTATTTATGGCTTTTTTTTTGACTGAGAGCAGAGATGATAATCATCTGACAATAATTACCTTGTGAAAAAAACAGAAACAAATGAATCTGAATTCTTCAGCATTTGATCCTTGTGCAATAGATAGTGGAATGATAAACATTTTATGGCAAAACATTGCAGTAGTATGTCAAGCTGATTTTTTATTTCATTGCAGATAACTGTAAAGGAAAATATTTGAAACGAGATGACATGCATATGACATACCATTTAGCCATGGAGATGTAAGCTGGGATCAAAGCTTGTTTGGAAAACTGAGGTCCTTGGGATCAGGAGGAAAAGAGGAGTTTCTTACAAATAATACCAGAATTCTTGTGCGTTCCTTAGAGTGGGTCTAAGGTTGTTGTGGAGAGGTCCAGCACTTCATTACATTGCAAAGCATGTGCTGAAGTCTGTGCGTCTGAAGAATGGGTTATAATTCTTAGCCTTTTCTTGGCCACTGCCATATGAGGTCAACCTATCATAAGAAGTCAGACTTGTGCTGTTGCTAATGTACTGTCTCTTCTTTGACCTCATTTTACAGTTAGGTACTCAGTTTGGTACATGATAGGAGCTGTAGCAAAACAAGATTGAAGTTAGTCCTTTATTTTGTCTTTATTATCTTGAGTGACATTTAGTAGGTTTTTGGTTTTTTAGAAGTTAGAATCGCTCTGCTTTTAGAAAAGCTGTTCTCACGGTTAACACGTGTATTTTCTATACTGGAGCAAAATGCAGTCAATGCTGGAGGGCAGGAGTTATCTTTCTGCATTGCTGGCAATGCCAGCGTGGTTGGAGGAGCCAGCAGATGGCTTGTGCTGATAACAAGAGTCCTTCCCTCCCTGCTCAAACTTCTGTAGCATGGTTGTTGATGTTTAACCTTAGTTTGTATTGCTGCTACCAGAACAGAAGTTATAGCTGACACAAGAGCATGGCTCTTTTTCATTTTATTTTTTATTTTTATTTTCTTTTTTCAGTTCCTCATTTTGGAATTCTATGCTATTTACTCCTCCCACAAGGCTTTCACCTGTTAGGTTACTGTGTTAAATGGTTCTCTTTTCTGGGTTTTTAGTTTTGCCTTTTTCTTAACAGTTCCAGATATTTTCAGATTTAACTTGAGATTCCCTGTAAGCTTACAGGTTGTTTCCTCATCAGACTATGGAATCAGCCACGTGGCTAACTTTGGAAATGAAAATACTGTGGATCATATTTGCTTTTCAGTACTTCCTCCAAGCAATATTTACCTTTCCCCCCTGACATCAGTGTGTCCAAACATGCCACCTTCGGTTTCCTGCTCTCAGAACTAAACACTTGCAGAAAACATTGACAAAATGTCAGTGCCAGTTGGGTCTTGCCTCCTTATTTAACTCTTCAGATTTAAATTATACTCCTTGTTACAAGTTTCAGCTCTTTGTCTAAATCCAAACAGACAGCTGATCTGCTTGGGAAGTAAAAATTCTGCAAAAAACCCACCCAAACCAGTAACAGAATCCTGATCCCATAAAACTCTAAGTGGCGTTCTTAAGACAGATTCGAAACTATTAAATTGCAGTGCCTAAGTGAATTGAAGTGTTGGACTGTAACACATACCACCAGTCAAAGCCTATGTTGCATATTAAGGGCTCTCCTGTCTCCCAGCTTTTACATTGATGAAAGATTAGTGTAAGTCCCTCTCGAAGAGCATCAGCAGCCAGACCCAGACTTACTTGTAGTCAATGGGAGGGTGTTTTTCTTTTTGGGAAAGTCCTGCAATACCAAATGTCTCAAACACTTTTATGTAAATTCTTCCCTATCGAGCCACCCAAAGCGCTGGGATTGTCCAACTTATTTATAAAATCTCAAAAACAAATGATTCACACTGTATGAAGCTGTCTGGAGAAGCAATACCACTTTTTGGTACTCTGTTTTGTTTCAGATTGTCTGTTCTCATTGTGTTTTAGAGGAGGAATTGATTATCTAATTGGTTATATGCTAATCATTTAGACATATGACCTTGTTTAATCCTTCTCCAATATATTAAATTACTAGGCAATTAACAGGATTTGAGGCTTTCCATAATCTTCATGATGTCTGCACATGCATAGGATAAGTGTATTTGTGTCTGAAATCATGAAAGAAAAAAATCTTCATGTGGTTGAATTTTGTGTAAATTTTATTTTTCAATATGCTTCATGTTCTTATTTTCTTTCCCCTTTTAGGTATTACAGAGAAATGGCTTTATGGATCGGGACACTGAGCATTTTGAGCTGTTTTTGCATCACCTTATCCAGAAACGAGGAACTGAAATTTTTCCGGAGCAGTACAGAGCTAAACCATTTAACAGTGGATAACGACACTGGGATAATCTATTTGGGTGTGGTAAATGCTCTGTATCAGCTTACAGAAAACCTGGAAGTAATAAGGTCTGTAGAAACAGGGCCAAGAAAGGACAACAAAAAATGCACACCTCCCATTGATGAAAATCAATGTAAAGAGGCAGTACTGACTGACAATTACAACAAACTATTGTTGCTGAACAAGGCGGATAAAACAATTGTGGTGTGTGGAAGCCTTTTTAAGGGAATCTGTGCCATCAGAGGTCTAGAAGACATTAGCCATGAGGAGTATTATGTAGACAGTAGTGGAGAAAAGTCTTTTGTAGCAAGCAATGATGAGAATGTATCAACTGTGGGACTGATCACTTCCTTGAATAACGACCGAGTGCTGTTTGTTGGGAAAGGGAATGGACCAAATGATAATGGGATCATAATCAGCACTCGGCAGCTCTACGAAAGGGATGGGAAAGACATTTTTGAAATGTATACAGACTCAGCAGCTGTTAAGTCGGCTTATCACTCGTCAAGCACACAACAATTTGTGGCAGTCTTTGAGGATAAAAATTATGTTTATTTTATTTTTAATCAACAAGAGAAACAGCCCGTCAACAACCGCACACTGATTGCACGTCTGTGCAAAGATGATGCCCATTATTACTCCTACTTTGAAATGGACTTGGGTTGCAAAGATGACGATGGTGCCTACGACCACTGTCATTCTGCCTACATCACTACCCCAGGAGAAGAGCTCTCTGAGAGCATGGCTCAGCAGAGACAGACCGTGGATGCTCTCTCAGATGACAAAGTTCTTCTTGCACTCTTCAGCAAAGTAAACAAAGATAACGGCTCTCTAAAATCTGCCATGTGTGTGTTTTCCTTGCGGCACATCAATGAAAAGATGGAAAAAAACCGGAATGATTGCTACACTAAAAAGAATACCAGCTCATTTTATAAACTTTTTTCAGCAGAAAACCCGTGTGCATCACATGGACTGGTAATATCACTATCAGTTTTACAATCTGCATTAGAATTATTGGAAAATATACAAGTACATGTTTTGGGGTGGCTTTGAGTTACAGTATAGTGAGATCAGATGACTGAAAACTCAATAGCTGGATTCACTGTAGAAATGGAATGTGGTTGGAGGGGTTGCAAAAGAGGTCAAGCAAGAAGTGGCAAGATAGTACTAATGTTGAGTTTTTAAAAAAAAGATTTGATATCTCCTGAAAAGTTAATCCTGGCTTCATATAAATGCATTTCTTTTAAAGGTATCCTTCTGGTATGGGAATTACTGAGTCAAATGCAGTAATTTGTTACACCCATAATCAGCTTTTGGATGATCACTATAGACAATTCTGGTTTCACCAAATATATTTATAATGGTTTTTAAATGTTGCAATTGGAGAATATTGTAGGTGATATCTAGACTTCAGTATTGTTTTTCTCTTGGATTTGTATTTTCAGATAATTGGAAATATGCATGTTCCTTATATTCAAGTGGCATTCGTATTTTGCTCTGGCTCAAAATACTTCCATAGCGTGATGACCATTTTCATTTTCTTTTTATGGTTTGTCATTACCTTGGCTATCAGGTTTTTGGAGGTCATTGTTATACTCCTCCAGATACTGTTCTTCAGTTCATGACTGTGTCTCTGAGAGGCAGTTTTCAGCATCTTTGTTGACTTTATGATGTTTTTGCCCACACCACTCGACCTAGTCCCAAACCCTGCTTATGCATGCCTTTCATGACTGCAGCCAACCCTAAACTATGTCTTTAAAATCTTAAAAATAACTCAGCTAGCTTTTAGGAGAACATCTTAATTTCCCAACCTGAGCAAGTTACACACTTGCATAAGCAGCTCTGAGCACAGCTTGAGAAGTGGTGTGCCTACAATCCAGGAGTAAGAGCGAACTGCTGAAGAGATGGGGCATGGGAATATCTTGTGGTGGTATTGACCCAGAATCCTTCATCTCATGAAATCACAACCCTCTCCCACACAGTAGGTCACTAGAACACTTTTTGCTTCCAAACACTAGTGTTACTCACTGCAGTACCCTGCATCTGAGGTGAGCATCAAACATAGAAATCCTGAATGTGACAAGTAGAACAGCCCTGGCTTCCAGCAAAAAGGAGGTGTGGATTTCAGTTCGGAAAGACAGTCTTGTTACCAAATATAGCAGAAAAGGCAAGGTGCGAATGAACTGCCTTCTGGTGGCACTCCCTGCAGCTCAGGATTAAAGAGTAGGGAAGAGAGAATGCGTTGAAGTTCACGAGACGGTTGCCAGTGGGTTTCTTTTGCATGAATAGCAGCAAATTGAGAAACAAAACGGCATTAAAAAAAAACAGTCTTCAACACAAAATTGGTTAATCCAATCTATATGACATGTTCCTTTTAATTAAACAAACTGGTTACTTTTTAAACTGTGCTGCTGTAATGAAATGGAAACAAAAAAAAATTCCTCTCCCCATGTCTCCTGGAACATGAAAGCATTGAAGCAGTTTGCAATTAGCAGACTGCTTTCTGATTGCTGCCTGTTGACTGGAGGAAAATGGGCATCAATCTGTTTTTCTCTTTCTACTCTTCTACGTCTGAGGGGTATTATACTGTCTGGTAATAGTGTTGCACTTCATTCTTAGCTAGGTATTAGTGATCTGAATGTTTAACATAACTCTGTATTGCTATTCCTTATTAGAATGCAAGCAAAAATTTCCCCTGTGGCTCTGAACACTTACCGTACCTTTTGGGAAGTAAGAATGGTGTTATAGAGAAGCCGGTACTGCAAAAAGAAGGGATGAATCTCACAGCTGTCACTGTGGCTGTGGAGAATGGACATACTGTGGCCTTTCTTGGAACATCAGATGGCAAAATTCTTAAGGTAACAAACTGGATTTAAAAGACTGCAGGGTTGTGAACTGTAGTGATATCATGCTTCTACTCTACAAGTAAACGGGATTTATAAGATTGCACACCAGGAGCAAATTCTCTTGGAGCTTGGTATTTTTAATTTCAAAGAGAAACCACATTATTTCTGCTATACCTCAGCTATCGGATACACAGATTGAATTAGCATCGCCTGAATGACACTTTTCCCAAAGGATTAGATACCTACTGAGAGCCCTATATAAACAGCCTTAGGTAATCTAACAGCTGCTCTAGCCTTATCTCTATTCAAGCCCATACTAGTTTAAGAGCAACTTTTCATTTCGTAATCATTCTGGCCATTCAGTGAATAGAGATGGCAGTACAAAGCCCAAGCTGGAGCTCTGCTAAATTCTGACTGTGTGGTGGGGGCCTCAAGGGTTCATGTGTTTGTGGTGTTAAAATGTCAAGACTGCAACAATAAATACCTTCTTTTGCTTGAAGGGGAGTGATGACCATGTGCCACTACGTGGTTTGAAATTTGAAGCTGAAACTATTGGTTACCATAAGGGAAGATGACAAAATTGAACACATTCAAGTGCAAAGGCTCTGAACGGAGAATTTTAATTTTATAGCACTAGCATAAAACAGTACTTACAAAAAAAAAACCAAACCCAGATACAAATATTGCTATTGTGAGCAGCGAGAAATTTCTTTTTATGACTTTTGTGCTTTTCTTGCTGGTTTTGATGACATATATTTCAAATCAAAATGTTTTCCCTTATATGAATTTGTGAACTTGAGTAAACGAAGGATTTTTGTTAATCATAGAATCATACACAGTCTTTGGAAAAGACCTTTAATATCATTGAGTCCAACCATGAATCTAACACTGCCAAATCCACCACTAAACCCTGAGTGCCACCTCTACACATCTTTTAAATACCCCCAGGGATGGTGGCTCCACCACTTCCCTGGGCAGCCACTTCCAATGCTGTGTAACCCTTTCAGTGAACAATTTTTTTCCTTATATCCAAGCTAAACCTCCCCTAGTGCAACTTCAGGCTGTTTCCTTTTGTCCTATAACTCGCTGCTTGGGAGAAGAGACCGACCCCCACCTCGCTATTACAACCTCCTTTCCGGCAGTTGTAGAGAGCAATAAGGTCTCCCCTCAAACCCCTTTTCTCCAGGCTAAACAACCCCAGTTCCTTTAGCTGCTCCTCAAAAGTCTTGTGCTCCAGGATCTTCAACAGCTTTGTCACCCTTTTTGGACACACTCCAGACACAATGTCTTTCTAGTAGCGAGGGGCCCCAAATTGAACACAATGCTCAAGGTGCATCCTCACTAGTGCCAAGTGCAGGGGGGGATCACTTCTGTAGTCCTGCTGACGATGCCCTTTCTGATACAGGCCAGGATTCTCCTGGCTTTCTTGGCCACCTGGGCACACTGTGGCTCATATTCAGCTGGCTGTTAACCCACAACCCAGGACCTTTTCTGCTGAGCAGCTTTCCAGCCACTCTTCCCTAAGCCTGTAATGGTGCATGGGCTTGTTGCAACCCAAGTGCAGGACCCACCACTTGACCTTGTTGTACCTCATACAGTTGGCCTTGGCCCACAGATCCAGCCTTCCCAGATCCCCCTGTAGAGCCTTCTCACCCTAAAGCAGATCAACACTCTCATCCAACCTAGTGTCATCTGCAAACTGACTGAGGGTGCACTTGATCCCCTTGTGCAGATCATTGATAAAGATATTAAACAGAACTGGCCCCAATATTGAGCCCTGGGGAACACCACTTGTGACCAGCCACCAGCTGGATTAACTCCATTCACCACAACTCTTTGGGCCTGGCCCTCCAGGCAGTTTTTCACCCAGCAAAGCACACACCCATCCAACCCATGAGCAGGCAGTTTCTCCAGGAGAATGCTGTGGGAAATGGTGTCAAAAATTGTACTAAAGCCTAGGCAGATATTATCCATGTTTTCCTCATCCAATAAGTGTGTCACCTTATCATAGAAGGAGATCAGGTTAGTCAAGCAGGACCTGCCTTTCCTAAAGCCATGCTGACTGGACCTGATTGCCTGGTTGTCCTGTACATGCCACATGAGGGCATTCAAAATTATTTGCTCTATAACCTTCCCTGGCACTGAGATCAGACTTATAGGCCTGTAGTTCCCCAGATCTTCCTTCCAGCCCTTCTTAGAATCACAGAATACCAGGTTGGAAGGGACCTCAAGGATCATGTGGTTCAACCTTTCTTGTAGATGGGTGTCATATTTGCTATCTTCCAATCAACTGGGACCTCCCTGGTTAGCCAAGAATGTGATAAATGATGGAAAGTGGCTTGTTGAGCACATCCACCAGCTCCTTCAGTACCCTTGGGGGGGACCCTATCCAGCCCCATAGACTTGTGTGTGTCTAAGTGGTATAGCAGGTCGCTAACAATTTCCACTTGGATTATGAGGACTTCATTTTTCTCCCCATTCCTGTCTTCCAGCTCAGGGGTTTGGGTACCTGGAGAACACCTGGTCCAACTATTAAAGACTGAGGCAAAGAAGGCATTAAGTACCTCACCTTTTCCTCATCCTTTGTCACTGTTCCCCCCCTTGCATCCAATAAAGGATGGAGAATCCCCTTAGCCCTTCTTTTGTTGTTAATGTATTTACAGAAATACTGTTTTGTTGTCTTTTGCGTCACTAGCCAGATATTGGGGAAAAAAGCAACATTAACCACCTTTGTTTCTTTCATTAAATAGGTGTTCCTGTCATCTGCTGCAACTGAGTACAGCTCTCTTACTATTGAACTAAACAAACCCATAAAGAATGACCTGGTTCTTGACCGAACCCAAGAAAACCTGTACGTGATGACCACAGACAAGGTAACATGTCCTGCTTGCATTAAGGACCAGTTCCACTTTCACTTTTTTTGCAACTTTACCTGATATTTGCACATTTCTCAGTTTTTTCCTGAAAGTTGCCCCATTTGGTGGGGCTTCACCCACCCATTCTGTGTATATGAAGGCCTTTCTCAAGTCCAAGCTGATGAACTTGATTGTTGTGACTTGGAGAACTGTGCTTAGTGCTTAGGGATTGGGAAGTGAATTCACTTCTAAATCTCTCTTACGAGGTTTGGTGGAAGGATGAAGTTGAGGTGTTTGGCACTGACACCAGCACTCTATAGGGTCAGGCAGCCCTAGCACTCAGTGTGGTGTCTGTTGGGTAGCAGTGGATGATCTAGCTGCCTTTGGTCCTTTTCAAGAGTACTTTAGAATTTAGGATTCTGTCAGCTGACATAATAGTGTTTACACATCTGTAAAGCTGCCAGGAGTTTTTGTGGGTCTTGCTCTCAAAGAAGCAATGGAGAGGATTCTAACTTTGGGAAACACTTTTTTTTGAGCTTTGACTAGAAGCAAGCAAGTGCAGTGGGAAAGGTTGAACTCATCTGTGAAAGGCAACAGGCAGTCTCCTCCAGGCTCCCCTTCTCTGTGCTGGCAGGTGAGGCACAATGGAGGTTTATAAAGAAAGGGGGGGAGGGGGGCGGGAAACAAAACAAAAAAGCAATTAGGAGACGAGAGGATGCCACACTTCTCCTTCACCTCCAACTGTAACCCTCTTCTGCCACTTTTCTTTGTGGTGGCTGGAGCTGCCAGGCTCAAACACATGGTTCAGCAGCTCTCAAACATGTGGTTCATACAGCACTGACAGTGGCACTGAGTGGGATGTAGGATACACTCCGGCAGCAGTAATACGGGGAGAATGAAGGGGCCTGTGAAAGGACACTCTTTGGGGAAAACAGTGCAAACAAGAATGTTTTTTGTTTTATAAAAGGATTAATATAAATTCCTGCTTGCAGGAATGTTAGGTTCTACCTGAAGGTTTTCAGGCTAGAAGCCACACTGGAAAAAGTTCTGGATAAGCATCTGATACAGCATTTGGAACAAAGCTCCAAACTTCAACATTGTCCACAAAAGCCTGAGTGGTCTGGCACCTCACTTTACAAACTGCACTTTGCTTAAGAGCCCTGAGGTCCCCACCACACTATGGCATAAGCTGCTGAGCAGCATAAGAGTTGGCAGCAACCTTAGAGGAAGACAAGTTTTCTAGTGACAGTCTGCTTGAATTGGTAGAATTTAGGAAGGCCACAGAACAACTTTTTAGAGAAAATTTGCAAAAAAGAAATTAAAATAATTCCATCTTTACAAAGTGTTTAAATTTAGAAAGCAGCAAATTTCTGCCAGAGAAAGGATTTCAGTTTAATCTTTTCCAAGTCGCTCTCATAGATGCTGCCGTTTCTGAATAATGTGGATAATAGTTTTCTTTTACAAAACCTGTTCAGCTTAAATATGAATAACTAAAGTTGGGAGCTCGGTAATGGCATTACATTACTGTCATCTCTGGGAATTAATTACAATGAGCAGTCCCACCCACTTTTAGAAGCAGACAGACAGGAGGAGAATGGAAGCCTTTAGAGCAGGGAGAAAAGAAGCGACATAAGTGAGGAGAGAAGAAGAAATGCCGAAACATGCACTTCTGGGTTAAGCACAGCTGGGATTTGTGGGAATAGAGATATCAGAACCCTGCCCTGGGAGTTAGAATGGTTTAGAGTTATATGAAATAAGGTAAACAATAAAGGGTAGGCTAGCTGCGCTGATAGGCGTGCTTAATGCTAAGCTACCTGGCAGATGCAGCATTCAAAATGAATTGCCTGGGCTCTGTAAGCACTTGAGCAAAGTGAAAGGGATGATGTGGTGGGTGATAACTTGAAGCAGCTTTTAAAAAGCAATCAGATCAAGAGGAATACAGGGGAGAACGATACAGAGGTTGAACTATAGTGAAAAATTAGCTCTTGCTCTCCCAATTCTCTTCTTCCGCTTCTGCTCCGAGCTTCTCCTGCTGTGGCAATAGCAGTGAGCGGCTTGGAGCAAATGCTTTCAAAAGTCAGCCCCCTCCTTCCCTGCTCTGCTCCTAGAGCTTGGGCAGAGAGCAGGAGAAACCCCTTGCAGCTTCTTGGGGGACTTGGGAAGGAGCATACTGCCAATGCCATGCTCAGGCTCATTCGTTACAAGTCAACATCACTGGTACGATCCCAGATTCCATATGGTAGCTACCATACTGGGAGGAAAGCAGAAGCCTCTGGCAGTCACTTACCACAATCACTAGCTTGTTTGTTTGTTTTAGCTTTTACCACTCTCTTTGATTAAGAGTGACAATTAGAAAATCTCTAAAATTAGTTTCTCTGCGTTTTGAAGCTGGCTGTAAATGGAGCTGCTATTTTTATATTCTTTTTTTCAAATCCATTAAGTTTACATAAAACTTGCACAGACGGTAATCTCTAGGGCTTGTTTCTGCCTGCCAGAATTATGAAATAAATACTTTGTCATAAAAAAAGCCATTCACTGGATATTAAATTACTCATGGATACCAGTTAGTGAAACAGAGTGCCAGTAACTCAGCTCCAGTTAGGTAAGAATCTGTGGAATAAGAAGGGAGCAGAAACAGTGCCAAAAAGATAAACCTGTGTGTTGATATATGCAAGAAAACTACCCAATATTGATATTTTCCTTAACTGAGTCATATTGAACTCTCTGAAACTGAAAGAAAAGTACAAATTCAGACTTTCAAAGGAGCTTTGTAATTGTCATTTGTCTTCAATGAGAGGATAAGGCAGAAAAAAGAAAGCTTACATCTCAGAGTTACTGTTGCTAGACTTTTTGTGCTCTTCAAAAGCAAAACATAGTCATGGACAGGAAGACGTGTCCCATTCTCCCCTTGCATCATTTCAGCAGCAAAACTAAAAGGGGTGGTTGTGTGCTGGCTTCTTTTTCTGTGCACCAAAGAAAGACAAAATTGTTTATTCTCAGCACTAAAGGAAATCAAAACCAGAAGCTGTGTATTTACTGGGGGACTCAGACATGAGAACTGATGATGCTCTTTTCCCTGCTGCTTCCTGTCATAATTATTTCCATTTTCCTTCGTGAATGTATTGCGTGGTGGAGGGTCATGCGTGGAGAAGTGCAGTAACCCAAAGCACCCTGGTGCTCTCACGCTTGCAGACTTTCTGAAATGCCTTCTGGCTAAAAGTGCCACTGACAGTCGCATTTCCAAACAGCTTCATCTCCATGCTAGTGATACAGAGGGGAGAATATTTTGTTTAAAAAATGGTCTAGCCAGTACCAAGTTAGCCTTCTGAAAGTATCTGTTCTGCAGGAGCTGTTTCTTGAATTCAGAGCTTTTTGACACAGTTTCTGTCCTGCAGTGCCTGCTGTAATGCGGATTTCCAGACGTAATAGCTGGAGGAACTGAAAAGCTCAATTTTTGTAAGGTTTTCTCATCATTCAGAATTATAACAATGTTCTACCTTACTTTGGAGAGAGATTAGAGAATATTGGAGTGAAAAAAAGAGCAGGAAAAGTGTGTGGATTTGGACTTTGCTAAGGGGGGAAATAACCAGACTGTGGTTTTGTATGGATTTTCTTAAAATCAAGCTGAACTCTCATCATAATAATACAGAGTCAAGTATTCTGCTGCCACAGGCAACAGCGCTGCACGACAACGTTTCCATCTACTTGTGCCCTCTTCAGATCCCTAACAGTTTGCCTTACTTTTGGTTCTCCAGGTGCACCGGCTACCTGTGCAGGACTGCCACAAATACTCGGACTGTGAGAAGTGTACTCAAGCGAGGGATCCATACTGTGGCTGGTGTGTGAGAGAGGGCAGGTGAGTGCTGCCCATGCTTTTTTGGGTGCAAACAGTGGAATAGCTCAGATTTTGACACTTTCCATGGGTTACTGCTAGGAGTAGCAACCGCAGCCTTATGCTCCTAGTAGTGATTTAATTTTATCACACAGACATTGCTATGAGTCTTCTGTGCACACAAATAAGCCCCCATTGACTTCTGCAGATTTGATTGGGAAAATATAGAATTTTGTGCTGGTACTGAAAATCAGTATACATCTAATTGCATGTTTTATCTCTGAACTAGATGGTCAAATGTTCTCCCAGAAATTAAAAGAGTGCTCCCTATTTAATATTCAGAAAATACAACATATAGAGCAGGAAAGTGTAAAACTGCGTGAAAGAAAGAAGCTGTTCATGTCTGAAATAAAGGATATATCTCAAACAATGGTTTTATATAAACGTCACCTATCAAGAGGAGTAGCTACATTGAACCCTCACCTAACTGTAGGAGAGCAAAAAGTGGCATTTGGCTGACTATCTGCAGAGGTTAACTGAATTAGTATTCAAGCACATGTAAACTAGGACAGCACTGAACACCTCTGGAATGTCTCTTCTTTGCACTTGTCATTGACTGGAGTGGCAATAGGGAAGAGCGAACCTGCAGCTCTCTTTCTGACTACTAAGTTAATTAACCCCTTGCCATGAGCGGATGGGAATCCATGATTCTAAGTACTTGCTGTTGGAACAAAGGGGCTATTTAATTATAGTATGCAGATGAATTTCAGGCTTCTAGCTTCCTGTCGGAAAATGTGAACTATCACATTAAGTTACTTATCAGCCTGGTGTGTAGCAGAATATGAAACACTGCAGAGAAACTTAGGCAGTGCGTGCATATTTATGCAGTGTACTCTAACTCTTCCAGCCTGGGCTACGGCTACTGTGGATGAAACCTGGGATTTGGAATATACACCTCCAACTCCTCCTGGGTTGCGGGGAGTTGAAGGCCATGTCATATATCATACAAAAGGCAATTTTCCTTAGATTTCCCTTCAGGTTTCTGATATGAGCACTGACCTCAATATCTCAGAGTATTAATGATCTCTGAGAACAGGCAAACATGAATTTTTGCATTTTATAGTATTTATTTCCAATAAGAAAAAAAAAGTGTTTAATTTCTAATGTTTTTCCCATCTGCAGCAAGTTCTGTGTCATGATCACACACAACACTTAATAATTTTAGGGATATGTTTATGTGTTTAGGGATACGTTACGTGAACGTAGAATTTCTATGTAAATTATATCTTTAAGGGTAGGGCTGACCGAACGGTGCAGTAACTGCACTGTGTTAAAGCCCCTGATGAGTTAATAGTCTTCTGCTCTAGCAGCCAGAGATCCTACAGCATTTTCTCCTAAGCTTTTCACAGCATGGAAGGAATACGCATGAGACTGTCCCCACACACACGCTTCAACAAGCTTTTGTCGCCACTTATGCAGCCTCTGCACTGCAGCATCTCTTCTTTCTGTCCTTGTACATGAGCTGGGAAATTCTCCCAGTATTTTTGGTGAGGCTGCACAACTGCTATTGTCTTCCTATAATGGTAATGGTGCCCTGGCAGAGAGAGGTCTTAAATAATGACAGGAATTAATGAAAACATTCAGTACAAAAGTAACATTTCTGGTGCTATAGTTTCATCAGAGGTCTCCACAAGCCTTTGTGCCCTCAGCGGTACTCCTATTGCGGTGGTACTCTCACGTGTCAGGTCTTTTTTTACTGGCAACACATAGCTGTCTGCCTCTTGACCTGCAGCAAAACTAGACTGTGCCCATTCATTCATGAGTTTGTTATATATTACAATGAAGATTAATCACCTTGGTTTCAGATCATCAGCAATGGCTCCATTGCCTGATGGCTCCTGTGCTAATTATTACTGCCTCTGTATGGGTTTGGGTTATCTAATCCAAGACGGTGTCCAAAATATTATAGGTGTATGTTTCCCCACTTGCTTTTGACATCTCAAACCATCCACACTTATTCTTCCACTTATTCTCTTAAAAGTTCCCTATTAACAACCTGAATAGTCAATATTAAAGCAAAATGCCAATCAACTTGTGTTGTAATTTCAGTTTCTAAACCTGAAATTGTTGAGTAGTTCAGAAAAGACAGAGTCCAGCTATAATATTGCTTTGCTTTGTTTTCTGTTCCCGTTTTGTCAGGTGCACAAAGAAGGCAGACTGTGGAACAGCCGATAAGGAGAATCACTGGCTGTGGAGTCCAAGTGGCACATGCATGACTATCATTAGTGCAGACCCTCTAAATATGAGTCGCAGAGCCCCTGCAAAGGTATGACAAGAAAGTGCTTTCCCTGTATGTTCTTAAAGTGCACTAGTATGACTACCAGGAAGCTGAATATCTGCATTTCTTTATAGTGGTTAGTGGTAGCAGATAGTGGTTATGGGTATCTCGGTCTCTGGCATTTCTGACAGTGCACTTTCTTGCCTACTGGTTTTGGAGGTTGCAGTTTATGTTTTCTTCTAAGAAATGCTCTTTTTGACCTTCTCTGTAAACCAAAATGATGTACTAGTATGGATGATAAAGCACTTACACTTATCTAAATATTATGAAAGTGTTGCACAATGTTGTGTAACCCATAAAAAGTAATTGATAGAAGAGATTTCATGCTGCCCTTTCGGCTTGCTTAAGCATAAACGTAAGTAGTGAAGCCATAAGCTGTTGCTTTAAAATCAGTAGTGGATTTGCCTACACAGCGTAGTCTGGGTACATGGAGAAGGTAAATTCAGTGTGCAAAATTACTCTGTGGTAACAAAACTGAGTGTTTAGAGTGACCAAGATGTCATAGCTTGCTCTAGCAATGGAGAATCCCATTGCAGACTGAGGGTTTCCAGGTGGAGTCGGCAAGTAAAATTAGTGAAGTGGCTTTTAATCTCTCTTAATCAGAAATAAAGAGACTTTAATTCAAGTCAGTTTAACTCCATTCCTAAATGATGTAAACAGCATTATGTTAAGGCCATTTCTATGTTGAACAAAAACGTTAGTAGAGTGTAACTAGTCCACTTGAAATCCGTACTTTCCCTTAGTTCAGATCTTGTCAACTTGCATTGACAAGTCTCTGGTATCTCACATCAGCATCTGAGGCCAAAATACCCACAAGCCAAACCAAATCAACTTCAAATGAGTGTTTACATGTGGCCTGTACCATTGCTAATGCCACTGTCTCCTTATGATTCCTTTAGTCACCAAAAAACATTGCAGCTCATAACACAGTAGACAGTTTCAGTGTGAAAGGGACGATTGTCATTTCTACTGGCAATACAAAATAGAAAAAGTCAAACTATATAATTAACATGTCTGAAGCATTAAATCAAGGACAGTATCCAAAATTTCATTTCATTTCTTTTCCTCTTTCCTTGTTAAGTTTTCCTATTTTATTTTGCTTTTCTTTTCTCATGTGTACTCTGTGTTGGTAATTTCCTTGAGGAGATTAAGATCTCACCATCACTCTTTCAGAAATCCTTTTTCAGTAGCACTGATAGATCTCAATGGGTTTCTTGCATGTACATTGAGTCTTGAGGAAGCCACTTTTCTGTTCAGACCTTTCAGAGTCGAGCTTTTGCAGCCCAACCAGGCTCCATTTCATTATTCACTAGTAACATCTAAGGTTAATGTAAATTTAATTAAGTTTTCAGGATTTAAGTGCTAACCACTCTGTTTACTATTGCTAAACTGGATGCTGAGAACGACAATAAGATGCTTTGGGTGTGTCTGTACAGACGTTTTTGTTCTGATCTAATGCATTGACAGGACAAGAGGGGTTTGTAGGAGTCTAATTCAATATATACCGAGCTTGGAAAAATTGGTAAAGATATCAGGAGAAAAGATTCGCAGATAGCAAGAAATAAAAATTGAGAACCATTTGCTGTGATACTAGCCAAAGTATCATTGCTGGCCAAAAAAAAAAAAAAAAGAGCAGTTTAAATTCTCTTATATAAGTCTTGTATAACTTCTTTCAAATATTTTACCCTTTTTAAATTTTGTTTCCAGGTGGAACTGACTGTAAGTCCGTTGCCAACTTTGACTGACAGTGACAAGGTTTTGTGTAAGTTTGGTACAACAGTCCATGACGCTCAATTAAAAGATGGGGTTATTATCTGTGATCCACCCGATGTAATTCCTCCAACACCAAGTGGTCAAGGTAAAGAAGTATTGCTACCCTCCATGTATAATAAGAGGAAAGAACATAGGCTGCTGCTTCTAATGTGATGTTCTTATATGAGCTGCATACAAGTTTTTTTTCCTCTTCAAGTCACTTTCCCAAAATAGTCTATTGCTGAACTTTGTCCATTTAAAAGGTTTGCTCAAACTTTTTCCATTGCTGTATTTACAAGCGTTTCAAGTGTCTCTACCAGGAACCTGAAACAGGAGCGTGGCAGAGGCATAGGCACAGAGCCAGAGAGGTGTTACTCTGTGTTCCAAACAACCAAACCACAGCTTCTCTAATTATACCCTAAAAATTTCAAGTTGTTGGGCCAGTAGAGCCAAACATGTGCTTCAGATGTGAAGTTTTTCATCTCTAAAGTCCTGGGTTTGCTCTAGTCACCTGCAGTTCAGAGCCTTGTTTTCTGGTCCATGTCATAAGGCTGTCCTTTCTTTCATAAAGTCTTCTGCCTCTTCTGCTATGTGCCCTTCAGCTTCTTCTATAGTAAGTCCAGTGGAAAAATATGTGATCGTATAATTAAAGGCTGTGTCATTGTTCTGAACCACTGATTATATCTTAAGGTCTGTTGCCAACCATAATTCTTGTGCTATTTCCTAGATAGTGCTTTGTTCATGTTTTAAGTTCAGACATCTTTATGCGTAAACACATGGAATAAAACTGGTTACACAGCTCTGATTGCTATGTATCAAGTTTAAAGAAACAAAAGGAAAAAGAAAAAACAAACCCAAACCCAGATGCTCTTGCAGAGGTACCCCCAAGGATAACCCTTTTGTATATATCACAACAGCCACGAACTGTCAGAGCGGTACTCGGAAGCACCTTTTAAGGTACATTTCAATTCCCTTAAGACTGAAACAAGTCAAAATCCAGTTTCAGTTGCAGGAAGACTAATGATGTTAAAATCTTACTCCAGTTTTAAACTAGCTGGGGTGTGTCACAGTACCAGATTATGCTGTTAAAGTGTTAAAGCAACACTTTCTTATTTAGGGCCAATTCACGTTCCCGAAATATTTTGTAAAGCAGGACATAAAGCAGCCGGGTTGATAAACATGACAGCTTGATGTCTTCCAGCATAAAATGTGAGAAGCCTCTCAGAGATGGCATTCAAGTAACCTGGAAATAACACACCTCTCTGAGTTTGTCACACGGGGGTCCATCTGAAAGGATGTTCAAAAGTAATACAAAGATGCTCAGAAGCTTAGCAGACACTGCAGAAGGCAGACGGTTATTAGCACAGGCAGTGGTTCCTGGCAGCATGTGACAAAATGTCCTCAGCCACCCACTTACTCTTAAGAAACCCTATAGAGTTTGGAAAAATCTGAGTTACTTTAGTTGCAGTTGGCTCCAAAGGGAATGGGACATTTCTAGAGAGGAAGGCTGCTTTTTCTCAGTCCCGTTGTTAGGAAATCCCCTGGCTTTCTTACCAGTCTGAAGTATTCAAGGGGACCCAGTGCAGGCAGAGGTGACTTCCAGACAAGCAGCTTCTTCAAAGAACCTGCTCAAGGAATGCAGAGTTTGTAATTGCCCAATAGCTTGTGAAATAGCTTGTGACAAGGGCTTAATGATTTCTGCAAAAGGTATTTCAAAGAGCTTTGCTGAGGAAAGCACCCATTTCTGAAGACGGATTTTCCACTCTTAGTTCAATAATGATCTAGACAAGAAGTACGTTTGTGGAGAAATCATGTACAGCAAAGTGAAGATCACAAGTGTCTGTGGTAACTTAGCGTTGCAGGCAGTGTTGGGTATTAACCACAAAGATAACTTGCTTTACTTCACATGATGGTGACAGTTTTAATCCACAAATGAAAAAAGTAATTTTACATGCAGACATATCCATATTTAAGAAAATATTTTATTTAAAATTACTGTTCTCAGGCCAGTTTTCATCTGTGCTCAATTATGTCCTTACTCAGTTTTCCTTGTTCTTCTAGACTCTTTAAAATTCTAGCATGATGATAGCACCTTTGAGAAACACTTATGTAAAACACAGCTATTCTATAATTTTGCTTCTTCCCTTTCTTCTTTTCTTCTAACAACTATGTGCTGAAAAAATTACAAAGCTTTAAAAGACAAAGTAGAGCTTATAGATCTGAAGTATAACAGGTCATGAGATCCAGAGTGTCAACAGTACAGTTAAATATTTGCTTATGTCCTGTAAAATAACAAAAGCATTAGCATTGTATCATTCAGCTCAAGAGCTAAAGAATTCAACAACCACTTAGGTTTTTTTTTCTTTTGTGATAGATCATGTTTCAGTTCTGCTTCAGTTAACCTTTGGAAATAACACGATACGTTTTGCGTCACATACTTACCCTTTTTATGACTGCGAAGAAGCAATGAATCTTTTTGAAAATCAACCGTAAGTATTTCAGCTTCTTAACTTAGGTGTTTAGATCCTGCAGCATTTACCTTTCAGGTAACTGGCAGCTGAGTTAGCCAATAATTTCATAATTAGGCCTTTGGCACTCAATTTGCCAGTGTCCAGATCCTTTATCTTACACTTTAATGAAGTTGAAAAATGGTTGAAGGGCACCAGGTGACATAAACCACGTGGAATGGAAATATTCATGGCACATATAATTAAAGGCCAGGTCATTGGACTGCCGTTGCAGGTGAGCTCTGTCGGCATCTGCTTACTTACTTGTTCCCTGAAACGTTAGATTTGTGCTTTGGGTTGCAGTGTGTTCAGCTGGGACCACCAAAGCTGACTCTACTCCCCTCATCTGCCCTTCTTGAGACATTGCTGCCCCAAGGCAGGCACAGCCAACCCAAACCCCACTTTGTTCCATCTTATGTATGAAGGTTAATCAAGACCCTTTCCAGTCCTCTCAGACTTACCTCAAATTTAGCACGAGATGCTGTGGATTTCTGATTCTTGTTCAAATATTTACCAGAGAAAATAGTTTTTGGGGGTTCTTGAACTGTTCTTAGTATGAAGTTTTCAGCTTAATATAGTAAGGACACTGTAACAGATTGATCTACCCTTAATGAATAAAGATGGCATTTCATTTTCCTTTTTTGTCAATGGGGGAAAAAGCCTGACAGTTTGTCATGACTATCGTGTTATATTTGTAGATGCTATTCATGTGCAAGCAATAGATGGAATTGCCAGTGGGACTGGAAGAGACATATTTGTGAAGAGTCATCTTCAGTACAGAATGTGATTAAACAAAATATGGTAATGTTTAAAAATAAGATTATTAGTCTTTTATTAGAACACTTCAATATTTTCTTTGCTTTTTCTCTCACATCAGTTGGTTGAATGAGGGATTTAAAAATGATCCTAAAGTTAACTCCAGAAGTGTAAAGATATTTTTTTAGTGACAGCGCGGAGGTGGGAATTCAAGGGTGTGATTGAGGAGGGGCAGCGAAACTGAATAACTCCTGAAAGGGTATTTTTGTTCCTTTGACTATTTTGCTTCAATGGGAGGAACAAGATTTCAAGGCCGGGAAAGATAATCACCCACAGCTTTGACATATGCTGCAGTCATTTTTAGCATGTCTAATTTGAAAGGGTGTAATCAAATCTGTCACTGTATTTTAAGCATGAAGTTCTTCAGAACAATCACTCCATTGTCCGAAGGCCATCGGAGCTTGTTGTGATAAGACTTTTTATTTGCAATAACATATAAAACGTTTCTCTCCCCAGGAAGAAGAATGCCCACAGTTTCTAAACCCTAACCCTCCAATAATACCTATGGAGTACCGAACAATGGTGCATTTTGAGGGAAAGCATCTAGCTTATTATCAGGTAAACAGATTAATTCAAAGCTAGCTGTCATTTGAATTCCACTTAAACTGCAGCCACTTCCCTAAACTAAAGCACTAGTTTATGTTCCTTGGAGATCTTGCTCAAGATTGTTTTCAAAGAAAGAAAAGAGCTGCGCATTCAAGTTTAATATAATATTGGTTAGTGTGTTAGAGTCATCACCAAAATGGAATCAGAGCTGGATAAAATATCTTAGCTGCTACATATAGGGGTTTTTCAAGAATGTAAGTTGGACCTGCTTGAAACACTTGACAATTGTTTTTTCATCTAATGAAATGAGGAGAGATTCAGGAATTGTGAATGTTTCTTTTTTTTTTTTTTTAATTAAGTGCTCACTTTTTGTGTGTTCTACAATGACATCACTGGATATATTTAACTTAGTTTTCATTTTTCAAACAAAAAAATGCACTCAGAAATTAAATGTTTCTTAGTTTGGATAAAACAATCTTTTGGGGGTCTTTGTGTGTGTGACCATCAAACCGGAAGATCAGGTATTTTCTCAACTGTAGCAAAGGCTTCTCTTTCTCAGTACTTGCTTCCAGAAAGTAAATTACAAAGCTTCTAAGAAGCCATATTTTGGCTCCAAGCTTTTAATTGCTTTATAACCTAGACAATGCATAAAATGTTATTGTTAGTTGGATAAGAACAAAGCTTAAAAAATAACTTCTTAGTTCACAGATTTGTTTTTAGTTTGATTTGTTTATTTCTGTTTTGTGTAAATGTGAATTAATGATAGATACGCTGGAGATTGCATTGATTGCTTGGTCCTTGGTAAGATGTCTGGCTGTGTGCATGACGCAGGCCACAGTTCTCTTCTAAAACCAGAAAATATTACAGAGAACTTAGATTTATTTTGTTTTTCATTGTGAAGAGCTGGTTTTCTGCACAAGAGGAAAATCTTTCCCTGCTCCCTTCATGTAAGTGGAAGAGCCTATTCTCTCTCAAGAACAAATTCAGGGCAGACGCATAATCTAGATGTGCTAAATTTGACTTGTAGAGGTCCTTTTGTCTCTAAGGAGGAGAAACAGCAGCAGGAACCCAAAAACTCCTTCATTTAGTTTATCATTCCGTGAAGAAGAACTTTAATCTTTCTGAACTACTAGGAGACAAAAGGGAACAAAAATGCTTCTGTGCTTTTTCTATTTTTTCTGTGAGGTATCAATTACATTTAGCGAAGTCAGACACATCCTGCAGATTGAATGCTTTGTCATGGGTAGCAGTGTTTAATGAATTGCCTACAGACCAGACCCAGTATGCATTTATTTAACTTGGAACTGGGAAGTCTTACTTGGAATTCAAGTAAGATGAATGCATAGGCTTTAGGCTGGAATGATGCTGGAGAGCAATAAGTGTCAAATGATGTCAGAATTATTTTTCTTAGGTGAGAGCCATGTGTGAACGTCATCTCTGTCACAGGAGCAGCCCCATACATCCTGCTACAGAGGTGCATTTTTGAACCAGAATAATAATGCCTTCAGTGCCAGGACTTAAATAAGCGCACACACAGTGACTACAGCTGTATACACAGACCTCTGAGAGTATGTGAAAACAGACAAATAAGGCATGAAATACTTGTAATCATACAGGCACTTGTGCCTGTGGGGTCATGCTATCTGAAGCAATAACTTTGGTTACTGAAAATTCATTTGAGTAAGGGCATAACTTACCCTCGGCCTTTGGTAAACATCTCATGGAGAGCAGGGTAGCTCACGAGAAGCCATGGATGGATATTTTGTAGAGGTTGGCCGCAGCCCAAAGGCAAAATAGCATGTGGCTTCTCATGTGGAACCATTTTGCCTCAAGATATTCAGGGCATTACAGTGTGTTTGGAGGTAGCAGTCATGCAGCTATGAGCACATTTAAGGTCTTTATTGATTAGAACGTTGGCATATATCCATTTTCCTTGCCTAAATTCTTGCTTAGAAAAAGTTGATAAGCAAGAATGAATGTTCTGTTGTCACTTTGAACTACTACCTCTATTATCTTGGTTTAATCTGTACTTTGCTTTAAGGCATGATGCACACTCATGTGTGATTAAGTGCACAAACCAATATCACGCATATAAGCATCTCTGTTTCTAGGTGGAGATTAGGAGTGAAGGTCCAGCCTTACCCAGTGAGTGGGAAATGTGTATGGCTTCTAAAACTGCTATTGCCAAACAGAGGGTGGAAGAATAAGCTCACAGTTTTTGTATGCACCTCTTAACTTGTGAACACTTAACAGTACAATGAATCAATCTCCTCATGAGGACTTCTGCTGGAGGGAAATAAGCTAAAAGAGGAGAAGCTGTTGGCTGTTTTTCGTCCCCTCCTTCCTCTGAAAGAATTTCAGTAGGAAGGAGAAGTAAATCCAAGCTGTCATCATTCCCTTGGGAATAGCCTCATCCAGAACAAGTGAGTGAGAAGAGAACTTGGTACATATTGCATGCAACTTCTGAGAGGCATTCTCCAGCTGAGTCCTTGAAAGATTGGCACAGTAGAAGAGACAGATGTACCAGCATCAAGATAAGCTTATTAGCCCGTCAAAGGTTTTCATTAAAAGTAATTTCCCATTTGGATTTGTCTTTGTCATGTGTGTCTGATGTGTAACCCACTTCCCAGTGTTTGCTACGCGTTTCCTCTTGCACCCAGACTGCTGAAAGTGAGCTCTGTAGCCTTCTGCTCAAGAGCCTGGTGTAGCATCTCCTGATTTCAGGTGGCAGCTGTCATGCACACTGAAACTCCCCTCCTCTCCCAGCACCTTCTGTTAAGCGTGTGGGAAAGCCTTACACAGCAGCAGCAGAATTTGAACACTTTTGAAAAACACGTGATATGTTGAAACGTAGAGTAGGGAAGGCAAGGCAGCATTCCTCAAAAAAAGAAATTTGTAAGGTGCTTTAAAAATTAGAGTATGTTGATGTGTTTTGTAAAGCAGAATGGGCAGTAAAACTTTCAGAAAAGTCTTTCCAGAGCTCAGTCAGTAGCTTATTTTCTCCATGTGATGTCTGAGAACAAAGAAGTAAAAGGTCTGTTCCCCTAAACCTCCCAGACGCTGGAGTCAGGCCCTTTACCCTCCAAACCTTGGTGGGCTCTTGTGTCTGCTACCTGACCTGTTACAGTGAAGGTGCAAAAGGAAAAGTTTCCACCGCACTAATTGAATAAAACCTAGTGGCTCGTGAGTTACCAGTGATTCCAGCATTGAAGAAGTAGCTACAAATAAATAGGATAAAATCTTCATACACATGGCTTAGATGACAACAGGAGAAACCTTACTAACCCTTGGAGCAGGAAAGAAGAATCAAGTAACTGTTATTTTTTTGACATGTACTTCAAAGTCTTAAGTGGTTCTGAACAAAAGCAGGGAGTAGTTCTTTACATCCCCAGAAGGAATCAAAATGATTTTCTCATGAAGTCCAACAAGGTCAAGTTCAAGGTCCTGCACCTGGGTCAGGGCAATCCCCAATATCAATTGGGATGATCAGGTTGGGGGATGAATGGATTGGGAGTAGCCCTGCCAAGCAGGACTTGGGGATACTGATGGATGAAAAATTAGATACGAGCCAGCAATGTGCACTTGCAGCCCAGAAGGCCAATTGTAGCCTGTAGTGCCAGGACAAGAGACAATGGTTTTAAACTGAAAGAGAGTATGTTCAGACTGCACTATGGCTGCCCCATCGTTGGAAGTGTTCAAGGTCGGGTCGGATGGGGCTTTGAGCAACCTGATCTAGTGGAAGGTGTCCCTGCCCATGGAAGTGGGATTGGACTACGTGATCTTAGGAGGTTCCTTCCAACCCAGAATGATTCTAAAAAGGTAAAAGTAGTCTCAACCCACAGTGGGCTCTGATTTCATAAGTATTTACTAACAATATTGCCTGAAAATATCCTTAGTACTTTTTTTCTTTCGCTGGTTCTTCTGCCAAAGCTGTTTGTGCAGCAGTGCTGTGGGCCAGAGCTGAAGAATGACCCAGCACAGAAACAGCGTCATGGGGTGATGTGTTTGGTTTTTATCTGGCTCAGTTCCTCAATTGAATCACAGAACAGCCAAGCCAAGAGTTTTGCCAGTGCAGCACAGGTTGATATGTGCTGTGGCCTAAAGGCAGGAATTAATGGATTTAGGACCTAAGAAGAAGAGAGAGGGAAGAAAGTATCTAGGAGGCAGGAATAACCTTAAGCTGGTGCTGCTGTCAAAGATTATCCTGTGCAAACACAGCTGGAGTCATGGTGAGGCAGGAGAAACAAAGCCAGCAAGGTCTGAGAGATGTTCATTCCAGTTTCTCACGTAATTCCTGCATTCCTGCTCTGCCCAGGTTCCCTACAGAGAAAACCTTAAAGGGCAGAACTCACACAGCTCTGTTAATAACACATCTGATGTGTGAAGTCATCCAGTGTTCACATCTTTTGGCTTTTTCTTCCTATTCCCTGAAATGGAGTGCTAGAGATGTTCTTGCTTTATTTGTACTGCTCTAATGCTTCCACCTTTAGTGAATGTTGGAAGGGTGCAGCAAAGCATCAGATTGTGCTGGCTCAGTGTTTCACTAGCTTTGTTTTCAGGAGATAACTTCAACTGGTTAGCCACATTCTTTTGGTCTTATTACGTCCAGTGCTGAACAGGATATTGCCTGGCGATGCTTCATTACTCTTGGTGATGCTGAACTGTGATGCTGAACAAATTTTAAGCTGAACTTTTCTCTTCCACAGGATAAAAAATTCGTGGTTGAAAACAGCCAGTTTGAATTTGAAACTCCTGTTGATGAATCAGATGAAGGAAAATTTTCATTCATGACTAAAGAGGTAAATGCAAAAATATGAATCAGCTACCGAACATACTCAGTTCTTATAGTTCCAATGTCCACATACGTCCAGAAATAGTGTTAATATTGGTTTTCCTCAGAGAAGAAAGTCACCTCTGATGGACATTCTTCGGCAGTAGCAGTCAAAGGCAGCAGCTTTGATTCGGTGCTCCTGGGATGTTCCCTCAAAGCCCTCAATCTTTCCTGTTGATTTCTCTATCTATGCAATCCATGGATTCACTGAACTGTCCCTGGAGGAATTCAGGACCCTTCCTTTTTTATTCTTCCCTTTTTATGTAATCGGTGCATAACAGCTACTAGCTATGCTTCTTTCACTATGGTTTATTTTATAGACAAAGGAAATGATGTTCAAAAAAACAGTCTGTTTACCATGCTCAAAGTTGGATTCACAAATGTTATGCTGACTTTAACCTTTATGTCTTATAAGCTTACTAACAGGGTGCTTTTGAGAACTGATTAGCATTTATGCAGCATGTGAGCCTAGCACAAAGCATTTGCTTTATAAAGCCATTGTATTTTTCTTTGCTCTTTTTCTTTCCCACCGGTTGTTATTGCTGCTGACTTTCAACCTGAGGAGAAGCTCAGGTCTTGGAGCACGTGAACCTTGCACTTTGGCTACAACAAGGGGGTTGCACTGCGAAAGATGCAAGAGATTTCCCCTCCATGTGGTGCGAGTCTGCCGTGTCCACAGAAGTAATGGGGCCAGATGGTGTGGGAAGGGAGAACTCAGCAGGGTCAGCAGCTATACTTACTGAATCTGAACAGTACCTTTCCTACTTGGATACTTATAACCAAATGTAAATTAAATTAATGAAAAGCAGATATTCAGATATTGCTGTCCCTTGATACTTGAAAATCCTGATTGTGAAGAATTAGGTTCATTAAAACATTTTTCTATAAGTGTATTTGGCCAAGATGAAAAAAAGACCATAAGGTTTGGGATAGTTTGTAAAACCTTCACAGCTCTGATAATTGAGTATCATAGAAAACGAATGAAATTAACTTTGCCAAATGAAGTTATAAATATCTCTATTGTGTCATCTTTTCCAGTTCTCCTATAGTGCAAATGAAACCCTGCAACTTAATTTATCCATAAGAACAGATAAGGTCAAGATTGACAGCAAACTGATGGGTAAGTATGAAATACAGGATAAAAGGGAGGTTAATTACAGTAAGTAGAAATCTATTCCTTCAAAGTTTGGAGTCATGTAAATAAGCGTGATACCTTTGGAGGTTTTACCGGTTTAGGTGAAACAATTAAATCTGACAGATCAAAAGTTATTAATACTAACCACATGAATTAAACATCAGTGTTGTATGTATTAAAGGCTGTTTTAAATATGCTACCATTATTTCCAAGTTTGCTTTTCCTCTGAAGTGCAATCTTAATAGCGAAGCTTCAGAGTTTGACATACTTAAGTAGTTTGATCTATGTGTGCTGGCAATCAGCAGTCCATAGAAACATTCAGTGTGCTTTCAGCTGATTGCTTTATTCATTTATTTCTATGGCAACAAAAAGAATATTAAGTTCTATGGCACGAAGTCTTGGTCTTTGATATAAATTGCTTGGGTTTTTATTTTTATTTCTTTCCACATACAACTATGAAGCAGTTATGTCTGTGAGCCTAATCCTGACCTGAGGTGAGGAAGCTCCATGAAAATGAGTGGAGCTGTATCTGGGAGCTGGGACATACCTTATGCTCCGTGGGACTGAACTTTAAGGCATAAGCTTGTAAAAGCTGTGAGGCAACACACTTGTCACTTGTATGATGAGTCAACATCAGGGAAACTAATACTGCCCCCAAGTAATGTCCCTTGCAGCTTAAATCTTCAGACCATTTTTTTCCATCTGTACAATATTTAAATTTCTTCCCTTTCTTATTGGCAGCATAGAGATATGTTTTTAGGAGATTTTCCCTATGGTTTTGTGTGCAGTGTTGAAAGCACTTAAAAGAGGACCTGGCATGAATGTTACAGGGAGGTCATATTACAGTCTCACACTGTCCTAATTTCCATTCCAAAGGCTGTGGTGTTTAAAACTGCAGTATTTTGACCAAATATGCCCAACATCTTTTTTCCCAGTCTAGGAAAACCATGAAAAACAAGAAGTAGCTAAATTATTAAAGAAACGTTATAATTCAAGTTGAAATACAGAACCCTTGCCAGAGGGGAACTGAAAAATTATCAACAAATGTCTCTTTTTATTATAAAAGGGATTTTTTTAATCCAAATTGTCTCCTGCTTTTAAATTTCCTTGCCGTATGAAATCCAGAGCGTGATGTTTTTCATGCATCTTGAAAAGAATTGGCTTTGGGTATATGGTTGCTGCTGAGAAGCACCTTTGAACCTGCCAGTGAAAGAACCCTTTCTTTGTGTAACACTTAGTGAATACTAAGTTACGATAGCGTTTTTACATCTCTAGCCATCAGGGGTTCTGAACAGTATGAAATCCAATATATCCCTTTTATCCTTTGTCCTTTTTATCAATGATTTCACAGCTGGTATCTCAAGGTGATGGATAAGAGTCTGAATCTAATGAGTGGCTTGCTGCTGGTACATTTAATGAGCTGATCACTGAACAGGGGGAGTGTTTAATGCTTTAAGGCCATAGCTTTCTCCGTTGCATTTATGCAATCAGATGTGAGGGATGTCAAAGCGTTGCAGCGCTGACATTGTTTACTGAGGGATGAGATGACAATTCCTGTCCAGGCAATGCAGGATAACAAAGTGATTCAGGAAGCATATTCCCATGCTGTATCAGGTGGCCATGGGGCAGTGTGGGTGGGAAATGCAGGGTTTAGGAAGGTAAGGGGAAGATTTGTTTAACAATATTACTCACTCAGGTCCCTGTGCAGTGGCAGCCTTTCAGAGTGCCGGATTAAGAAAGCAATCTGGTTCCTCCAAAAGCAATTTGCAGCGTAGACATGAGGAAACTTTTCCTTGTCACTGCCTGCACCATCTCTTCTGCTTGCTTTTCTTTTTTTTTAAGCAAACAGCAACGTACCAGGGCTGCCAGTCTGGTGCTTTTCCCCAGGATTATTTTCCCATCCAACATATGGAGTGAGCAGTTAACACCCAGACTGTTGAAAATATTGTTTGGGTTATATTTGTTGCTCAGTGACTTCTGTATTGATGTGCTCAGTATATGAAGCAAATGATGCTACTTCTGCTTTGTGCTCATCGATTCCTTGAGAATTCAAGATAGGGGTTGAATCAAATGGATGCTCTTTCTCATCGATTCATTCTTACAAATGCCAAAGTCCCTCAGCTTTCCATACACCTCCAATGATGTCTCGATTGAGCTTGGGCTGGTAAAGCTACTTGAAATCAAGTGGATATGCTGATTAGATGTAAGAAGGGTCAAAACCAGCCTTCATCGTTGCATTAACTCCTCAGTGTAAGGGAAAGAATAAAAATGTGTTATTCTACTAAAGACTAGCTGTGAAATTGAATGTCCAGGTTTTTAAACATGCATCATTTAGAGAAAGACTGCCCTTGTGAGGTTGTATGTTCTCATGCAAGTGGCAGAGAGACTGTAGCCAGTTTTGGGCATCTGTAATAGTGTTCATGCCTGGCATGGAAATAATGGCATTGCTGAAATATAATGGAAAAACAGCATTCTAGTTTTACTTTTTCATTTCAGTAGGAATCTGACATGGTAGCCTTTGGAATTGGATTTTAAAAGCTACTGCTGCTGCTGTTATCTAGGAAGATATCAAGTGCATTGAAATGTTAGTCACTGGACAGTGCTTTTGCTGGTGTTCTTTTTAGAGTCCTGATTCTCTGAGAATAAAAGCTTTCTTTAAATAGACATTTTTGATGGCTTTTACCATATGCAGTCTCAAAGGGATTTTCTCTTGCCCACATCTGATCACCTCTGTTTACTTTGCTTTGCTTCCTGCATCTTTGAGGATGAAACTCCTTTGAAAAAGCCCTAGTGTCAGAAAGGGTACCATTTCTTGAGACTTAATGAACACATAAAACAGCTAATGGAAAGAGGAGATGTTGAGGTTCTGTCTTGTACTCCCCACTCCAATCTGTGAGCACATTTAACTCTTGAAAGAGCACAGGAGGAAACCTTGATAGTTTTCTGCTGTTCTGGTAAGTTAAGTTGATTTACAAGAGGACTCAACAAGTGTCAGAGCTCCAGTGGCAGAGGGTGAGGCTACGTGGCCAGGAAAATAGAGCAGCCAAAACCAGAGAGAAGCAGGGATGAAGGGAAGGAGCAGAAAAGGAGGGAGCAAGAAGTTCCCCTCTTTACAGTAACTGACTCACCTTCCCGGGGAAGCACAGCACTCACACACTGAGAAATCTCTGCAACTTGCACGCTTCCCCTTGAGAAATGTGTGGCATCTTTTCAGTCTGTTTTCTTCTGGGCTAGCTCTCAAGTGCATCTCCAAATGTTTTCTTGCAAGCCCAGGCTTTCCTTATGGTGCTGAACTACCCAGCTATATCTTAAGACTTTGCATCTGTTTGGGAAAATTAATTTTGTTCAGTGACTGTGCATCATGCTAGAGATTGATGGGGGCCAAAACAAGCTTAGTGTCTGGGACAGTTCATCAGTAAGTGAGGCATGACTGTCAGACCCGATTTCTTGGCTCAGAAAGTCAAGAATTAAACTCCACTACAGAAGGAATGAGGCATACATCAGGACAACAATTCAAGACAAAAGGGAAAACAAAAGCAAGAAAACAGAGAAGAATGGAGAAATGAAGAAGTATTAACCTGAACAAAGGATAACACTTCATTAAATGTTCTTTTTATTCGGTTCAGGCTTTAGTGATGATTTTGGAAAAGCTTAAATACCCTGGAAAGAGCCAACAAAGGCAGCTCTCTTCCTTTAAATACACAGCTGGCAGCAGTCCCATGCCAGCTGATATCTGTCCCTACCAACACCCATGCAGAGTTTATTCCCTTCCACATCTTGACTTCTGGTACACCAAGAGGACTTGTTTGTTTGAACTAGTCTTTGAACACTTGTATAGGTAGCTTCATTGAGGACAGGCAAAGAACGAACTTTGTACTTAAAGGTTTTGACAGTACCTGAGTGGCAAGAATGTGTTTGGTTTCTACTTGGTAGTTTATTCATACTGTGCACATGGATAGATTTCAGGTTTTTCCATACAGGGAAAAGTACAGTTTTCTTTCAGTATCATTCAGGGGTAAAGTACAGAGTGTACATATTCTTCACATAACTGAGCAACAGGTAGGCTTTGTACATAGGATTAGTTTTCCTTCCTACAGTACACTGAATATTGTTAAAACAGAGGAAAATGTCTAAGTGCATTTACCATTCATATTTCAGTAACTCTGTACAACTGCTCTTATGGACGAAGCGACTGCAGCTTATGCCTTGCGGCCCATCAGGACTACAAGTGTGTCTGGTGTGAAGAAGATGGCAAACCCAGCAAGTGTGTCTATGAAAAACTCTGTCACGCTCCTCCCACTAACACGTGTCCTCATCCAGAAATCACTCGCGTAAGATTACTTTTTTCTCCCCCTACCAGTGTATTAATTTTCAGGAGAAAGCATCCAGGCAAGCTCGTAGTGAAAGACGGTTTTTTTCCTAGGGTGTTAAGTAAGCCTCTGAAATAGCTGCAAGAAAATAATGCCAGTAGCAATGTGTGTGAGCGATTTGTAAAGACTCAAAACAAGAGACTGAATGGAGTCTTTGAGACTCCTTGTTTTTCAAGCCTTGTCTCACTGTGCCAGAAGCCAGGCTAGCAGTGTCAGCTTAAACGTGGCACTTGATTCTTGGGAATTAGCATTGATTTTTTTTTTTCTCTCCTGAGGTCTTTTCTACCTAAAATAAGTCCATATAAGAGGTTCCCTGCTCCTGAAACTACAAGCAATTAGCAGGCTCATTAACAGGTTTCAAACTGGAATTTTAAATTGCATTTAAAAAGGGAGCAGGTTGTTTCTGCATCACAGTGTGTTTTCCAGGTGTCAGTGATATTTTCCAGTCCACATCAGAACCAAACCCAAGGCTGTAGAAGCTGAATGTAAGAAATCGGAGAGGCCAAATGTGCACTCCTACTTTGCAGTTAGAGTATTCACCCGGGGTGAGGGAAGGGTGTTGTCCACCTTGGTGGACCAGTAGCCAAAGTTAAAAGTGATAAATCCTTGTTCTTTTCAGCAACAAGCCAAATACTGTTTTTCTGAGCATAATTGTTGTGAAAAGAGTGATACGTACTTTTACTGGGCAAATCTAAATTGCTGCAACAGCGGTATCAGTACTTTAAAACTCAGATGCACTGTTTGATGAGAACATATCATGTGGCGACTGTATGGCAGAAGTTGGGAGCTGTAACAGGGATGTTACACTCAAGATAGAACTCTTTAATTCTGAAACCTATGGGTCTGAAACTAGTAGAGACACTGAACCTCCTGAGGCTGCACAGTTCGAGGTACAGTGTGGGCACAGCAAACCTGGATGAGGATGAGGTTGGCCATGAGGACATATCTAAGAAGAAGTGACAGGTCAACAGTTAAGTCTGCCAAGGAAGGCAAATACCCTGAAATCTCAACAGAAAGTGTAGAGAAGAAGATTTGTGTGATATCTGTGCTCAGGTAAAGAAGATTTGAATAGGAAAGAAAAGGAAAATTAAGAAAAATAAATTGGTTTTCACCTGGGATGCTGTTTGTACATGACTGTGGATTAAATACTGCATACTAAAATATTCTTTTCTTTTCAAAGCCTTTGTTAGCTTCAGATTTGGACAAAATATTTGGAAACATCTACACAAACTGTTGGGTCATTTTTCAGCTCGTTTATTTATGGGTTAGTGCAAAGGGATGGTCAATTAACAGAAGTTTTAGGAAGTTAAACCAGTGGGAATATAGAGCAAGTGATTCTACTGGGCAACAGCAGCTGTGGCTCTGTGCTCAGACTTGCTTAGATCTAAGAAACTCCGATTTTGGTGTCCAGCCTTTTAGAAACTGTATTTTTTTGACTTTCAATTACTGCATTTGGGACTGTGCAACCTCCCTCTTCTTGGTGGTAAACTTGCAGCTCTCCAAAGCTGAAGACCTGGAAAGGTCTTGCTGGAGGTGCCCCAAATAGGAAAGCGGGTTAGTCTCCCAACAAATGTTCCAGAATTCACATGCCTGCTCAGGGAATATTTCAACCTGAGAAGTCCACTGCAAGGACAGGATTTTCTAAGTGCTCATTTTAATTTCAAATTATTGAATTAGCATCAGCCTGTGTACAGCAGCATTCTACCATTTGATGCTGTAAGGAAGATCAGGGGACTGGAGGAACTTTTGAAGACACTATGTGGAGCAGCACTGTGTGTTAGGAAGGTGCACTGTTCTGATGTGAACCTAAAGGGAGAAAATAATGGCAAAAAATATGCTGGAAAGGCTCTGTGGAATTATTGTGAAGGGAGCCCGATCCATTTGCTTTTCAAAGTAATAGTGCTTTAGTGGAGGAAGCAAACTTAAAAGTAAACACCAGGCAAGAGTTTTGAACACGACAGGCTGCCACAGGAGACGCGAAATCTGCAGCTGATGAGTACTGGTTGTGAGCTGGCAAATCATTAATTAACATTAAAAAGTTTCATAACATGCTTTTGTGGGGGTCCTACAAGAAACATCTTTTGCATTTCAAGCATGAGTAAGTCTAAGTAGCTTTAAATAATATGGAAAAGCAACATAAAAGCAACATGGTCACTGCAGTATTTAATTTTGGTGGGTTTCTTTTTTTTTTTTTTTTTCCTTTCCATCCTACAAACACAGATTGAGCCAAAAACTGGACCACTAAGTGGTGGAATTCTTTTGACCATAATGGGATCTAATTTGGGAATAAAAGCAGAAGATGTAAAAAATATCACGGTGGCAGACAAAGAATGTCTTTTCAAAGAGGAATTCTACTCTGTTTCCACAAGGTAATTTCTGGATATTTTTCACAAGATTTTAGATGAAAAAGGAACTTATTAATGGAAGAAAGAACTAGTGCGATATACCTGCAATACTTCTGAGCCTAAAATTGTTATAGATGCTAATACAGCAACAAATTTACAATAGCGTAGTATCATCCTACTTCTGATTGATTATTTTTTCCTAATTTGTTTGAAAATATTTCATAAACTCTTACTGCAGATATCTCAAGATTATTTATTTGTTTTTAAATTGAAGGCACCGTAGGTGTGCATCTAGTCATTAAAATCTTAGCTAAATCTGAACCACCATGCAGCCAAGTAGACAAGATTTATGGCAAAGTAGGCAAAGCAAGAGGAAGCTTACACCTTTTTGTTTTAGTCCAGCCACAAAGTTTCTTTCCTGGGGGCAGGGAGGGAGCCCAAAGTTTTGATTCAGCTTTAGATGACTAAGTTTCATTGCAGAGCCAACAAGTCCATGGATGCTGAATTGCCTAAGCAGGTTGGTAGATGTTTTGTGGATTACTTGTCACGCTCTTAAGCAGTGCCAAAAACTAAAACAAAGTACCTAAACTCCTGTAGGTATCAAAGAGCTTATTACAGATTATATCAAGCATGCAATTTCAAGGGGGAAATACCCATTTGATATTAGCTGATAAAAAGCATGGCGTGAAGATTCACTAGTAATATTAAGACTAATGACATATTTTAGGCAATGAGATTTTTCTTTCATTCACTTTTGATTTTTAAATCTGCAATTGAAACCTTGGCTTTTTTTCCCTTCAGTTAATTTAAAATGTAATACAGTGATTTTTTGCTGTTTCTGTGGCGTGCTTTGAAAGGCATTTTGAAGATACCTAAGTAAGTTTTTTAGCTTTTGAAAAATGTTTTACTTTAGCCAGTTTGTGGATGGGACATTTAGAAGTTTCCCAGGCCTCTAGGACTTAAGAATGTACATAGAGCTATATATCTCATTACTGCTTCCCAAATCCATTCCTATCACTTGTGCATTTACATGTACATCAGCATCCACACAATTCCTAACTTCTTTATAGTCATCGTTTCCCATTCCTTATTTTCAGTGTTTGCAAAAGCTGCACTGAATTGCAGCGTAGCCTTACAAGAATCTCCCCAGACTCTCGGCTTTTTCTAAAGCTTTTTGATATTTTTAAATACATGGAAAGGAGCCAGAACTGAGATGACTTGTTCCTTGTATCATAGCAACATTACTGGTTTCCTAAGCTCTTCTAGTGTGGTAATGGGTGAGAACAAATGCAACTTGCATAATGTCATTTATCAACAAATTAGGGGTTTTGAAGGATGTTCTCCATTAGGGAATCCTTGAAAAAGAAGTTTTTTAAAATGTCCAAATAGGTATCTATAATTTTCTGTCTTTTTCTTTCTCCATTCTTTTGTTTTATTATCACCTTCTTTTATTTAACTTAATAATAATTAAAAAAAAAATTACGAACCTACTCTTGCTTCCCTCTGCTTCTGCAGCGAAAAGCTAGTCATTTTTAGGAGACAGTTGCTCCCATGGGCAGGAGATTTAAGGCACTTAAGGCTGCTTTCTGGCTCTGCAGTGATTTAATTGTTGGCCTTCGAGTAGTCATGTTCTCATTCTTTGTAGTTTTCCATTAGTAACGTGGGGGAAGGGAGGCAATGCCAACACTGGGGAGGGGAGGGAAGTTTTCTCAATTAAAATCCCTGCTAACCACACTACAGCATTCCCCCCTCACCCCCCCCACCCATACACAGCCCTCGCCCTGGCCCCTGACTGCTTTCCCTAGCTTGACATATGGTAGAAATTCCTCTAAAAGGCACCGTTTCCTGTTTCTGCCTGACTAGAAGATACAACTTCCAAGAATACAGTAGAGAGATGATGAAGAACAGACTCAGGCAGCCGTACACATGCCAGGACATGCAAGAATTCAGAGAATTTTGTCCATTTGCCAGTACCCAGGCAGAAAAGTCTGGAGTGATCTGCAGAGGGACTTGACAATCCTTTTATTATAAGTCCCAATTTAAGTACATTATACCCAATAATTTGGGGTGGTTAGGTTTTTTTTTTGTTTGTTTGTTTGTTTGTTTTTTTCTACTTGAGTGGAGGTTTTTTTAAGCTGTCTTGCACTGCTTAAGGACAAATAGCAATAATCCTGTAGGGGAAGAGTGAAGAAAATGAGCAGTGATTCCCCAGGGTGTGTCCTATATGAAAGCCTGTGCAGGTTGCAAACATTATATACACCCTTATCGAGCTGTATTATCAGCCCTCCATTAAGCATTTGTCCCAGTTTTCAAATGCGTTGAATCCTTATTGCATTTTCATGCTTGTGTTCTGTGGATCACCTGTTTGAAATAAAAATTTAAACATCCAAGCTATCACTTAGCCACAGTGTTAGTTAAGGCAGTGTTTTCTCAGCCAGTATTCCTTGACCTCTGATTTTGCGTGGGTTATCTGAGGATTTATTTTCAGAGAACAGTAATTCTAAAGGGATTTTGATCGTAGGTGTGAAAATACTGCAGCTGAAAGCTGAAAGGTAGCAGGATGTACAACAAAAGTATTAGCACTAAAATCACAAAGTTGTAAGAAAGCTGATAGTCTGATTCTTACTTCAAGGTCGCGGGGAGGATGGGGAGGATCGTTTGTTTTTCCAACATCACCGGGTCCAGTGAAAACCTTGTGTAGGATTGGAGAGGTTCATCTCTGACTTCTGGGCTGAATTTGAGTCTTCTGTAGAAGACACCTCTACTAACAGACCGCTAAAGTAGCTGCTATGTACAGTGCTCACATGTCGGTTTTACCTTTCTTTAGGTGTAAGATTAAAATATTCTTGCATGTTTTTGCCAGGGATTTGAGGCAGAGCTCAAGTACCTTGTGTAGGATAAAGCAAAGTTAGTGCTTTTGCTGGCAGCGTGTGTGGTAGCTCATACACATTGCATTGGTACTGCAGCTGTTACTTCTAAGAGATAAACTTGCATTCTTTCTTGCTAGGATCGTATGTGAAGTTGGACCAATGTATGAATCAAAGCAAGGTCAGATTGAAGTTAACATCAATGGAAAATTAGGTAAATCACCAAGTGAAGTGCAGTTTACATACCAGGTAAGTGCATGGTTTTTTTCAGTGAGCTGTTTTATACCTTGTGCATGACTTAAGTTAGAAGTTTACCTGTTAAGCACAGTCTTGCTTGCGTTTGTCTTGCAAATTTTGTTTCATCAATAGCACCACCATTCAAGTATGTTAGAAAACATTTAACTTGAGCATTTCTTTATACAAAGGGTATACCAAAAATCTATTCTGATCAATAGATCTAGAGTCTCAAAATAGAATTAAGTTGTTTTGCAATTCAAGTTAAAAAGATGTGGGAGAAAAAAAATTAATTGACTGATTCAGCAGTGACATAATATCTCTTAAGTGTCACTATTGCATAAAAAAAATCAGCAGTGCAAAAAAATTAGGTATTCTTTAGTCACACAGTTAGTGCACTATTTCAATCACTGTGTTTAGTCTAGCCAGTGTGCTTAATTACAAGAATGGATGCAGAGCAGCTGAAGAATAAGTAATGAAGGTACATTAATTTTTTAATAATTTATTTCGTTCAAAAATACAGCATGCAGAGACACAGAGAGCGTGATGTGTGTTCATATTACACATGTACTTTGCTTTCAGTGTCATTATGAAGGAGAATTTCTTTTGTGTCTTAGTTGCTTTACCCCAAATGCAGCCCCATTTTATAGCTGGCATACCCTGTGGTTTTAGCAGCAAGTAGCTTTGTCTGTCTCCATGAGGTCTTCAAAATTTGTAAGGGATAGTTGAGAGGCTTAAATAATCTCTGTCCTCGTATTGATACTTAAAATTAAAAGCTGTAAACCCCTAAAACATAAAGAGTGGGTTGGGCTATTTTTTTCCTGTATTTAAATTTCTGTCTGATTAATTCTTGATATCTTGTGAGAATGAAAGGAGTCAGCAGTAAGAGGTGGAATAAGTCAAGAACATCATCCAGCTGAGAAGAGGATAGTCTTATTTTCACAAGACTGAGTAGAGTGGGTTTTCCGTGTTTTCCAAGCAAATACTCCCTCTCCCTGGTAATATCTCTGCAAAGACAATTTTTACTTGAAAATACCCTCTGTTCCTTTGTGGAAATGTAGTTTATAATTAAGTCTTTCTTCATCAATCTCATTAGTTTTTAACCAGAGTAGAACATAATCTCCCATGTTTGTGGTCTCTGAGGCTATGACAGTAAACTCTACACGAGACGAGATTAGATTTTGACACAAACCCATTTTGGGTTTGGGTATGTACTACACCAGTTCACCTATACTTCTCCTGTGTGTAAAGATTCCCCCATAGCTTGCATGAAAAACACAAGAAGAAGTTGAGTGTGTGTTGAAATGTAATGTGAAGGCCCCTTGTAGGCTTCAAAGCCTGTCTGTGAACTTGTGCTGGTGTGATTCCCTGCTTGGCACATCTGGGAGGTGAGATAAGGAGCCACTGCTTTTGGCTGCTTGATTGCTCATCAGAGAGGCTCTAGGAGAAGCCACTATGCACAGGCATTATCCAGGTGGATGCCTGAACCACAGCAATGTTTTCTCCTGCAAGTCCAGGACTTCCTCTGTGCCAATACCTGCCTGCACTGAGGTTACTGAGCTATCAGATACCTAATGCCAATAAAGAGTATTTTGAATTACTGCAGAAATCTTTTCATGGGGACTATTTACAAAATGCAAAGCAATGGTGATTAATACAGTCCGTGCTTTAAAGCTGGTGACATCTCTTTCTAGTTTCATTTCTCTCTATTCCACAAGAAAATGGAGCCAACTGTGGACTGCGGCAGGATTAACGTCAGTACAGGAGAGCTGTATGCACACGCACCTCTGCAAGTGTGACATAAGCGCATCTGGCATGAGAACAGACAATTAGAGCAGACAGTCTCATCGGTTCTTGTTGCCTTAAAAGCTACAATCTTGCTTCTCTGCTGTTTTCAGGCTGTTCTTTGGTGACTTCTTTCAGCAGACATGTGAAATCTGTGCTTTGTTTAAAACCTCTTTTATTCAGTATATACAAAGGAAAGAAAATACTCTTCTTTCCAAGAGCCTTCCTAAAATAAATTTTCTGTTACGTATTTTTCCCTTTCTTTGACACATTATCTGGTCACCCTCATTGCTAGTAATTATCACTGTTTCTACTGTGTGTTCTGATCAACAGAAGCACAATAGCTTTAGATTTAGCAGTGACCACTCTAGATGTGGCGGGTGGTGGTGCACAAGGAAACAATGCAGCTGCTTAATCTGATGTGTGTATGTAGACTAGAGTTGCATCCCTGCTACCCACAGTTTCAGCCTTTTACATGTGACTGGTGTCTAATACCAAAACCGCGTAGTCACTTGTCAGGGAGAATGGGTAGATGAGGGTGGTGAGACACTGGAACAGGTTGCTTGGAGAAGCTGTGGATGCCCCATCGTTGGAAGTGTTCAAGGTCAGGTTGGATGTGGCTTTGAGCAACCTGATCTAGTGAAAGATGTCTCTGCCCATGGAAGGGCAGTGGACCAGATGATCTTTGAAGATCTCTTCCAACCCAACCATTCTAAGGTTCTATGATAAGTTCTACTACGTTTGGCTGTTGTTGACACCCAGCCTGAATTATGAGATGTACTTTTTAAAGCTGATTTGATGAGGATCAGTAGTCAACATCACTTGGGACTTAGGCATGACTTGGGGCTTTGGCTCATACTACTGCCCCATTCCGCCAGCACAGTGCATTTCTGAGCTGAGGAATGTGCAAGACCTCCATTGAACAGGTCAAAAATCCAGTTAAAAGGGAAGCCAATGTTCCAATTTAAAATTACTTCTGAACTAAATGCCCTTGTGCACAAGAGACTGTGCTGTGCAGTAAACACCTCATCAAAACTTGCCACATAACAGGGAAATAAAACTCTGTTTCTGTCTACCAGTCACAAGTTCTCTACCCAGCCTGAATGCTGGTCAAGTCCAGCCATTCCAGCAAAATTAAATTCTGGTAACCTAGTCCTCCTCCACTGACATTTCTATTGTTTCATTATAAGCAGGATAGTGAAACAGAAATGATGTGATGCTAAATTTTAATATCCAGCTATATAGTACATCTGGAGCACTGACAGCTTGGCTGGTCTCTGAGCAGGTAGAGCTGTGGCATGGCTAAACACCAGTCCTGCTTTTTCGTTTGTTTTTAATTTTGTCTGATTTTCTTTTTACTATGGCAGTGAGAAGGAGTTAAGCTTTTCCTAGGTATATGGTCCAGATTTGCTAATCTTATTGAAGCGTGATTCCTTTCTCAGAATACCTCATCTGCAGATTTGAGCCACCAGAATGAGAGCTTGCATCCAGTTCTGGGATCTCCAGCATCTGTTTGCAAGAGGAATTCTGAGACTTTTAGGCTGTGCAGATTAAAAAGACTATATGGTTTCAGAAAGTTCAAGTAGATGTAAGATGGTGAAATTGGAGGTAGAGCCTTTCAAAAATTGTAATGCATTTCTGAGGCACTGAATGTAATTTAGGGACTTGGTTGGAAATAATTACTTTAGTAAATTGGGAGGCTTCTTTACCCAAACAAGATGAGGTGGATAGCTAAAAAGGGGAAGAAAGAGTGATTTATTAGGGCCTGATCTGAAGACAAACTTGAAGACTATTCACCATACTGGAAGTCTGAATGTGAACCTGAACAGCACAGTTACATTTAAAACCGTGCACTATTTTACATTAATCTACTCACAACTTGACAGTTTCCTCTTACCTTCATCCATCCTCTGGTTTCCTTGATGATTGAAGCAATTGCTCTGGGAGCTCTCACCACTGCAGTCCCATTAGTGCCACAAAGTTTTTGTGCAGGGTTTTAGCTCACTTCTTGATTTTTCTCCATGAGTCTTTACCTCAACACATGCATTTTATGCTGTAGTTGGGATTTTTGGGTGAGGGATTTTTTGGGGGGCATGTTAAATGCTTGTCACCATTATGATTGAAGCTGATAAACCACACATCCACAGCAATCCAGAATTGCTTCCAGAGAGAGGATCATGGCTATTTTATTCTTGAGTCCTGGAGCACATCTTGTTTGTGTATCGGCCTGCACAGGGGCCAAAAGAACTCCTGTATAGCTGAGAGTTTTAGCAAAGCTGGCCCTTCCTCATGTGGATATTATTAGATTTAATTCTCTGACATCTGAGCTATGCACTTAAATAGATGTCCCGCCATCCAGTGCTCATGGTTCTGTTTGAAAGCTGCCAGTGAACACTGGCTGTATGATAATGCAGAGTTTCCAGTCATGCATGCTTCCATTTCTCTATCAAACCTGTCAGCAAAGCTGTGTGGTTTTTTTCAGAAAATCATGTGGTGTCTGCCTCATAAAAAAATAAAAAGATGGTGTCTGCAGTCCAAAAACTTAGTTTTTTAAAATATCAACCCTTTGCATAACCATCCCATCCACAGCAGAGAGCATAGAACATGCATTGTCAGGCAAGTGCTCTTTCCTGGGCACCTGGAGTGGCTGGAAGCATTTGATCAGCTCACGTGGTGTGAGGTTTGGAGGAAGCAGCCCCAGGAAGGCAGGCCTCAGCTCACTCCTCTGCTGTTGCAGAAATAACCCAGGAACTGAAGCCCTGCTTGTGTTGTGGATGCTGTGATGAGGCGAGCTGGTGGGTCAGGTCAGCCACTGCGGCAAACACCAGTCTGCCAAAAATGCGCAGTGGAAATTCTCTGGTTGAATATCCTGTGAGTGGGTGGCTTGTCTAAAGAAACAAGAACCAGGCTCCCTTGAGTCTGAGAAAGGAGGGAAGTGGAGGGGGAAAGAGCAGTTCCTAATGACTTGCGTGCCCCATTCAGGAGCTTAAATTAGCTCCTGTGGTTACCTTTATAGCCCATGAAATGACATTTTGACCTGCAGAAAGGTGGCTGGTATATACAGCACTTCATAGGCTATACCTTTAATGCCTTTAATTTTCGTGTGCATTACATGCAAGGGTTGGCTTTCAGTGTGGGGCAGATAATTTTGGTAACAAATTAGTTGTTCTACAGACTTGCTTCAAGAGCCAGAATTTATTGAAGCTGGGACCAGGATGAGGAAAGAGAGAGGTTACTTGTAGAAGAAAGGATGGATGAGATAGATGCAGAGCAATAATGTGCTCTACACATTTGTGAAAATCTTATTCACATCTGTGTGTGTACTGTCATCAGGTCATTGACACAGCATCCCCGTGCTCTGCACAAGAGCCCATTTCTACTTGTGACTTTGTGCATCAAAGGCAAACCCCCAACTGGAGGTCGCTGCCTACAGGAGCTGGCGGAAGGGAGTCTAGGTGGCTTTGTCATGTCCATTTGAACACATCCATCTGTTGCTGGCTTCCCCTAGTGCTGCAGCTGGCATCTCTCACAGCATCACGAGGATATACTCTGCCACCATCCTCTTTTCCCTCCCCAGTCGTCTCTCTGCTTGTGGTCTGGCACATAGACTTCCTGCCAAGGTTTCTTTGCATCTCTGTTAGGGTCCCTTCCTCTGTTATCTTCCAACTGTTCCTGAATTTCTGGCCCCTCTTGTGATCCACCAGTAGCCTCCTTGGTGGCTGGTTGTTTCTCTCTTTGATTTTCTGCATTAGTGAAGGATAAAGGGTAACCACTTTTATCTCGGTGGCATAGTTCTTGGACTAGAAACTGGCTACCACAGATGAATATTATAGTAGATAGTCATAACCTATGTCATGCCCAGGAATATAAAAAGTTAAGGATGTGCTTGGTGATATACAAGTAGAAAAGTAAAGAAATGGAAAAAGAAGACATGCAGAACGTAGGTGATGCTTCACAGGAGTACACTTCCATTGTTCTTGAATACCATGCAAGGGACCAGAAGTGAGCTGGCTGGACATGACAGCATAAACCAGGAAAGCTGCAAAGCAAACAAACCAAGTGAAAAAGAACATGAATCAGCCTGGCAGATCAGATCCCAAATGCAAGTCGGGTGAGTGAAAGAGAGGCTGGAGGAATGATTCTCTTTTGCACCTGCATATCTTTAATGGAAAAATTACAAAGAAGATGGATTTAAAAAAGGAAAAAAAAAAAAAAGCAAAGTAGTAACCCCACTGTTAGCCAGGTAGAAGGTATGGTTTGATTTGACACCAGCAGACCACAGAAATCTAAAATGCTGGAAGTTCTCTGAAAGCATTTTCAGCCTGTAAAAGGTATCTTTTACTAAAATTGTAATCACAGAATTGTCGAGGTTGGAAGGAACCTTTCAGATCATAGAGTTCAACCATCAACCCAAAACTGCCCAAACCACCACTAACCTATATATCTCAGCACCACTTCTGCCCAGCTTTTAAATTCCTCCAGGGATGACAACTCCACCACTTCCCAATGCTTGATAACCCTTTTGGTGAAGAAGTTTTCCCTAATATCCATCTTAAACCTCCTCTGGCACAACTTGAAGCTGTTTTCTCTTGTCCCGTTGCCTGTTCTTTGGGAGAAGAGACAGACCCCACCCCTGGCTACACCCTCCTTTCAGAAACCTGGAGAAATAAGATATCACCTTCCTAACTGTGCAAAAAGACTGACTGCAAGTCATGAGATATTAAAGATGAAAAGTTCATTCTAGATTAATAAACAGGATGAAAAATGGAAGAGCTGAAATGCAAATGCTCAGAGTGTGTACAGTAGCTGTGTTACAGCTGCAGTTGTGTACACTGCTAATAAGTGAGTTCGCATCTAAATGTGATTGTAAGTGGAACAGACACGGAGATAATTTACCCTCTAGCACGCAGAAAGCATGAAACTACAATGAAAAGTATATCAGCATTTCTGTGAACAGATTTGTAAGTAGGAGGCAAAGGATACAAACAAAGCAAGCAAAGGGAAGAATTTTGGCTGTGATGAAGAAAACAGGACACTGGAAAATGGCCTGAGTGTGAAGTCATATACATACTTGGGCCAGTGCAAGCTTTTTTGCCAGTATTTTTCTTTTTTTTTTTTTTTCCTAGTACCTCTGTGCTGATGAAGCACAGAGCACCTCAGAGGACATACTGTTGCAAGACTATTACATTACCATGAGGTGAAACCAAAACATGTAGTTTGTGAAGCTCGGATTAGTCTCTAAGGCAGTGGCACGCAGGAATGCAAACAACACGTGATTAAATTCATTGGTATTACAAAGAGAATAAACAAATTTGCTAACAAACAAACTAGCACAATTTGAACATTACCTACTGCAAGCAACGTACAAGGACTTAGAAATTGCCATTGTCTCACTGTTTCAAATTGCAGCAGATAACCACTGCTTTCAGGTAAACCATCTCCATGGGATGGGCACCAACCACAGCCATAAAGCAGAAGAGGTAACCTACTCTTAGCATTATAATACTTCCAGCAAAGCTGCCTAATCGTTGTTGAAGCGCTGGTAAAACTGCTTATCAGTTCAGGAGTACTAACCCCTCAGTCCATACAACATGGGAAAGTTGGGTTGTAGGTGGACTGTGAGACCTCTAGCTCAACATCACTACACCTAAGTAGGATTTAAGGAAAGTTCGTATGAAAGACATATAAAATGCTCGTATTTCCCAAGCTACAATCTGCTTGGACCTACACGCAAGGAACCCTGTCAAGATCCAATTATTTTTTCAGGATAAACCATGCAGTAGGCAGCAAGCTACACCTGTTGACAAGTTAGGACTAGATAATCATTGGAGGACCCTTCCAACTGAACTATTCTATTCTAAATAACACAGCTGTGTATGTGCATATGTTTAACCAAACTGCAAATCCACTTCCTACATGACATGAAAATGAAAGTATAAGGTGGCGGGGAGTCCCAGCAGTAAGAAGTCCCACTGCTGAGAGATGGCTTACCAGACTCAGCAGGAAACAGGCCACTGAACAACTGACAGACGTTGGAACAGGCTGATTTTTAAACTGGAATATCAAAAAACCTGCATAACAAGGGAAGATGTTATTGCAGGAAAGATCTATGCTCAAACATCAAACTACCTGGAAGACATGAACAATATTTGCCTGGTGACAAAAGGAGAAATACAGATGACTGAAATCTGAAAGAACATTCCTCTATTTCAAGCAAAATAAGAAAAAGATGGAAATATATATGAATTATCATTTTCTACACTTTAAGGGTTTATAAAACAAGGGTTAAATTAGTGTTTGCAGGGTTGTTTAAATTTTACTGTATCCATGAGAAATGAAGTATTGCCAAGTCCTCGCAAGGGCTGACGTTTTCCAGAAGAATTATTACAACATTGCTACAAATTCCATATAGAACACATAATCAAATGTTCTGCTTAATGTCATGATCGCACCAAGCACTGTGGTGTGATGTTATAGAAAGTGTGATTCCCCCCGGGCACCTTCTGACTGAGCGAACAAAGATCCAGAGGTGCAGAGGGCTGAAAATGGAAGCTGGGTATTTATTATGATGGCAGGCGTACTTCTGATTCAGAGACTGCAATGAGACATGGGCAGAAACAAGGAGAGAAGGAATCCATGAGGGGATTTTGAAAAGGTGGCATCACTGCTCTCACAGCACTTGAGGTCCTGGGTTTATCAGCGCTGTGTGTAATGATTGAACGTTCAGTAGTGCTCAGGGTTGAGACCAAATTAAAGGAGGTTGCCTTTTGGTAAAAGCAGCATTTTTATTATCCCTCAAACAAGGTTTGCAGTGAAGGATTTACCCTTTGCCCCTCGTTTTCCTCTGTGAGGCGAGAAGGAATCTCATGCAGGGCTGTGGTAAGTCACATAGAGCTGTGGATTAGGTGCAGCTTTGCTGGACTACATAAGACTGCATAAAATAGAACTAGACCAAGGGTCCGAACCTCTCTGTCCCACTGCTGAGTGACATGTCAGTTGTGGGAAGGGGCAACCTTCTCCTTAGGTAACGTGATTCTTGTTGAAGGCTTGTACCACTGCTGCCAGTACTTTTTGAAATTATTTTGGCACTCAGTAAAATATTGTTCTCCTGCTGATCCTAGCAACATAACCACATTTTTGAAAAATGCTTTCCTGTGGAGCCCTTGGATGAATCAACAGTTTTTTTCTTTATTCATACTCTTGAGAAGACAGCCAGGTGAGACGATGTAGCTTTGCTCTTTGAGCCATCCATGAATATTTTAGAAGAGCTCTAAAACTTGCCCATAGCACATTGGTTTTGCAATAAAATGGTTATTTAAAATGGTTACAATTCTTGATAATTTATTTTAACTACTTATTTTTTTCTGGCAGGTCCTTAAAAGAAAGGGAAAGGGGGGAAATGTTAAACAGAAAATAGCAAGTTAAAATTAATTGAATCATTTTCCTGACAAGTTTACAGTAACAAACATTTACTATACAATGCTTTTCTTAGCAGTCATGCTGAAGAATTCCTCTGCACACAGAGCACGGTTCAGCTTCTCCTTATTAGATCATCTTTATGAGGCGTCCACATTATTTGGTCTCTGGAGAGCTCTTGGTATTTGCAAAATTACTTTAAATACGTTAAATATGAATACTTTGAATTAAGCTGGTTTAAAATAGTCCTTTGAGGAACTGCTGCAAGACCAGCAATTAAAGAGAAAAGAAGGGTTAAGCAAAAACTATTCCACCTCCTCCATAGCTGCTCCCTACTTTCTCTCCCAGAGTGGTGCTTGGCCTTGGGTTTCCATTCAGCCTGAAGTGAAGCTGAGATGGGCCAAGCCCATGGTGGGGCTGTGGCATGGATGGGGTGAGGAGTGGGTGGTGTGTTCTCCTGTCCGACGTAGCCTGGGCTTTAACTTCCAGCAGAGTTGGATTCTTGCCAAGAAAAATCTGTTTCTGGGGAAAATGGACCACATAGTTGTTTCACTTCCCCCTTTGCTGCTCTGTAATGCAGAGATAACTTTGCTGTTTGGTTCCCTATCTATCCCTATTCCTGGGGAGACCAATATAGGTCACCACTGAAAGGTCCCCCACAGAAAATGGTGCTGGATGGTTCTGCATCAAGCTCGCGGCTCACTCGGTATTTACAGGCGTTACAAACAGAGCCAGCTGACACCCTGCCAAAGTTACCCATCAGATAACCCAGCAGAGCTTTAACAGGGCAAGTATTTCACAATTTTGCAGGAAGAAGGAGTACAGCTGTCTAGCAGAAGTTCTTAGCAAGCTTCCTTTCATTTTTTCTGTTGAAGTTACAGAGAACCATGATGTACGATGCTTCGGACACCTTTTCTTTTTCCTTTTCTTCCTATATCTCTGCTTCAAGGCTTGACTTTTAGTTGCTTGTTACTTTCCTTCCTAAGTCTATCCTTAGAGGCTAGGCTTTCAGTGGAAGTAGCATTTATGGAAAAGGCTACAAGTTTTAAACAGTTTTTCTGAGGTTCAGGGACAACAAACTTGTCCATACTGATTCTTTAGTGGTTCTTGGGGGATACTTTCTTCTGAAAGCTATCCCAGGCGTGTTATGCAGCTAATCACCGCTGTGGGTTTTTACTGCAGTTGATGCACATGTCCAACATGCTTAGCAGCTTAGAGCAATTAAGATCTAATTTGAAGTCAATAAAAGGTGTGTCTTTATGCCTGTGTGGTAAGGTTCCACTTAAAGTATTTGATACATTTTTAAAAGCAATTTATTGACTGTATTTTATATACAATTTTGATTGTAATCTGTTTAGCAACACAACTGTTTTACAAACAAGCACAAATGAGCCTTTCTGTGAAGCACACATCTAGGCTTGTGTTAATTTAAATTTCAAGCGTGATTTTTTTAAATCTGACCCCCTTAAACTTTTTACTTACACTGGTGTGATTTATTTCAATTTAGCTTAGATCACCAAGCAATTAAATCCAAAGAAAAGTATGCACAGAGGGTTGTATAGACCTAAGTGAGCAAGTTTTAGACAACTCTGTTATATTGAATCAAGGTTCCTTTTTGCTTACAAAATGCGTTAATATGACTTTGAGACACTTCCCTGTATAAAATCTTGTAACCCAAGTGATGTATTAAATTAAAATGAAATCAAAGGTTAGTGCGTGAGAGCAGTCATACGCTGCAGTGATGTACATCTTGAGGAGTGAAGGGTTTACAAACAGATTTCTCTCAGGGAAGAAAAGCAATTGACACCCAATTAGTGTTAAAGCATATTCCTGAAGCTCAATGACTTGAGAGCAAATTACAGTTGTCATTGTGGATTTGTGAAGTGTGCTGAACCATGATGCATTCCTTCAGAGGGAAATTGCTCAGACATGAAAATATAAAACAAGCACAGCAAGTATGAGCTCCCTGTGTTTCTATAATATCTGTCCTTCAATAAAACAAATTTGTAAAGTAACCACAAGGTCAATTGGATGAATTTTTACAGATTCCTGCTGCTCGTTAAAAACCTATTGATGGCTCACAGAGCTTTGAACCGAACTGTGGTGCATTGGTCCCCTCCTCCCAGCTATTTGTGGGCCCTCGGTGTTGTAGCTGTAAGCTGAGGCAGGGATGGCATCTGTGCCTGAGCAAAACAACACGGGAGAAAGGGGTTTGCTGCATGACTAGTAAAGTGTGGGCTTCTTGCTCTCTGTTTGAGTGGGGCTTTTCCCCCTTAGAGTGGGAGATCAGTGCAGTGTAGTGGTGATGGAGGAAACTTTCAGCAGCAAGGGAAGTTTTCAAACTTCTTTGCTCTGACTTTATTTACATATGCTTCATACGAAATAGCCTCATGCCTGGGCTTTATTATCAGCAGGAGGAGGAGAGCAGATGTCATTTACAAATATACATGAGATTGGGAAATAAGCTTATTGTTTATTTGGCTCATTTAAGTAAAGCTTGCGTTTGACTATGGATGAAGAGACACGGTTACACATCAACATAAGCATGACCTACTCACAGCCTCCCTAAGCTGTTGGTCTGCTATGCTTTAGCAAATGCAGGGTCCCTTGTAGCGATATCCCTGCCCCACACTTGGACCTGGCGTGCTGTCTGTGTGCCCAGCGTGGGTGGCAGCTGGCTGCATGGGACCATCTTGCTGCCTGCAGCCACCGCCCCAGCACAGGGGCTGCGGCACGTCCACAACCAGCGCTCTCCTGGAGCCGCTGGTAACCCATCTCATGCAGCTTGCACAGCTTCGGTCATCCTCATGATTCAGCAGCGTCAGTCTTACCCTGAATAAGGATGCTTTTCTCAACGGGAAGCAGGGACTACTTAGCCATGAAGTAATTAAATCACACTGTTCATGAAAAGCCCTCACTGTTAATTTACAGTATTTGTCATAGCTCCCGGAATACAATCAGAGAAACAAAGACTGTATTGAGAACAAAAGGAGGGAATTTATTTGAGAAATTTAAATATGCAGTAATTTTCATAACGATTTGAAGCGTGACTGCTTGTTTCAATTGGTTTTTAGAAATCCGCTCCAAGGTTCTAGGTGCATAAAGAAAAGTTTAGCGTTTTCTGATTTTCTTTCTTTGCAAGCTTATTGCTGAAGAATAGGATAACAATTTTACCACAATTAAGAGCTTGCAAGATTAAGAGAATTTTAATGTTCTTTCTGTTCAGTACCAGTTTTGAAAACCCTGCTCTGTCTCTCCTGTAGCTGACACAGAATGTAGGAAAGGTGAAGGTAGACTCAGCCATAAGGAAGAGAGAAATGATATCCTAAGTATGAAAACAAGAAATCCACAGGAAACTCTCACAAACGTAATGGCAGACAACTCTATATTTTATAAATAAGGCATTGAAATTCATATAAAGCCTCATAAAAAACAGTATGAAAAGATATAAGTACATTCACATCCTAAGTTACTTCTCCTTCAGCATGAATAATGAAAGATTTGATTTTATTTTGTTTATTCATCCATCATTATTTCAATTTTATTATTTTTCAGGTAGTAATATTAAATTTCTATTAACTATGATAACAGTTAATACTGTTGTAAGTTTTATTTTCATTGTCTTAATTAGTTTGGCCATCTCTTCTTTGCAGGAACCTCTTCCTTCTCAAATAAGACCTGAAAGTGGCCCACAAGCAGGTGGAACTATGCTTACCATCACTGGTACAAACCTAGCCACCGGTTCCAAAAAGGATGTTCAAGTTTCAGTCGGTAGCCAGCCTTGCAATGTGTACGTACCCTGAGTAATTAACTGTGCCGAGCCGTATCCTAATGAAGCACCAACCTTTTCTGGACTTCAGAAATTAAACAAATCCATTGTCTATCTCTTTGTGAGTCATCTCATGCAATGGAGCTCTGCACGTAACATTCAGACAGAAACTCTCTCAGAGGCTCCAGCTGGAAGAAGCAGCTTGTAAAAACAACCAAAGTGGGAGAACTCAGATATACAAAGATTTTTCCAGTTTTGGCTTTCTCTGCTTGACTGGCAGCTCCAAACCCACCCATGCTTTCACTCAGCATCTCCTCAGTGGTTCCATATAAAATGTTAATCTTTTAATGCCACTTGGCTTGTTCTTCTCACTTCTTTTTTCCTTTTATTCATTGTTGCCACTCTCTTCCCCTCCCAAAAAAGGAACTGCACACTGTGCTGACATTGCACCGGTTTTGTGTTTCTACACTATTCCTTTTCTTATACTACATCCTTTTTAAAAACCCTAAACGATCTGAAGAAAGTGTTGTCTTCTCTCGTACTCCATGCCTAGCGAAAATAGAGCTCTTTTTTGTTGTTTCTGGGATACTACTGCAAAGAATACAAATCACATAATGTTAGTAACTGAAAATGTTTCCTCTTTTTTTTCTTCTCCAACCTAGCACTGAATTTGGCGACGAGATTGTTTGCATTACAGGAGCTAATAGCAAGGTTGAAGATGTTAAAGTCACAATGAACTATGGAGGCACGGCAATTAGCGTACCAGGGCAATTTTCATACCGTGAGAATCCTACTGTCACCAAGTTCCTGCCTGTAAATAGCTTCAGCAGGTAATGAAATGTTTGTCATAATTTATAATTGGATTAAAATATGTGTAATAGCAGTAATCCTAGTACATATAGAACTGGCTGAAATAAACCTCCTGTACTCTAACCATGCACACATTTAGATACGTAGAGCTTGTTATCTTTTTTAACCGCAGCTGATGATTGAAAGTATTCTGTTTACCTCCAAACTTTAATCCCCACTTCAAAGGTAAATCCAGAAACCAGGAAAGGTAATGAGCTGCTTTTAAATGAAGATGTCTCAAAAAAGGAGATTTGACATATTTCAGCATGATGCTAGACAACATGATCCTTGTGTTATTTACAAAGCCTTATCCTGTAAGAATAACCTGTATAAAAGGTTTCTAATGAGAAAGTTTCTAGCAGTTCTTCCGTTCAGCTTTTAACAAGTATGCTGGAAACAGAGAAAAGTTATGGCTTGTCATCTCTTTGTCACATGAGGAAAAAAGTGTCTTCTGAGGAAAGCTAGATCAGAGTGCAGTAGTGCTTTTAAAAGGTATGCTGCCTTCTGTGGTGGTACTCACACATGGTAACTGTTCCTTTTGTAAAAAAGCTCACCTAGCAGTAGTTGTGAAACAAAAGAAATGTATGTCACTCATATATTTCTATCAATATGGCAAATACTCTGTATAAAAGTCCATGTAGCATACCTCTTGTTTTGAAAATCATTTTGAGACTGATCCAGAGACAAACTTGTGACCTTGATTCATGTTGGTCTTTGATGTTCCCTAATATTCTGGTCTTTCTGCTTAGTGGGGTACAGTTGGCAGGGAGACATCATGATGTTTCCATTTTTTTTTCGTAAAAAGAAGTGTAACATCCTGACTTTATAAATAAGATATTAAAAATAAAATCGGCCATGACTTCTCTTAGAGAAATTTGTACCTGCCTCCTTAAATATTGAGTAGTCACTTATGAATAGGATTTGCTTTTAATATTTGCTTTTGCTTTTTGGTTTGGGTGTTTTCGGGGCCTGGAAGGTTTTTTTCTTGGTAGATCAACAGTGATTTACCCCAGGGGATTTAAAGGGCTTCTTTTTTCCCTCTGTATAAACTGAAGCTTACTTTAATAGATTGCTTTGAGGATTGCTATCCCTCTAAATCCATGTTACTTCAGTGACTTTAATTCCCACTGGCAACTTGCATGCATTCTTCTTCATATACGAATGCATTATTTTTTAAACAATGTGTTGTGAATGAAAGAAGCCAGGTCCCTACAGACCTGTGGAGAATACACTCTCACCTTTGTCTCTGTGTGTGTGGTAGGTGGAGTGATTTCAATGAAAACATTGGAGAAGTAAAGCACACAAAGACAGGCATCAATAAAAAGTCACAAATGCTGACAAAGCAATTTGTTCATGTTTTTATTTTGCTATTTCAAAATGAGTTTAAAGTTGACATTGTTGCTTTTAAATGCTGTGGTCATCTCTAGTTTTAACAGAAGTACCTTGTGTAGGGTATCTAATTATCATATAGGCATTACATAGCTGTTTTCAGTAGAAGTAGTATCAATGCAGGGTAAAACAGTCTATACCTGTGGTAGTATGCCAATGACTTGACTTCTTTTTTAATTCTGCCTTTCAGTGGAGGGAGAAATATTACAGTAACTGGAACCGGTTTTGAGCTCATCCAGAGTTTCTCGTTGGTGGTATATGCAGAGCGTCCAGAAGCAGGGAAAATGAATCTCAAAAGGGTAATTTTCTTTATTTCCCCTCAAAGTCATTACACTGGATGCATATCACATAATATGTTCATAAAATGCATTTAAGTTTGCCCAATGGACTTCACTGGTCTTGGAGTGAAATAAGGTTTGAACAGATTTCTGGGTCTGTTCAGGGTTTCTGTGGAAGAAGAGCCTATTCCTCCCATCTTGACTTACATTCACTTCTATCTTGCAATCTTCTGCTTTAAAATTATTCATATTCAATGTGAAAAAAGATAAAGCTTCAAGTAGTAAAGTGGATATATTTCAGAATTTGAAAGTGGTTTTTTTCTTTCTCTTTTTCCTTCTTCTCTCCCTGCAAGCTTTAGAGATTTGCCTGAAACAGGACCCAAATCCAGACAATGCTGAGTACTCAGCTTTGCACAGTCAATGCCTTTTATTTTCTCACACTTCAGTGAACCGAGTCTTCTTTCTTGCTTCATGCATATTCCACCTATAGCATGTTCACAAGAAGTTATAAAAAATGTGTGAAAAAAACCATGAATGCTTCCTGCATCTCATGTTAAAAAGCAACTGACATTACTGACAGCTTCAAATTCCTGTTCTGCTAATGAAGATCACAATATAATGCAGTGATTAAGGACTTTAAAGCGATCTTCTAGTAATAAAGTTATAAGGCTTTTTCTAAGGCTGGCTCTTCAATTTCACACCGTCTTGTGATCCGTATAGGGTTGGTAGTGTGTATGTTTTGTATTGTATGCATGATTCAAATGAGTATGAGTATGCCAAAGCCAGTTGAATTTGGGTCCATCAGAATCCTATCATTAAGGAATTTTAAGAGAAAAACCACCTACATTTCTGAGGCCATAAACTACAAAATGTGATTATCTTGATACCCTTAACTCCCAGGACAATCTTAAAGTCTATTTAACATTCTTGACAGTGTTTATCAACAGTTCTTACCCCCCTCCTTTCCGTATGCTCAACCTCTTCTCAGCAGGTTAGCTTGAGTCAGCATTACATACAGTACACATTCTTAGTTAAGACTAGAACCTTTTCTAATATTTCTTTTGTTTCTACTTATAGAACAATATCAGAAATGTGAGGGAGAAGCTATCAAATTGCATTTCTCAAAGTGAGAAACTGAGGTGGTGATAGAAGTAATACTGAGTGTTCCTATTAGTGTTGTTGGCTGTGGTTAATATTACTGAATGACTGAAGGCATTTCTAGGATAAATACATTTGTGTAACTGGGGATGGAGGACAGGCTAACTGAGTTGTTACTTTGAGCAGCTGATTGAAAATTGGTACATTTTATTCCAACATTTCCTATAGTAATTGTTTTGAATTTCAGCGAGGTATTTTACAGTGTCGGTAGAAGAGAATCTACCTGAGATACTGAATGGTACAGAAGATAATATGGTTTAAAGTTACCATGTTAATCTCTTAATCTTAGAGCAATTTGGTGATATGAGCCCAGTGTGGTCCAGAGCCACGGAATTTGAAGGCAATGGAAACTGATCTGCAGCCTAAGCTTTTTCTCCAGGCAGCTGCTAGAACATAATGAACCAATAATTTATTCAACAACAAATTTATTTCATTTATTTTTTCAGAAAATACCGTACACTCTGTAATTCTGCTTTAAGGAGATTATAAAAATCCAGCGGTTTTATTTCTAAAGTGTAAAGTTACCAACAGTTTTTTTGACAGGAATGGGTCAAACTCTAAAATGTTCTTCTTGCCTTGTTTCTTACAGTTTGATGGAAAGCATGTAACAAGATTCAATGAAACCACGGTGTTTTTTTCTTCCCTACCAATACTGGAAGACCCAGAAAACTATAACATTACCACTATTATTCTAATGGATCATTATCATTTGGTTGTAAAAAATGAGAGCCACTCCTTTGCCTATGTTGCAGACCCAACCTTTGAAAACTTCACAGATGGCATAAAAAAACAAGTCAACAAACTTATTAATGCAAAGGTAAACTTGTCAAGAGATGGTGGTTGCTCATTTTGTCCTTGAAGCGTGTATGAAATTTTTCCTTTCTTTCTCAAACCCTTAACAGCTGTTTGATGCCATACCCGAAATGCTTAGTAGAGTCTCTTACCTCTGCTAGATAAAGAAAGTTGTCAGCTCCCTCTTCCTCTCCTCTCCTCCTCTCAGAGATAGCAGCTCTCTTTTTAGACATAGTTTGGATTTTCTCCTCCTGCTAAGCCTGGTATTTGGAAATGTTCTCTGCCACAGATCTCCCAAGTAGTGGAGGGGGCATCTCTTCTCACACCGGGAAGGAAAGGAGAGGAACTGAATAATTCCCAACAACTCTGCTCTTCTGTACACCGCATTGTGAATCATATCTGCTGCTCAGAATGATCCAAACAGATGTTTGACTTCTTGTCTCCCAAGACTTAGCCTTGTCTTTTTCTGTCTAGGGCAGTAACCTGAACAAAGCCATGACGATAGACGAGGCCCAGGCTTTTGTGGGTGATGAGCCTTGCAACATAAAAACACTAACTGAAACAGACTTATATTGTGAGCCGCCAGAAGTACAGCCTCAACCAAAGAAACGACAGAAGAGAGATACCATCAATAACCTTCCTGAATTCATCGTAGGTTACCTTTTCAATAGAATTTAATATCATGTGGAAGTGACGCTGATACAGTGCTTCTTAATTAAAGTAATTTGTTCTACAAAGTTATTATAGTACCATGAAGGAACTCCTTGCATTTCTGTCTTCCTCCAGCTTCTGCCTGCTGTCTAGAATACGTCACATATAAAGAGCAGTCCCAAGCTGCCAAATGCCTTCTACCTGCATTACACAGGAATTCAAATTTGTAGCTAGACAGGCTGGGGATTTTTCTTCCTTTGCTAAGCAAAGTAAAATTACTACATGGAATAAAGTGCTAGTGACCTGAATTGAGCATGAAACATTCAGAAATGTTTCCTTTTTTTGGCACTTTGTGCTAGAAATTCGCTTAGTGAGAATTACTAAGAATTTAGAGCACAACTGAGAAGTGAACCACTGTCCATCTGCACTTTCTGAGACAAATGTCTTTGTTTATCTAATTAGGTGAAATTTGGACTCCGAGAATGGATCCTTGGAAGGGTGGAATATGATACACGTGTGAGTGACATCCCACTGAATCTTATTTTGCCACTGGTACTTATTCCTATGATAGCAATCATCATTACTTCTATCATCTGTTACAGGTAAGTTCCTTTATTTAGGTGATTTTGCTGTCCTAAAGCTTTCAAAGTACTAGCTGATTGTTTCCAGCTCAGTCTACAGAAATGATCTTCATGATTTTTATGAGCTGCAGAGTTACGAAAGTCAGTTGCATCTGGAAATATGTACAAGCACCAATTTATTCTTCTCGCGTACACCAAATTCCTTGGTGTCATTCAGCCCAGTCCATCCTTTATACATAAGCACAATTGGTTCCAGGCTTGCCAAGTGCACAATTGAGACTGAGTTGCACACATACATTCTTGAAATGGCAGCTAAAGCACGTCCTGTGAAGGAGATAACTTATTCTCCACACATATACATCAGCATTTATGCTGCCTCAGTCAGCATTGTAGGTCTGAACTGGATAGATTTGGCTAAGGGGTCATTTTGGCCTTTCCAGCTGAGATAAGTGTTAACCCACACACAAATTTCATGATTAATGGTGAAATTCATGCTACACAAAGGGCCAGAACAATGTCTGTATTTCACTTACGACCTACTTAGCCCAATTTTAAGGTTAGTAATGAGGGCCTCTTACTATCCCTCGGCGGGGGGGTGCAAATTGTACTCTTGTGGTGCACGTCAATATAGCCGAAGCAATGCTGAAGTATCTGCTATACAGCACTGATGTTCCCATGGGCCTCCTGTCCATTCAGTCCCAGATGCACTGCTGGGTGGCTCTGAGCCAGTGCAGGACATGTTGCAAGCAATCTTTATTCAGTACATACAAATTGAGTTTCTGTACTTAATATGTAATTGCAAGCATGTGTAGTTACTGCTTACTGGATTTTCAATCGCTGGACCGAGTGTGCTTTGAAGCAGCAGGCCCACGGTGATGCCAGGCTGATTTACACCTAATGAAGACTTGGTCCACTGTTGGTGCCTTCCTCCTCCATTCTGTCTCTGCTGCCAGCTTTTAAAAAGAAATCAGACCCAGGAAAATATCCTCCAGTCCTTTGGCTTCCTACTCAGAGCTGTTGCAAATGATATGCTTTTACAGTTTGTAACTTTTTTTAACTCTTACCTCTATTCCATAAAGACGCAAGAGCCAACAAGCAGAACGAGAGTATGAAAAAATTAAATCTCAACTTGAAGGCCTGGAGGAGAGTGTCAGAGACCGGTGCAAGAAGGAATTCACAGGTATGACAGATATTGGCATTCCTGTGGATCCTCTTGAGCAGCTGGAAGATGGGCTAGAGCAATGGTCTTTTGGGGACAAATAATTAGTAGATCTTAGTAGTCCTGATTACGGACATTGACTTACAGCACATATCTTGCTCTTATATATGAAAACCGTAAGTAAAATAATATAGGGAGTTGAGATCATTAAATGAAATGGACATATTCAGTTTAAAGTAAGCAGAGTTAGCAACTGGGAAATAGAAACTAGTTGAGATTGGGGTTACTTATAGCCATTAATGTGAGTGGCCATTAATATGGAGAAAAGGATGTTTTACAGTGAGTAACCGTAGACTTAATATTTAGCTCAGTGGCTGTATGTGCCAAGCATGCACATTAAAAACTGTTTTCAGAGCTGCAATATTTATTTGCAGCAATCAGCATACAAAGGGATAATCTGGGAAGCTCACAGGAAAGAAAGAGCATTTTGCTCTTTTTACCGTGGGAAAACCTTAAGCTTGATTTGAGGAGCTAGCTAATTGCTCTGTGTAAATATAGAGGCATCATCCTAGGGAAGGCAGCGGGAGGTGTGAAGGCTCAGCATTTCTACATGTTGAGCCACTCATTGCAACGCTTAAATTAGGCATCTGAGTGCAAACATTGCAAATATTGGCCTAAATGATTACCATGAAATGTCACCTCATTCTCTGAGTTATACTCGTTGTTGGGTCATGTTGAAATAATGCCTACAAAACAGGCACAAGCCACATGTTTTATTTCTAAAGAGAAATAGATTATTTCATATTGACAGTGGCTAAAAAGCAGAACTGAATTAAAGAACAATTTGAGGTTAAACTTTTTAAATAATTTTAGAAGCTCAGGGTATCTCGAAGATTTTGGCCATGCTGGAAGCCTCTCCCAGTCTTGTTTTCCTGGCATTTCTGGGACAGGATGTTCTTTTTTTGTATCAGCTTGTTTTCTCTGGAAAACCAACTCTTTCCAGGTTCTGGACACAACCCAGAAGCAAATCTTCGAATTAAGAACTATTGCCAAATGGGCTTTATTTCAAACTGCATTTTGAACTGTGAGAGGATCAGTCAAGGTTAAGAGCCCTCCCTCCCACCACCTCTCCTGTGCAACTTCATGCCTGTTTCTCAAAGAAGGTGCCTTTCTCTTGCTGATGCTTCTAGTAGGGGGCTCCAGGTTACTGCTGCTTGTTGGGATGAAGGTTTCCTCTCTGCCCCACCAAGCACAAATGCCAGGGAAGCAGAATGCACATCCAAGGGGTAATCCAGTTCCTAAATTGCATCCACCTTGGTTGACAGTAAAATGAAACAGAGAATTCAAACACGTTCTGGATCCATATTGTGGAACTGTAACAGCAGCAGCATGAAGTGCAGGCAGACTAAAATAGATGGGACCAAAGATAGCCAAGGAAAGGGACATCAGGGAGGAAGTACAAATACCACAAAGCTGGAAACCGCAAGATACTTTCTGCCTCAGCTTTGCTGAACGCTGTAAAACAAAAGGGGAAATGAATGAAGAAGAGCAATAAAATTGCTGAGACAATAGGTCACTCTATTAATTAACATGGTATTCTAGTCAATCAGCAATATTGGGTAATTGGAAAGCCTTCAGCTAGAATAGCCGCTCCAAAGGACGATTCCCTAATTGTTGTCCCTTTTAAGAACTTCAGAACTTTTGAGTCCCACAGAAATATTTCCATCAATTTCAATGAACCATTTAACCTTTTTTCTTCATACCGTCCCCTTCCTTCTAATTAAATTAGCGTGCTTTACACTTTAAAGCTTTCTTTCCTTAATTGTTATAAGTTTTTTTTAAAAAAACTTGTATTATTACATGGACTCAGATAGAATAGAACGTGCACTGGAAAAAAAAAAAAAAAGATAAAATAATATTGCAGTGCCTTCTGTTTGACTCTGTGCTACAATCCTACATTCGTATGTATGAACTCACCCAGATGTCCATTAAGGCCCTCTTTCAGATAAGGAGAAACACGGAAACCATCTGTGCTAAAGGCAGTTATTCTCGTGTCACCATAGGATCGACTGTGGTCATAGTTACCAGGGTAATTGATAAAAATAGCAAGAGAAAATGTGGGATTAAATAGTTTTCAGCATTGAGTTACTTTTTCCTCCATTACAAGGAACCTAAAGAGATTGTGTTGCCTAAAATAGCTGCAGAGTTGTTGGTTTTGTTTTTTTTTAAACGAACTCTTAAACTGTATTGCATATTCCAGATCTAATGATAGAGATGGAGGATCAGACAAATGATATCAATGAAGCTGGAATTCCAGTACTGGACTACAAGACCTACACAGACAGAGTCTTCTTCTTGCCCTCCAAAGATGGAGAGAAAGACGTGATGATTACAGGGAAGCTGGATATTCCAGAGGCCAGACGTCAGACTGTAGAGCAGGCTTTGAACCAGTTCTCCAATCTCCTTAATAGCAAATCATTTCTCATTACCGTAAGTATTAAAGTAGACTGGCCTCGTCCCTTATGTAGGCATACCTGTGTGTGCTAGACAGTAGGTTTGCAAGTGCAACTGAAGCAAAATTACTAAAAATAAATCATTTTCATATGATTCTGGTTCCACACTAACCAATGCAGATCTGTGGCATCACAGCCAGAGCTTATTGTGGAGCAGGGAGGCTTGATCATATTTCTGTGCCAGGTCACATAGTACCTGGTTAGCCAACATTACAGTGGCTGTAGGAAAACAAATATTACCCAATCTGGCAGAAAAACTGTTGTTACAAGTTTGGTTTAGCCTAATAAGAAACATGATCAGGGAATGCCAATTCCATCCTGGTTCATCGCAGGAGTCACCTGCGGGCAGCCATCTGCTGGATCTCTGTCCCAGAGAGGCAGAGGCTCCTCAAGTGGCCTATTCATCAAGCCTGATGAGTGCTCAGAGCAGCTCAGAAGAGACTTCTAATTGCTTACTCTCAAAAACTGAGCTGATTGTCAGACACCTAAATATAGATTTAGGCTTCTAACTTCCTCTCCTTTTTCAAATGAGGCTCCAGTGCTGAGGTAGTTAATGGTAGCATTACAGTTTATGGCAGATGAGAGCGCATTCCCAGGTGTACTCAGATTAGTGTCTTTGTAATTTGACGTGAAATGACTGGGAATTTGAGGAAGAGGGGAGCTGACTTTCTCTTTCAAAAAATTGTCACAGAACACCTTTTTTTTTTCATTTTATTAAAACGTCTTTTTTAGATAAATCTTCAGTTAATATATCTAAGCATTCCTCATGTTAGTCCAGTACATTGTGCATACCTAAAAACAAACTATAGGTAAAATTATCTTATAAGTAATTTTTCAAACTTCTGAAAACTTTCCATTCTGTGCTTAGAAGACTAATGTTAAAGTACTATTGCTTGTCTTCTTAGTGCAGACAAGTGTTGAGGTTCTTAAGAAATCTGTCATTTGACTTGATTTTACATTTGTTTTCTGTTTCAGTTTATTCACACGCTGGAAAACCAAAGGGAGTTCTCTGCTCGAGCTAAAGTGTATTTTGCATCTTTACTGACAGTTGCTTTACATGGAAAACTAGAATACTATACTGACATCATGAGGACGCTGTTCTTAGAACTGATGGAGCAGTATGTTGTGGCCAAAAACCCAAAGCTGATGCTCAGAAGGTTTGAATGATTGTCATATTTTCTGCAGTTCTCAGGTTTCCTGTAAATGTATTTCTTTTGCAATGTGACTGCATTAAAATGCCAACTATTTGTGAAAGTCAGAAATAGCCTGGCCCGTGCACGTGAGGAAGACAAGCTCACCAGGAATAGCTATGGAAGGAGCAAGCAGGACTCTTGGCAACAGATTTTCTTACTCAAATACTGTAGTGCAGAATCTGCATCGAGATTACTGGAACATCGACCTTACTTCAAAACACAATACTGAACATTTCATTTACTTTTTAATCTAATTTTATTCCAAATGGTCTAGCATTTATACCACACATCATCTCCGTAATGAGCACACATCATCAGCTTGCATTGTGCATTCAGTGAGGGCTTGCTCTAGTGTTTTTAACCCTGTTGTTATCCCAAGGAAATTACAAAAGACCTTGCTCTTTGTATGTTGTAGCTTTGTAATCTGTAGGGTTTTTTTTCCAGTAACTGCACAATTGGGTTAATTTTTTAGATCTTAGACCGTAAACCCAATTTAAGATTCTGCATAAAGGATGTGTGCTTTTCAGTAATGAGCTGAAGGTACCCAGGAATGATGAGCAATACAAAGCACTTATCCTAAAGCAAGTACATGCTCTCAAAACTCTGTAGGGAAATCATTGCATTAGGAGAGTGCATGCAGTTAAGCGTGTAAAAATTTTATATTTCAAGCAAGCAATGCTTTTCTTTAAAACTTTGTCATTAAGTACCCTTACCATGCTCAGGGTTGTTGGTTTTTTTTTCAGATCTGAAACGGTTGTTGAGAGAATGTTGTCTAACTGGATGTCTATTTGTTTATACCAGTACCTCAAGGTAAGAGCTGAAGTCTGTTGCCTGTGGGATTTTTTCATCAGTAATACTTAAACATGCTGCACTGAGTATACCTTTTGGTTTTGCTTTATTTAATGTCCTTTGCTTTAAACAGGACAATGCCGGGGAGCCTCTTTATAAATTGTTCAAGGCTATCAAACACCAGGTAGAAAAAGGCCCAGTGGATGCTGTACTAAAGAAAGCCAAGTATACCTTGAATGACACAGGCTTACTGGGAGATGATGTAGAGTATACACAGTTGGTAAGCAGAGAATGATTAATATATTATAAAATATTTTTTGTTTTCTTTCCAAATTAAGTCTGTAGTGTTAAGTCTGTACATGCTTTTCTGGAATACTGTGATCTGCGTAGAAATTCTGGTCGTGGGCAGGCCTGTCAATAGTTTGACCAAAGGAAATCTCCAAGCAGGAAAACAGAATTATAAAGTATCTTCTAAGTGTTAGATCCAAGTCCTGCCACTGTGGAATCCATTTCAGTAAATCCCTTTCATAATTTTCAAAGTCTGTCTGAACAGTGGTGGGGGTGTTTGGCTCCTTCCCCTTTCCCATCTAAATTAACTGGCAATTGATTTTTGCAGAATTCTTGCACTAAGGTTATGCTTGAATGTCGGGTTGTCTGTCTCCCTTGTGATTGCTGTTCGTCAGCATATCAAACATCATTTCAGAGATCATTTTATTAGTATACCAGGATGAGCTCCTCTACAGTCCTGTGAGATGCCTCTGCAGTCTCCAAAACACTTTATGAAGCTATTTCTGCACTTGTTCCTGTGTGAGTCAAACTCCCCTGAACATGGGCAGCCCAACTAGCATTGAAAGGGATTTACTTCCATGCAGTGATGAGAGGATGCTGCCTCTACAGGCAGTTCTGGAGACCTGTGTTAGATGCTGTAAGTGAGATGAAGTGGACAGGCCTGCCCCAGGAGTTCCCCATTTGAGCTCCACCACCCCCTGAATCAGATCACCAGTGCCGCAATCCAGTTGTCTTCTATTAAAAATTCTGCTTTGACTTAATTCTGTTCCCTGCCACAAATTTCCACCACTTTTCCAAATAGACTCCAGCACATGGATACGCTGTCTTTTTAAAAAATTGAAGCAGCCCGCTCTTTAGCTGTTTAGGGAGCATAAATTCTAGTTTTATTCTTTCTGACAGTCTTGCTGGTTTTCTTGAGGATACGGTGTAATGAATATCAAAGATGCACAGACTGTCCTTCAAAGACCAACATAGGAATTTTTTTTCCCTCTCTGATTTCTCTTTTATTGACATGTTAGGAGCCATTTGTGGTTGTCTCCAACTGAGAAAGATGCAGTGACATATCTGCTGTGTGGAAAGAGAAACTTAATAAAAAGCTTTATTAAGTCTTGGTTAAAAAAAAACATCACCATTTTGTGTATTCTGAAGGGATACTGATGTGAGGAGATTGCTGTAGGACTTTCACTCACAAAATCACTAGACTGTGACCTAAACTGCCTGGAGGAAAAAGGTGTGCTGGGCAAGAAAAAATATTTTAAGATCAATTCATATTTTGGGGATTAGCTGAGTTGTCATCTTCGTATCAGAGCTGAAAGTGCCACCCATAGAAACCACACTGACTGGCAACGCCGGTTATATTTTCTCCTGTGTATGGAGAACAAATTTTACTTGCACTGTACATCACATCAGACTTAATGGCAATAATTCTTATATTCATTCTGAGTCTTTTCACAAAAAAAAAAAAAANCCTGCAATTAAGCTAAATGAATGCAGTGTGAAAGCAGAAAATTTGTGTATGCAATCAGATGTGGGCACAACAAGCATGCAAGCTAGATATTAAACATTATAACATTGTACAGTAGTGTATGTGATCCAGATTTACAGATTTCCCATCAAACAAAAAATTTATGTGTATGCATGCATGGAAGATGATGAGATGTATATATGTGTGTGTATATATATATGTATATATCATGAAAGATTATGAAGGGGGTTATAAATTTTGGGGATCTCTGGCATGATGATGACATTGTTTTGGTAACTGGGAGCAGTTAGGGAGCATTTGTGCACCAAGGCAGGTTAAAGCATAAGTTAATTAGTTCACTTCTGCCTGAAAGTGAGACACGGTGGGAAAGTACAGTATAGAACAGTTGTCTGCTCTCTAATTGTTCTTATTTAAAAGATGAATCTGTTTTGCATCACTGGTTACACTGACATGCTGCATACTGAACCAGCAGCGAAATCATGTCTAATTACCATAAAGCTAATAGGAAAAGGAAGGTGAAATCTCATGATTAGTTTGAGAGTTCTGTCAAGGGACAGTGCAATCATGTTTAATTTGACTGCCGTATGGCATAGCTTTTCTTCAGTGTTTAAAAATACCAGCCATGCAAGTTTATTTTGAGGTTTGAGATGATAAATTCAGGCATTATGGTTGGCAGGACCGTATGTATCTGAGAGCAGCAGTGCTTCAGATGTGCCTGGCCTCCAAAGCTACCTGACTGGCAAAACATCCACGAGGGCTCTGAGCTGTTGCTCTGTTTCAGCTAGTGAAAGAAAAAGGCTTTTCATAACACCTCTTTGGGTTTAGCGTTTGGGTTTTTTACTTCTGGGGAGATTTCCTGGCCATTGTTTTCTCATTTGCTTTTGCCTGCATTAAAACTGACACTTACATAGCAAAGCTACTTTTTAAAAAATCACACTAGATTTAGCAAATTACAGGCTTTCAAGAAATTCTCTTTAACGTTAAAAAAAATTAATGTCAATACTATCAGAAAACAGTAATATTTTTGAACTTGCAGGAGCTATTAGAGTTATTGTGACAACAGTAAGCAGAAAATTAAGTCTTCAGACACCAAAGATTATATAAGTGGTTTTCATGTATACATACATATGCATGTATTTATATATCTAATCAACAGTTGGTCACAGGAGGTAAAGTTACGGGAGCTGAACAAGTCACTGCTGATCAGTTGAGCCATAATAAATCACCATATGTGCAGACCTAGTCTGCTCAACTTGAGAAGTAAAACCACAACCATGAAGACCATGGTAAAGGGTGGTAAAAGTGTAAAGGGAGGTAAAAGCACACAGTACTCTAGAAGTTCAGCAAAGTGCAGCTCAAATGATTATTGGGGATTTGTTAATTTGGACACTACATTACTTGTGCTTCTGTTGGCTTTTTTTTGGTTTTTTTTGAGGGGGGGACAGTCTTTTTTCAGTGATGCCCAGTGACAGGACAAGAGATAACAGGCACAAACTTGAACATAGTGAGTTCCATCTAAACACGAGGAGGAACTTCTTCACTTTGAGGGTGGCAATGCACTGGAACAGGCTGCCCAGAGAGGTGGTGGAGTCTCTGTCTCTGGAGACATTCAAAACCTGCCTGGACATGTTCCTGTGCAACCTGCTCTAGATGGACCTGCTCTGGCAGGAGGGCTGGACTAGCTGATCTCCAGATCATCTTCTAGATCTACATGATCTTCTAACCTGATATCATTCTGTGATTCTGTGATTCCTATGTCCCAGATCAGCAGCATCTATGAAAACTGTGTAACTAGTCAGTGGTCCAGCTGCTTTGTTTTGTGTGTCCATCTTTACCAAATTCTCAAGACTCAGTATTAGTAGTATATTAGACATGAGTAAATCTATTCTGTATCTTTTCTGTTTTGTCATAGTGGGAGGAATTATCTGGCATTTATGATATCTAGCTGGCTGTGTATCAGTGAAGGATCACTCAAATAAGCCATACTCCCATTGCAGATATGTGCTGCTGGGCAATAACCATTGCACAGTGAATTTTAGACATTGTTTGCATTTAAATCATGCAGAAAAAAAACAGATGCAGAGGTAATTCAGTGCTGATTTGTCTTAATAACCATGTACCATGTACATTCTTTTGTTTGTTTCTTACAGACAGTAAATGTTTTCGTACAAGATGGAGGAACAGATTCCATACCTGTGAAAGTGCTGAACTGTGATACTATATCACAAGTAAAGGAAAAGATAATAGACCAAGTCTATCGAAATCTGCCATGTTCTCAGTGGCCAAAAGCTGAGAGTGTAGTCCTTGGTAAGCAGCTATTTGTGATTCTATATTGAGCAGGTGAAACATGTTGTGTGATTCTGTATGATATCAAATGTCTATAAAAACAATTGATTGGGGTTTTTTTAAACAAAAAAGAAGTAAAATTCATGTTCAGCTGGAGGCAAAATTACAGCATTTTGCAGCAACCTTAATATGTATTAAAAATTAATGCTTTCTTACAGAGTTCTTTTTCCTGACTCTTAAAAGTTTTGTTGTACTGTCATTAGTGTGCAAAGTGCCTGTTAATGACTGTTAGCACAAATGTATTCATGTCTGACAGAATCAGTATCTCAGGTACTAATTAATGTGATAATGACAGCATGGACAATTAACTGATGGAGAAGTAATGAAGCAATTTCAGAAACTGCTACTGATTTTGACTCGCTTTTATGATGATTATTCAAAAGAATTATAACTTACAGGAGCTGCACTTTTTGGAGATGATGTGCCACCCAACCTCTGAAAATCATACTCCTTTAAAGCTTTCAACATTGCTATTCTCTTCTTGAGAAAAAATAACAGAGATGTAACATAAAAGGCCTAACAATGTCATAATAAAAGCTCCAATTAATAATTTTGCAATATCTTCATTACTTCCTTAATCTGAAAATAGAGGATGCAATTCTTGCTCTTCAAAAAATCCTAGTCAATTATCTAAAATTGCTATTCCATACAAAGGCCTAGTCTTCTAATTTGAACTTATAGCTGTTCTTATTATATGTATTTCCAGTATTCTTTGCAAAGGAATTTAACTTTTTGTGGAAAATAATCAGAAGTCATGTGCATGGTTAGTTCATGTAAACTTCTGTAATAAAGGCCAAACTATTAAGCAATAAAGAACACACATCATGGCATGTGCCAAATGACTTCTTTTAATGTTCCACAGTGCGTCAGTGGGTCTCTGAACTGAAACATTCTTGGAATAGTTATTTTTGCACATGGTTAAAAACTGTTTTTTCTTATTTTAATTATCCCTTAGAGTGGCGTCCAGGTTCTACTGCACAGATCCTCTCAGACTTGGATTTAACATCCCAAAAAGAAGGCAGATGGAAACGTATCAACACACTAATGCATTATAATGTAAGGAGATGTTTCAGAGCAGTTGTTTGCATCTGTTAACTGCTCTCTAGTAATAAATAAAATCTTTATTTGTTTTTAGAGAAACTTCTGTGCTACATAAAGAATTAAAAAAGAACCCTAGCTCTGGGTGTAGGCAGTGAAAGCTTGGGACTGTGAAAGGCTCGGTCTGGACATATTTGTTAAACGTCTTACCAAAAACACCTGACCTAAATGCCAGCACTTTGGTTTCCTCATCATAGCAGTATCCAAATCTAAATTCCCCTTTGAACACAAAAGCTTCTTTTGCTGGGTCTCGTATTCATCTCTTCTTTTCTCTACCACTTCCTACCCCTGAGATTTATCTGTTTCCTTGTTCTGCTGATAAATAGATTTTGGGTTGCTCTGGTTTGTTAAATAGCCCAGTCAGAAGAGCAGATGTTGACATTTTTATACTGTCTGTTTTAGGTTTCATACTCTGCACTCTACCAAGCACTTGCAATTCACTTATCTTCTCTTTATATGCTATTTATTGTTTTCTAACAACAGATATCCTGATTAAGAAAGACAGAAGTTAGTTAGATTTCCCTCAGAAAACAAACAGGTCTGATTCTTCATGATAAACCCCGTTTTTGTACAAAGGGCACCCACACTGGACTGAGGAACCACTGAAGTCTTGGAGTTGCCTCCAGCATTTCCAGTAATCTCAGAGGAGGTTGATATGATCTCCTAATAAAGGAGGGGGAGGGAGTCTGGTCTGAACTGCAAAGATGGTTGCCCAAAGAAGGCTTTGAAGGGCAGCATATAGGTCCAGATTGCCTGCAAAAGAATACAGAAACCTACAGAGGTTCTGCTGTGCATACTGCTTTTGAATAACATCCCCGTGTTTGTATTTTTAAAGGTCCGAGATGGTGCCACGCTCATCTTGTCGAAAATGGGAATTTCCCAGCAGCCAGAGGATAATCAGCAAGACGTTCCAGGGGAAAGTAAGTATCTTGTGGCCTCACTACCTCCCAAAATGACTAGAAGTCAAAACTCATGCAGAGAGAATGACACTGCTGTCTTGATTTTGTTTATCAATCGTGTCTGTGGCAGCTAATATTCCCCACCAGACTCTATGGAGCTTATTTGTTGTGTGTTACGCACTGCACACTCACAGTGGTTTTCTTTGTCAGTGTTATAAAAGCATTAAATAATGGAGCTTTAACCATAATTGCCGTAAGTCCATATCCCAGCTTAATATAAAGCACTCTTAGCAAACATGTTTTTGCATATTTTGTTTCTTAATCCCACTACATCTGTAGTCAAACTGTATGTTCCAGCTCTCCAAATCTTTATCTTTCTCCTCCCTTCTTCACTGACTTACATTTCTCTCCAAATTTCTTCCATTTCTTATGAGACTGACACTCTAGATGAACTGCAGTAGAGACCAGCTCCCCTCTCCATGACATAATGGATCTGATGTAATCTTTTTTATTGCATTTCTAACAACTATGTTGCCTTCCAAATTCATCTCTCCATGTTCATATTTTGTGTCTCCCTCTCTTTGAGTGAAGAGGGGCCATCGGGGGCTACAGGAAAGATGAGGAAAGACTCTTTATCAAGGAGTGTAGCAATAGGATGAGGGGTGGTGGTTTTAAACTGAAAAAAGGGACATTTTGATTAGATATTAGGAATAAATTCTTTACTGTGAATATAGTGAGACACTGGAACAGGTTGCCCAGAGAAGCTGTGGATGCCCCATCCCTGCAAAGGCAGGACAGGGCTGTGAGCAACCTGGTCTGTTGGGAGGTGTCCTTGCCCATGGCAGGGGGGTTGGAACTCAAAATTAAGGTCCCTTCCAACACAAACCATTCTATGATTCTATGTTTCACCAGCTCTGCTAGCTTAGTTTTTCCAGGGTTTGTTGTTTGGCTTCGTTTTTCCATACACATTATCTCACAGTGTTTTCCACAATTCCCTTGTTCACTTTGAGGTTTGCAATCTACTATGAATAGGTGTTAGGAATTTCTTTATAAAGTTTCCTCTCTTTCACATCACTAAAGCAGCTGCCGCATAATTCTTATACTGCTGTCTGCTACAGTCTGCTGGACTTCTCAACACGAAAGACAACCTGTGGTTTGCAAATCATCTTATAAAGCTTTTACTTCTACATGTTGGTATTCTGTCTAGACCAATTTCCTTTATCTCAAAACCACTTGAGACATAGTATCTATTACAGCCTAAAATGCAATTAGAATTTTATGGAAATATTTACTTGTAAATTTAGTTTCTTTGTCACATGTGTTTCCTTTACATTTCAGATGCTCGCTTTTCTGGGTTTTTTTATCCTTATATTCAGTTATTTTACACAAGGTAGATTTATGGAATGATAATTGTTGAGATCATTCTTCCTGCTATGAACTTATTTGATATGCTTTTCTGTCTAGCGCTGATTGCAAAAGTCATTATTTCACGTAATAGTTTCATTCTTTTAAACAGATTTACTAATCTTAGATTTAATAGGTTTTAAGGGCTGGGCAGTCAAACAGATTGGAAATAATATGCCAGAAATGTCCATTTTTCAAGAAGATGGGTCCCAGCTGATAACTCTGACATATATCACTGTTTAAAATAAAATGTGCAGACTTCCATTTCATTTGCGTTGAGTGTTGGCCAGGAAATTAGGACAGGCAGAATTACTGGCCATTTACTTTTTTTTCCTCTCCTCCTGGATACTTTCTGTTGAGACTTTTCCCAGCATCCTTGAAGGTTCTCCTAATGGTCATGGCTACACCTCTGCTGCTATCCCTTTATTGCAAGTGCCTGCCATAGTTGGCCCAAGCGGTGACTACTGTGTCACAGCAGGTGACAACCCAGCATGTTAACTTAAAAAGCCATCCAGTTCAATACAGAAGGCAGTGAAGTGCAACCAGGCGAGGGGCTGATTCCCAGTCCCTCTTCAGTTTGATTGCACAAATTGCTGAGATAACTGCTGAGGTGGTAGTTACCTCCACTATAAAGAAGTGGAGTGGACCATGAATGGAGCCTGGTGGCGTTCTTAGCTTGTTTCACTTTCTTAACACAGAGCGGTGTTAGGTCTCCCATTCTGGGCTCCCAGTCTTCATCCTCCCACCTCACCACCCTTGTGGCAGGCAGTAGAGGACCAGAACATGCAGTTTGCTTCTTTTTTTCCTCCTTTTCTCTACGATTTTAACTTTAGCTATGATTCAGTATGATGAAGCTTTTTGAACATACATGATTAGTACTCTGTACTAAGGATCTGAGCTTCTTAGTTATACATGTGGCATTCTAAATTATAAAAGAAAAACAGACTTCTGGGGACAGTGCTGTCACACAAGGGATCTCATACACGAGAACAAAAAATTTGCAGAGAATTCAGATCTCAAAGTATGAAGCGAAGGCAACTTCCACCATGTTTCTTCTCCACACCTTGTCTTGCACCATGGCAGTGTACAAATTTGGGAAGACAGCATTTCATGCCAGGATAGCCCATTTTAATTAGCACCAAAGGGTCCTCAGGGCTATCTGGTGCCAACTTGTTCTTTTGCAAAGCTATAAAATGTTACAAAGCTAGCACTAAGCAAGAGCCTGTGGTGACAGTGATTTCCAAGACACTATGTGTATGAAAGGGAGAGGACAGGATCAGAGGCTCCCCTCCCACACATACACATTTATATGACATGGGGATTTACAGGGTTGGAATAAATAGAAATCCTATCCCAGCTTTATGAATGAGGCTTGTGATGAAGTGGTTTTCCTTTTATCCAGAGTCTCTCATTAACTTGCACCTTTTGCACTGAGAAGTGTCAGCTGAAGCCATTGACTGTCTGCCAAAGTACTAGGCTTTGCACAGAACGAAAATGTAAAACCATGTTCAGAGATGTTCCTCTAAAACCTGGCATTGCTTCCATGCTGCTTTTGATTCACAGCTTCTAACAGGAAGACAGTAGAAGCTGGGGGTTGTGACAAATTAAATGCAGTGTCTTTTGCTTCTGGAGATAATAAATGCAATTACTAATTTGTGTCAAGATGGAGAATGGTTTCAATGATTTCATGCTAGTATTTCTGCACTGAACTATAAGCCAAAACAACATGCTCTGTTATTCAGGGTTTTTTTTCCTGGTTGGTTTCTTTTTTCTTTTTTAATTCTGAATAAAAATAGCCAGAGGGTTGCAGATCAGAAATACTGATTAGCAGATCCATGTAGGGCAGCCCTTCCTTCACCTCCACAGAGCAGTTTATTCACAAGGCGGGAGGAGACTGGAAGGAAGTTAATTTGCTGAAGGTCACACAAGGGGAAAGGGGCAGCATTGCTTGTCACCATCTCACTTGCCTCCGTCGCGTTTACATCATGGTTCATACCACTATAATTAATCAGTGCAGTCAATATTTGGCACTAATCCCAACCTCAGTATTATTTTATATTGTCCCAAGAATGCCCCAGGGCCAAGATAAAGAGTTTGGGGGAAGCATTTGACACAGTGGGCAGAGTCTTCTCCCCACTTACAGCTTGATGCATCATGCAGCTACTGCAAGAAAAAAGTTTTCCCCTATCTTTTCTTTTCTTCACCTCCTACTTTTCCATTGGGGAAAATATTTTCTCATAGAAATGTTATTTTCTCTTAGCAACCGTACTGCTAACATATTTTGTTGCCCCATGTTCTGAATTTCTCTTCCTCTTTCTTCCTGCTATTTTTAGCAATGAAGTGGGATCTTTGTATTGCAAGAGTTCATCTGGTTGAGCTATAGTTTCTTAATCCCTTCTTTCCTGTGCAATAACTACTACTTCACTAGTAGCCAATTCTGTTGTTGCTAAACAAACATGAGCCAAATTAAGCTGAAACAAGGGCCAGTAATCTTAGTGGAAACGCCTTCGGTTGTTTCTCTTCTCTCCAGAGTTAAACTGGGCCATATACCATCAGGAGGGCAAAGAGAGGGTAAATTCCTTTGAATCAAAGGAGGAAGCAGAACTGTGCCAAGCAACTGACATAAGGCTGGAAAATAGTTTCTGCTCTAACTGTGTGATTTGATCTACTAATTTGCAAAAGTAAATAGCAGGCATTGCAAAAGAAATTCCAGACTTCAGGCCCACCAGCGGTTCTTACTGTACTGGCGGATGATTGCTACGAATGGTATCGATTGCGAAATCACAGTTGTGTCAGAATAAAGTGATAGCTTTTATTTGTTTCTTGCTCCGTTCACATAAACTTCCAAGTGAAATTAAGGACTCTGGAAGGACAATGTGATTTACTGTGGCTTTCTTTTGTTTTCCCTCTACCTGGTTAAGAAGAAGTAGACTCGAGAAGACTGCGTAGCTAATGATTTTCAAGATGATATATAAAGTAGAGTCAAACCAAAGTGTTGATTTGGCCAGAGTACATATAAATGTTATTTTCCCTTGTGATATAAAATACTGAAATGCATGCAAGCTGGTAAATTTAATGTAGCTGTTGAGGAATGTAGTTAATAAACTACTGTGGCCAAAAATTTGAAAGGACAAAATTCATGCGATTAGAATCTGATATTTTTCTGCGGTAACTGGGATTCAGTTACATTACATACATATATTAAAGCATAAAACTTAGCAGTAATGCAGAATACTTTGTGCAGCGGGGTTAAATCACAACTTTTATGGGAAAAATAACTTTCACATTTTAAAGATGTCAATGATTTAAATGCACTGCTTCAGTAACTTCCACTGGAAAAGCTGTATTGCTTTTAGGGACTATGCCAAGTAGGTATCAAAGCTCAGAAATTAAAGGAAGAAGAAGGAAAACCAGGAGGTTTGAAATTAAGTTTCTTCTTTCAGAAGTAATCTGAATCTGAAATCTGAAGAAAGAAATCTGAAAACAAAATCTTCTTTCAAGGGCTTTTACTTCCAAGCTAAAGCAATTGCATGATCTCTTTTAGAACCGTTCATAACAAAAGATTCTCTGGCATAGAGTTTGTCTGGTCATTCATGTTGATGCTGAAATGCAAGGCTGCCTTCGTGGTCATTGAAGTTAGCTCAGGGACTAGGTGCATGACCAAGCTGTGAATGGAGCATAGCAAGGCACTGCGACCAGATGAGCTGTCTTAAGCATCCAGGGGCTTACTCCTGTTCCTGCTAGAGGCTGACAGACTTGATGTGAGACTCTTCCTCTGGCTTAAGCTATGAATACTGACAAACAAATCTTTTAAAATCTTATTATAATGGATTATGAGTTTACTGTAGTCTTTACCTCTGTCTGCTGGAGTTCACATCCTCTCAGCAAAACGATGTGTTTTTCCTCCTCTCAGCTACAAAGTCAAGTGGTGCTGGTCTAATGCTGATAAAAGCAGATCTGAACTGAGGCACCATACTTGGAATCCAGCAGTTAGGGTAAAACTAAATTGTAATGATGGTACCTAAAAAAAAAAAAAAATAAAAAAATCTGATATTGTAAATTCTTAAATTACCACTGCCAAATCTGTTAGACCTGCTACAACAATATCTTGCCTTGTACCTGGACCGGGCTTATATTGCCCTTTCTGTGGTGGCTCTTGGGTCAGACCTAGATGAATTTCTGTAGCTTGATCATGTCTCTCAAAGTTCACAAAGAGGTAGAGTATTTCACTGTGTGGACCTCTAAAGAGTACACATACTGTGCTTAGGTGACCAAATAGGAATTTCATTATTGCACGATTCATTCCTCTCCCTTTGCTCCTGATAAAAGCAAGCTACAATCCTACTTCAGTGCTGTTTTTTTCAGCTTATGTATTATTGAACATTTAGTACTTGAGCTGTATATGTTGGAACCAAGTGATCTAGATCCTCTTGGCAAAAGAAAAGCTAAGGATAGAGAATCAGAATCTTATCTGTACTTAGGTATATGATTATTTTTGTGTTGCTGAATTGGGTGTGAGGCAGTTTGTGTAATTATTGCAATTACTGTTTCTAGGACATGCACTCCTGGAAGATGAAAATAAGGTCTGGCATCTAGTCCGGCCAGTAGATGAAATAGATGAAGGTAAATCAAAGCGAGGCAGTGTGAAAGAAAAAGAGAGGACCAAAGCTATTACAGAAATCTACCTGACCAGACTTCTCTCTGTGAAGGTAAGACTCAGCTGGACCACGGTTACATCTCACATTTATAGATTTTGAGATTCAACTGAAGAAAAGATGCAACTATTAATCATTCATTTGGCTGCAATTTTGAGTATGTCTCATCCACATACAAGCTGGTGTTCAGTGCTTCAAGTTATTAATATGCCCAGGAACATTACTGGGAAAGAGATAAAGTATAGCTGCCAATCAAAGCTGAGAACCATGATTATGTGTTCATTAAATAAGGGTTTTTCATGCAAGGCAGAGATGTATATTCTCCTCTGAGCCACTTGTTTAGATAATATTCTGTTGGGTTCTGTTTTGAACCAAATGCTTTACAAACTGAAACAGAGCCTCCTATTTCCCTGGTTCTGTTTGTGACCAATGCTGCCATATACTCTAGAAAAATAATAAAAAAGTTTTCAAATAATAATAATCCTTTTAGTGTAATTTTAGTGCTTATACTGAAGAATGGATCACAATCAAAATAATTTTGGGAAGCATTCCGCCTTGCAGAAAGAAATTAGAATCACATGTTTAATGATCCTAAAGCCAGGTTCCTGATGAAAGGGAGGGTGATCTGGCTCCAATTGAGGCCATTGGTCCAAGTGTGAAAATGGTTGTGAAGGAAAGTCTGTGTGAAGATGACACAGCTCAGTAAAAAAAAACCAGCAAGATGCAGCCACCCCTTTTCTATTCCAGATAGACAGTTTATAGATTATTACCAGTCTGGAGCTTTACTAAGAGCTGGTGAGGTGTGATGGCTGGCACCATAGCTACCCATACTGCCCAAGGACTGTTGATGTGTCCTCACTGACAGCAGAGTGGATCAGGGTTCCTTGCCTTCTTGGTCCCTGCTATCTTCTAGGGCTGGCAGCAGGAGTGACCTTGAAAGAGAGGATGCAGACCTTCAAACATGTCTGTAGGGCCAACCAAACTGCTTGTGGCCTCAACAGGGTCATCTCTAAAACAAGGGGACAGTCTTTGAGGTTGTGGTCTCTAAAGTCCAGGCAGGTACAGGAATCCAGTCTTTTTGGAGACACTTCACTCCTCAAGCTTGGTGGAGTTCATGAAGCTGGACCAGACTGGGTCTCTGATGAGACCCAAGTGCTTGCCCTTAAACAGAAAGTCAGATGGTCAGTGGTACTTGTCCTCTCATTCTGCTTCTAAAAATTACATGGTGCTTTAGAGTCAGAGAAACTGAGGAGGGAAGCTGGAAAACCATTAAAGAATGGCTGGCAATGTTTATGCGCTCAACAACCCTGAAGTGTAAAAGTGTTGTATGCTTAGCTACCAGTTTCTGCTGTTTCTGTCAAGCAGAAACCACACCTCGCTGCGCAAACTGTAGAATAGTTGGTGAAGTTGCAACCTTTCAGGCTAGAACATAAATTTATTCTCTAGAAGGTCTTTACTGTGTTGGCAGTTTGCAAGGCCACTTCTCCGAGAAGTTGCTTATTTTTTGTCACCTGGTACCTTTAGCACTCAGGATGAAGGCCATCAGTGACTGCTAGTAGCTGCCAGTGTCAGTAGGCTCTAGGCTGGCATCAAGTTCAGCTTGTAACACAAATGTAACAGATGTTTTTTTTTTTTAATTTTGCTTTTAGGGGACACTTCAGCAGTTTGTAGATAACTTCTTTCATAGTGTGCTCAACTCAAACCATGTGGTGCCCCCAGCTGTGAAATACTTCTTTGACTTTCTTGATGAGCAAGCAGAAAAACATGACATCAAGGATGAAGACACCATTCACATCTGGAAAACAAACAGGTACGGTATGGACAGAATAATACTTGTATTGCAAAGAAATGAGAGTGTCCCAGGAATGGACTGGCCCTCTTGCCACAAATCAAAGTACATTTCACTTATAATTCTCAGAATCGTTTGAGGTAATGTGTTTATATGATCAAGATTCTCCATAAGACTAGAAGCTGCAAAAATGAAACCAGCCTACATATGGGGATGTCATTGGCAGATTTATCACTTTACTTTTTGTCTTTTCTCTGAGAAGAGACAAATGTGACTGGATTTACCTGTCAAAGCACAAAATCTAATAAAATACTACACACGTACTTTAACCACGCAGAAATCGTCTCTTGCTATTTTGGGCCACTTAAGATTATTCTTATACAAGTTTTCCTCATTTTTCTAAGAGAGATGTAAATGTCTGGTTTCCTGGCATGGAAACCAGACAACAGATAGCTTGTGTAAATGTTGAAATAGAAAATTAAGCTCCTTTGTTGTGAGGAGATCAAAATGCAAAACCTGTGCTTAATTTCATGTGATTTGCTTGGTGTAGAACATTTGTTGTATAAAAAGGATTATTTATCTTTTTCCTTGCTTTGCAGCCTTCCTCTTAGATTCTGGGTAAACATACTGAAAAATCCCCATTTCATCTTCGATGTTCATGTTCATGAAGTAGTGGATGCTTCCTTGTCAGTCATTGCACAGACTTTCATGGATGCTTGCACAAGAACAGAGCACAAATTAAGCAGAGTAAGTGATTTGCATTCTACATCCTGACTACGCTCACGCCTGACAAGACAAAGGGCATCCTCATAGACAATACCCATCCTCTGAGGAGATGCAGCCTTGATAGTTTCTTTTTAGTTTTATAATGAAGTTAGCATTTCACAGGTTGGTGAACATGTGAGTGCTACTGTGCAGTCTGCTGACTGATTTTTATAAAAAGCGAAAATATCAACTACTTTTATAACAAGCAAGCTTAAGAGCTAGTTATTTCGTGTCCATCATTAATTTATTATCATCTTGCATTGACATATTTGTAAAACTCAAGAGTAATGCCGTGTATAAACGTCATCCTTTTAAAGCAAGGAATCCCACCCATGTACAAAGGTAAATGTTAATAACAAACATCCAAAGGTTAATATTGGTAAAGCTCAGGTGCATGTGAAAATAAAGTTTGATCTTATTTCCTGACTTTCTGTTGCTTCCTAGAGATGTTCACAAATCAATCAAGTTTCTCTCTATTGTTAATTTTTCAGGATTCTCCAAGTAATAAATTACTTTACGCAAAAGAAATCTTCAACTATAAGAAAATGGTGGAAGAGTAAGTACAGACTCTTTTCATCTTTATTCAGAGTTGTTAAGGTCTTAAGCCTGTGTGAATGTACTCAGTAAGAGGAAAAGTGAATGCTGAGGTCATCATAGTCAACTGTCAAATGTTAAAAATTTCAGACCTGGATGTTAAAACATTCCCTTGTGGTGGCATTGGCAGGTTATGTGCTGGTGTCAGTGTGTGCTCGTGTCTGTGCAGGCAGATGGATAGATTTATGGATGCATTTATTCAGGAGAAAAGACGATGCTGTTTTTCCGCAGCGGTTGCTGTCACCCACGCAATCTGTCTTAACCAACACCGTGCTTCCGTAACTCACTAGAAATCAAGTCCTGAAAAGATTTCAGGATTTCAGGTTTTGTATTCCGTCTCTGACTTCACTCATTTACTAATGACAAAACTCTTGCTAGCTGATGACTTCAAAAGTTTGAAGACCTGAAATAAACATTGGCTGCAAATACAAATAGATATCTTTCCAGTGGTTTGGCCCTCTACAATCAGGTGTGATTTGCCTCTGTTGCAAAGGTACTAAGGAGTGTTGGGAGGCAGGATTACTAAAGGAATCATTAGTCTAATGTGGCAGAATCTCTCTTGCGTTATTAGGAAGCTTGTTTAAAATAATTGCCAAATCGAAACACAGGATTACCAGAGTGTATTTCACCTAATTGAAAGCTTGTTTTCATTTGTTGCAGTTACTACAAAGGTATTCGTCAGATGGTGCCAGTTAGTGACCAAGACATGAATACCCATCTAGCAGAGATTTCTAGGGTAAGAATAAATTCCATTTTCTTGTGCTGACATTGGAGCCAAGTATAGCACTGCTTTTCATTGTCTTCTCTTTCCACCTCAACAAGTGGGTTTATTGTATGCGCAAACATCAAACGACTTATTTCAAACATCTCTGAAATACAGCTCCTTGCTGTAGTTATGTCTTTTAGCCCTTTGAAATTTGATTATTGAGTGGAATGAAGAATAGTTATCATTGCTAATCTACCTGAGTGATGCAGGTGCCAGAGCAAAATGATGGGATTTTTTCCCATCCATTGTGGAAAAATGATAGCACTCTTGAATGGTGTTTTCTCTCTGCAGCATGTAGAGGATTTTTAGCATTGATCATACTGATAACAAGTAATGATTGGATTCAGAGCACTACTACAGCAAAAATTAGATTTCAGAAATGAAAGGGGAGGCACATACATTAAACATAACTTATTTGAGAACTGTCTGTACGAGGGCAGTATTTCTGCTTTACACTACATGTGAGAAACTCACCGTGTGCTCCCTCAGTGGCACTTTTGGCATGGTAGGTTATTGGGGTTTACCTCTCATGAAGAGCAGAGGGGGTTGGTTGTAAGCTGGGGACTCTGCTTGGAGACTGGCGGAGAAAGACTCTACAAAACCTGCTTCAGTCTTCAAACAGCCTGTCTGCTCTGCAGCTCAGCTTAGCTAGCGCAGGCTTGTGCCCTCAAAGCGCTCAATTTAACTAGGAGAAGCAGGAGAGGCCCTCACCAGTCTTAAAAGATGTTGTTTAGCTTGAGCAAAGAGACAGTGTACTTACTGGCTGGTTTACTCATTTGTTTAATTTAGTTGAAGAGTTCTAGTGTAAGGAGGATGTTTGGGGAATTTTTTGTGGTTTGTTTATTTCAGTGCCCTTAGGACCTAACATTTTGCAGATCAACATCCTCATGAGAGCATTTCTATTTTCAGTCATTCACTACAAAACTCATCTGCAGTGGCATTTCATTTTCCAGTTCAGTTTATTTATTACACAAATGGAGATGTATAAAAAATTAAACTACTTGGTGATTAAAAGAAAATTCAGTAGAATGTTTTAACATTGGCAGATATATGTTGATCCTTTCTATTTACATTATAAAATATGATAAAAATGAATATGGAAGGAGTAATCGAACATTGCAAATTTTGACCAGCACGAGCCAGAAAAGATGGATTTTTCTCTGCTGCTTCATGCCTAGGGTAGTCATTTATGCCAGTAACAACATTTTGCAAATCTTCATTTTCTTAACTAACTTAAAAGACTAAAGGCATAGCTAGAGATTTGAATCCTATACATTTGAATGAATAACATCTGTTTAGAGAGGTAGAGCACATTCACTAAAGAAGTTAAATGTTGGGGGGGGAAGGGAGGAAGAGGTAACTGAGGGATTATTTCCTGCTTCATTTAAAGTCCTTTCTCTCTCTGTCTCGCTCCCCTTTCCATCTTTGTGAGTCAGATGGCTTTTTCCAAACGTACACGTGCTTGTGGTCTTGATGAGTTACATCTTTGCTGTAGTGAGGTGTGAGTACTTTCAAGGAGTTAAAAAGAGCTGGAAAAAGGATTTCAAACAGCCATGACAGTGATGGAACCAATGTTTAATATCTCGACAATACGTAGATTGTACTGACTAAATGTTTTAGTTATACATACCCATGTTGGTAACAGATGTTTGAGCTGTAGTCTGTGGTTTGACATTCAGAGTTCAAAATATTTTCCACCTCCAGTGTTAGAGTTGTGGACAGCAGGAAAGTTTTGATCTAAAAATCACCAAACAGAAGTTTTCTCACACCTTTTTTTCTGTCCCAACTACCATTTAGCATTGTAACATGTAACAAAAGTTACAAGATGCTGGGTTTACCTTAAGAAGCACTGTATCTGGCAGTGATGCATGTGCATAACTTTCAGCTGCCTGTGATCAGAGTTTGACATGTTTGCTGCTCACTTGTGTGTTCAACAGGCACATACCGATTCCTTAAATACGCTTGTGGCTCTACACCAACTCTACCAGTATACTAACAAATACTATGATGAGGTAAGTTGCAGCTTTTCTTTTAATTTTTTAATAATATTATAGTAAAAAGTTAAAAAGGCTAACATCTGTATACAGGAACAATTTCTGGACTTCCCCGGGCAATCAGGTAAAAATAATGCTGAGCAGCAAGCTCTAATTTTGCAGTTATACACCTTGCTCAGTAATTACACTGGTCAAGGGTGTATTTGTATAAACAAACAATTTCATTAAGGCTATCTGTTTTCGGTAGTGACAGTTTAACGATATCTGTAAGAGAAACCCATTTTAAAATAATTTCTTTTCAGTTCTACCATCCTAAGAATGGTAGTTCCTAAGAAATAGGACACAAGAATGTCACCAAGCAAGAAGCACTCGTCAGAGCTGTATCAGGTTTCAAGCCAGTGGGTTTTTTTCTTAGAAACAACCCATTAGACTCGTTTTGCTCACAGGAATGGGGCTGTGCCTTCTTTATCGTTTAAGATGCACTTCTGACTTCCATGCATGCTACTGTCCCTGGTTTGCTGTGCCAAATGAAGTGCCTGCCCAAGGTAAACCAAAGTCGAGTACCAGTTGAATACAGTCTGATTCAAAGGGAGACTCAGAGATTCAGTCCAAAACATTTCTTAGGTTCTTCAGGCCTTGTGGGAAGGGGGACAAAGAACATCGCAGTGTAGCCGAGCTGTGGCTATAGCTCTCCAAACTTAATCTGAAAACAAAAGGAGAGAAGGGAACTTTTATTCAATGGTTTCCATGGAAATGAATGCCTCCAGAAAACTCTCAGAATTCAATCAAAGCGAGTAGCAACAGATGCTGAATGGAAAAGGAGTACAGCACATGGGAGCTCTTTTCGGTTAGTCTTGCATCTCGGCACAGTTCGTGTTTTCACTTATATTTAGCACTAACGGCAGTGAGTCTCATCCTCAGCTTCAGGGCAGCTGCTGCACACAGGAGCAGCCAGGCTGTTGCAGCTTTAAAACAGATGTAGGGAGGGAAAATCAAATCACCCTGAGAGTTCTTGCACTGGGGGTCAGTAGGGGGAGTGGCTGGAGGAGAGCAGGCCAAACTGGTTTCCTCCTCCCATGTCCCCAGCACTAAGCAAATTGACTTTTGGCACATTCCCGTGGCCTGACCACTTCCACAAACACTCGGGAACCCTGGATGACAGATGAACAATAAAACCTTGACTCTTCCACACATCCCTGTGTCCCTGCTTCCACTCATAGCATCAGGTTGGTGGCAGGCGTGGGTGGTGTCACCAGTCTGTGGGATTTGTCAGTGTCAGGCCAGCAAAACCCAACTCATCACCACAGCTCTTCCTTTCGCGTACACCACTGTATTAACAACAAGGTGCGTTGGACAAAAAGGCTGCTAATTCAGAGTTATGGAGATAATCTGTCAAGAACCATTCAGTAAAATTAATCGAGCTTATTTATTTTCCATGAAAATGTTTTAATTTGCATAAATTGGAACATTTTGCAGCTGCCCTTGTCTTTATTACTGACGCAGTGGTTCCCAGCATGCGCTGTACCTTCTGCATCTCTGCAGGGCTTGACAGTGACTAAGTGGGTACATTCTAATTGTCCACATTTGTATGAAGGATATATTCACCAGCAGAGATAATCATGAATTATTTAGTCTAGATTTGAGGAGTTACAGCTAGATGTAATTGTTTAAATTAAGGGAATAATATCAAATTAAATTAGGCCCAATTTAAATACTGTAATAAGTGTTTATTAACGGTCTTGTAAAAATGTTTTCAGGCTTTAAAAACAAATTCATTAAAATAATTATTTCTAAACAAATTTGCTCCAGCGTTTGACACTCAGATGCTGTACCAGCACTTCAAAGTGAAATTATTGGCTAGATTGATACTGCCTGCATTAATCTCTGTTGTCAATGACATGCAAGAAGTAGTAAGAACCCCGGGAAGTGACAAGCAAAATGTATTTCTCCAGTTCTTATACTTACAAGTTCATATAGTATTTAAATAGAGCTAGAGGTTTCTGCTTGATTACGGTGTCTGACTGTTATTAATAAAGCCAGTTCTGGAAAAGGAAGGGTTTGCCGTTAACACATTCTTCTAATGGAGAAATCTAATAGTCAGTGGAAAAGCGTCCCTAAAGGATGGTGGAAATGAAAACCTTTTGAAACCTTTGAAATTTGATCTTGAGAAGCCCTAAAAAACTCTATAAAACTCTATTTGAAGAAAAGACTTCTCATAACAGTTGACCTTTTCTAGCTCTTGTTTTCAAATCCCTTGTGTCTTAGAGTCATACCTTCCCATATATATTCCATATAGCAGAAGTTGCATGTGGGATGCTGGGGGGCTCCTCTGATGAGCTCTGTACTTCCTGAGCTGTGTGGTGCTGGGCTGGAGTATTGGCATTGCTTGGCCAGAGCCAAAGGGAGCAGCCGCCGCCTGACACTGTGGCCAGACAACTGTCTCCATCATATTGCCTACAAACACAAGAGACTTTGCACTGCCCTACCTTCTGCCTGCACGTGGACCACCCAGGAGCTTCTCATAAACAAAGCTCATGGGGACGGGGCTTAATTACTGCTGGAAATGACCCTTAAGCCTTATAGGGAGCACTCTACATAAAACCACTGTTTCTTAAATAGCTATAAAGACATTTTTGCCCCTGCCTGGTCCATCTAGGAATGTAATATTTCACATAAAGTGCTACCTATTAATTTGCTTGGATCCCAGTATAATGGGAAACATTACAGCAACGTAGATAAAGTAACAGAGACAAGCATTTTTGTTGCCTTTGTGTAAAAATAGAACATGGGGCCTACTAGATGGATTTCTACTCGATATATCTTTGGTACAGAGTAAAAAGGCTCTTTACAAGCAAAGTAGGATCAACCACTAGGTCTGGGTATATAGTTGTCGTATATTTTAAGTTAAACGATTCTAAACATTCTGTGTTTATTTCTTCCAGATTATAAATGCACTTGAAGAGGATCCAGCTGCACAAAAAATGCAGCTTGCCTTCCGTTTACAGCAAATAGCAGCTGCGTTAGAGAATAAAGTCACTGACCTTTGACTCAAAAGCCGCAATAAAGAAATCTGATCTGAAGATGTTCAAATTCATTCTTCCTGTTAAGGAAATAGTGTTCTATTTTTTAATGTATAATGACAACTTTAAATGAAAGATTTCATGTTTTTTTGATAGCAGAGGTGTAATGTAAAGAATTTTTACTGTAAATTATGCTTCTAATTAAAAGCTGTGTTGTGTGTAAATGAATCTTCTGTGGGAAAGAGAGTCCTTTGGTTGGGGGCAGGGTGGGGGGTGGAAGAAGGAAAACCTCTAGTTCGTTTAATTTAGTAGAATCTGAGACATCAGCATTTAGGATCCATTATGCAAGTAATTTCAATACTATAGCATCCTTTCTACATTAAGCAATATTCGTACTAGGAAAATAATAGCATACTCAGAGACACATGCAATATCCCCTTTTATTTTGATAACTGGAAATTGACTTCCATAGAGCTCCAAATCTTGGTCTGTGCTCACAACGAACACCGTAAGCAACGTGTCCAATTTCTCTGCAGAATCTGAAAATGGGATTTGCTACCACACATGGTTCTTAATTTAATTATTTATGTCCATGGTGATGCACAGTATTGCACCCACCACAGTTAGTTGTGACAGAAATAAGAATAATGTCAATGTAGGAGGGTTCTACTGATTAAGTCTCATTTGGTTCAGAAATCACTGCAAAGAAGGAACTAGTCCTTAAACCTTTACAACTCTTTGTTATTATTGTGAGTTTTATGATATATGCTAATGTGCCTTACTTGTACTAATTCTGTGAATCTGATGAATGGTTTTGTAAAAAGAAGCAGATCAAAAAAAGAAATATTTATGTGCTATTGAATGACTTTTGTGTGAAAAACATGACCAGCAGAATGCTTGTAATTAGCTGCTTGCCGAGAGTGTGCTGTTTAACATGATTTGATTATGTATAATATCTTATTTTAGAATGGTTCTGATGATTTTTTATTTGAATCTTGGGACTGTCCTAGAAATACCATCACTTGTTTTTATTGTATTTGTGATGTAAAATACTAGTATGATATTGGAAAAATCATATACCCATCTATTGAAAACCACTCAGTCAGTTTTGAGCCTTGGAATGCTGCATTTGATTGAATACACACCATAACCCATAGCCAAGACAATTGAAATAACTTGTCAGAAAGTGTGTGTTTACAATATAGGTAAGCTCCATACAAATCAAAAAAGTTAGGTACGTCTTCTTAAATTGCTGTATTGCACATCGGAGAACTTTATTCCTCTTTGTCTTGCAAGTTTTTTGGCAGTAAAGTAGCATTTTAATGAAGCGCTGCCATCTGTACCCCTCCGTTCGTTGTCCTGCCAAGCGCCCGGACGCTGCTGAATCTCAGCAAGCTACCGCAGTCTCTGCCGCCCGCTCTCCCTGCCCCGTAGGTTGTCACACAGTGACTTTTACTGTCTGTTGATATTTTTACCCTTTTTTGAGAATTTCCTAGTATTTCTCAGTGGGACCTGCCGTCAGTTTCTGAAAATCAAAAGCCTCGCCAGAACTGGTTTCCTGCCCAGTAAGCCAGAAGGGGTTTTTTTTTTTGGTTTGTTTCGTACTCGGCTTCTTGCATTTGTGTATAATCATTCCTGAACCTGCCTGGGCTGTAAGTTATTTTACACTGTTTAGGACTGAGGTACATGACTTCCACATAAAGGTGCTTTGCCAGCTACTCCTTCATCAACAAAAGCATCCTAATTTCGTAGCTAATCTGTTTCTTTGTCATTATCTGTAAATCCTGTTAATTGTAAATCAAATACAATGTTGTTTTTTTTCCACCAAGTCTCATGGGATCTTTACTGAACTATTGGAGGGTGGGTGTTGAAAGGGGTTTGTGATGCTTCCTCCAGGGGTGATAGAGCAGCAGCGTCCATCAGTCTGCGGTTGGTAATGGAGGCTCGCAGTGCATCCTGCAGATGGTGTGCCTGACATCATGCCCTTTTTGTGGGCACTTGCTCTGAAAAACAAGAGTTCTCTTGAGAAGGGAGGATGTAGTGCAACATCCCGGAGCGAGGTCTTCTTGCCTGATGAAAATCCGTCTTGGGACCCGAAAGCCAATTAAAATGCAGGCTCAGCAGCATCTCTCCAGGGAGATCAGAAAGCCTTGCTTGAGCAAGCAGGCTTTCAGGGGGAACATTATGTGTCCCCCACCATCAGTGACTTGACGCAGAGCAGCTGCAGGCGATCGTAAGCTGCCGTGGGCTGTGGTGATGCTGGATCTTTCTTACCTGGTAGACAAGTATGTGTGTGTGACTGCTGGCGTGTGGGAGTTTGTGATGGATACACTGGTCACTCTTTGATGCCCGTTTTTTCACATCCTGGGAAATTTGCAGGCTTTCGGCGCTGCGGTGCCGTCTGCCAGGGAACACGGAGGCAGATAACGGTGAGCAGCTGCAGTGACAAAAGAGACTTAATGCCAGTTCTTCAGTTTCTCTAAGTCTCTTCTCCTGAAAGCACTGATTTGGAATTTGAATTAAAGAACTGAGCTAGTTTATTTTATTCTCTCCCAGTTTGGCTGAACTCCTCCAGTGCTTGTTTTTCCACTCTGGTGCTCAGTTTTGTCCAGGCCTAGATTTTTGGCTTCAGTCTTCCCTACATTTTAGCAATCTGATTCTTAAAGGCTTCATGCTCCTCCTTTGGTTTCTGCTGCTCCTGCCATCTGGTTCATCTGCAAGATAAAAGAAAAAAGCTCACCAGGGGTCTCCCTCCTTTTCATTCCCTCTGCAGCCCCTGTAAGGGGTACTTTTTTGCACACAAGAAAACCTTCTCCCTGCATAATAGGAGCCACTCTACTCCATAGCAGCAGCTGGGAACAGAACTCCTTTGCTTGGACATTTCCCAACTATAGTTCAGAGGTGGGTGCAGGGTGTCAGCCACCACTAGCAAGTCTGAATCCCATTGCTGACTTCAGCCTCTCCAAAGGGTTTGCTTGTCTCCCCGCCAGCAAACAAGCAAGTAGAGGTGATGATAGGCTGAGGACCCAGCCCCTGCTTGCCTAATATGGAGTAGCTTGCCCAACTGAACAGGAATTTGGGGTTTTGTCTCCAGCCAGGAATTTATTGTCTATTCTTTAGCACCAGGTTTCCCCTCTGACACCTTGCTAGATTGTTTTGCTGTTCTCTGTATCACAGAATCATAGAATTGTCTAGGTTGGAAGAGACCTTGGAAATCATCTAGTCCAACCATCAACCTAACTGATAAAAAAACCATCACTAAACCATATCACTAACATGATTTATACGCTATAGATTTATAAGTTAGCTTGTGTACGTGAGGCGTAGTGCTTCTCCAAGATGGTTTCTCTCATGAGCCTGTAACAGCCTTACTTGAGCCTCCCCGTTTCGCCGGCTGCTGTGCTGGGCACATGTTTCTCAGCCTGCTCAGTCTGAGCTGTGTTTACACTCACTTTCTAAAGCTGGCCTTTCTGGCAACCTTTCACAGGCCAGCAGAGCCATCACTATAAACAAAAATATACAGGCAAGTCAGAGACTCAAACTGGAATTCATAAACTCACATATGCCCAAACTGTCGTAACACGAGAAGATTTTTAGCCAGCTGCATAAAGACTTGAAATGGCTCTGAGCTTGAATTTCAGCCCTCCTGGATTTACCAGCACTGATATAATTTTGTGGCCAGTCCTTTACGGTGCCAGGTCCGTAAGTCTTGTTAGTAAAGCAACCGTTTTCAACCATAATATGTATCTACATGGTCTAAAGTAATCTCTTATGTGATCCAGAAATAGCTCTTTCACATGCTTCCTATGGCTGCAAAACCTCAATTTACACTGATAAATTAAGGTTCTAGTCAGGTTTCCCATTTGCACCTAAGCACGTGGTGTAACAGTTCCCTGAGGACTTTCTTTCTAAGGAAATCTTGAGCAAAGCTTGCTTTCTCTTAAGACTTTTTCCAAGCCTGTTGACTTGTCTCAGAAAAAGTTTATGGGGAAAGTTGTTTGGATATTTTTTTTCTTCCTCTGTCTAGAGATAACCTGCCAGATCAATGAGACAGTCAACTTCAGAATTTTAAAGAACACCTGGCTGCCATCCATTTTTCGACCAACCGCTGGCTTGAGTCCTGTGCTATTCTGTTTTACACTCAGAGAGTCTGAAATTTGGCACTTTGTTTTTGCACTGCAAACCTCAGCACCGTGGTCCTTGTGACTTTCTTTTGTCTCTTATTCCCAGCTCAACACAGTTGAGTTCAGTGCCTGAAGCTTTCCAGTTTCACCATCACAAAAGCTCCTCTCTTCTTAGAGGTCCGCTTTGCCACATCTGCCTGAAGCATGCAATTCCCTGGATAACAAATGACAGCAGCACACAGGCTAAAAATGATCAGTAATTCAGTTTCCTCAGGCTCTGAGCTTACCTAGGTTGCGTTACTGTCTTTTTTATTTTGAGAAACCCTCCTTCAGTTGATGAGCAATGAATTTTAAAGGTAAAATTATAAACTAAAGTTGGTCTTTCAGCCTTCCTCTTTTGTTAGCCTTTGCCTGGATGGTGGAACTCTTGGTGTTTGACAATTCCTATAGAAGAGAAGGAAAAGAGACTTTCCATACTCTTCCAGTTATCAGGAAGATTTTAAGGGTTTTGTTTTCTTCAAACTATGTCCCCTCATGGCTCAGTAGGAGGGAGTATTTCTCCATCCATTAGAGAAGAAAGTGGCTTCTTCTGTGTGGGCTTGTAATAACCATCCATGATACGCAAGATCACTGCTGTCGTACCAGTCCTTCAGGGCTGACTTTTGTCTTGCTGGTGCACACTGCGTGCTGCTGCGTGCCATTCCCAAAGAGGACAAATCCTACTATCATTCGTAGCCAGGCAATCAAAAGCTATTTCATTTACCCATGTATTCCTGTTTCTTTGCTGCTTTTTAGATAATTGTCATTTGAACCAGAAGAGAGTTTGAGTGCTTTCCTTATTTTTTTAAGCTTTTAAAGCACCTATGTGTCTTAACAGATTGAACACTTCAGAAAGAAACTATTTCTTCAGTGGGACAGAGGACAATAGCTCTTGTACAGCTGTATATGGCTCATCTTAAAAGGAAATAAAAATCCCACCATGAACCACACACTGTGGTTTTGAAATCCTTTATTCAGTGCTCTAATTCTGAACAATGTTTTTGGCTTATTTAATTCTCCTCAAAATTGAATGTTGAACAAAACTCTTTTTTTTTTCTTTTAATCTACTGTAATACGAAAGGAGTGAAATGAAAAATGTATTCCTTTGATACCCTTAATCTTTCCTCTCCTGTGGCTCTGCTCCTATTCAGTAAGAGATCATACTTGCAAGTTGCAAAGCCTGGATGCCAATCCATGGGATATAAACCAAACCAAAATCCATGTTTCCTGCAGCTGCATCTGGGTCCATGGCAAATGCTCACAATTGTAAAAGTGCCTCCAGGATGTTATTTGGAATGTCATTATTGTGAGTCTGGCTGGTTTCCTTCATGTGACCCTTCTTCATGTGGGTTTTCACCTTGCGTTTTGGTGGTGCTTGCTGGACCATGACACTACATTCATCTGAAAGTCCATGGAAGGAAACAATCCCTGTCTGGATCAGTCAGGCACTTTTCATCCCCAAAGCACCCCATGGGCACTCAGGCCCTCCTCGGCTCAGCTCACTAGCAAATGACAGAAGTGGATTTTTTTTATGCTAGTGCAGACAGCCTTACTGAAATATAAAACATTTCCATCTGTCTAAACTAAGTCATGTTTGTTTTGTTAATAAAAACCCGCTGGTTACATACAATACTATTCATTTCTGATGTACAAACAGCCCTTCTGAGTTCATCTAATCTCTACCTAAAGTTTGTAGCACCCTCTGGCCTAGCCCCCTCTAGCCCAGCCCCCTCTAGTCCCAAATTAGAAAGCAACACAGTTTGTGTTAACATCATTTAGCCTTTAGATAAAGCTAAATACACACATCACATTTGCTTGTTGTGGGTATTCAGTCTTATTGCTGCTTTTAGTGGACTAAAGTTTGTCGTATGAGGCTGCTATATGGTTATGGTATCTGAAACTCCTGTAATGAGGCCTTAAAATCCAGCTAAGGAACAGAAAGACCACCATCAGGTTCAGCAGCAGCAGATCTAGCATCCCCCACTTGCTCAGCTGTCCATATATATTCTACCCTTTATTTTAACATGGTCTTATTTTGCTTTTCTTGTGCACTTGAAGCACTTGCTTTGTATTCTGGTACATTACTGCTTGAGATGAGATCATCCATCTGGGTTTTGTGCAATTTTGGAGCTACAGGTTTGGTATTTAATAGGGTCATACCCTGGTGCACTTACTCCTCTTACAATAATACTCACTAGAGAGCTGTGGCAAGTTATGGTTTTTGCTCGCTGTGTCTGAAGTTTCATATGCTGATTGCTTTGACCTGGCTATCTACAGCAAGAGCCTGTAGCTGCCCAAGTGCTATTATAGCTTTTGATTTAGGTTATGGTTGTGATTTTATCTTTTTTTCTCAGTGAAAGGAAGATCAGAAACGTTTTGTTTGCCATTTAACTGGAAAATGTTAATAGTTTAGCTGCATCTCCAAGAGATGAGAGGGGAAAGGGGAGGTGACGTCCTTTCCCTGTGAGGTGGCTTTGGACTATTCTTTTCTGAAGTTAACTAAGACAGTGACGACAAAGGCCACTTCAGCACCGCTCTAACTCACAGACCTCAGTTTCTTTGTGGTTAATCATTCATGTGAATTAGCAGGGCAAGTTTTTTAATACAGAGCTTGAATGTAATTTCAATCTCTGCTGTCCATCATTGTCTCTCTTTATCGGGTTTTTATGATGACAGCACACACAATGTATCTAAGATTAGATTCTGGCTTTAAATATTTAGAGTCTGAATCACATCCATTTGTACTTCATTTCAAGGTTGAAGTAATGTGGCAGGACACACATTCTCCAGGAGTTAAAGCTCACAAATAAACGGAGTGTTGAGTTATTCATTTTAAACTTCTACGCAACTTCCCTTTGTGGGCCTGCACCCATGTGTTGCCTGGGGTAAGCTGTGGGATTGCCAGCTGGGCTGCGAGGCTCTGCCCGGTACGCAGTCCCCTTGCACTGGTCTGCCAGCCGTGGCTGCTGTCCCGCCTGCTGGGCCAGCTGAGGTTTGTGGGTTGTTAGTGCTAATGGCTGATATGGTTATCTGGAAAACTGACTGAGCCTAACAAATTCTAGGCTGGGCTTTGGTTAGCTCCTATTTAACTCAAACTGCTCTCTGACGGGTGATTTCACAGTCTCATCAGAACATTTGCTCCACTACTAACGACCAACTGGCATGACCGCAGCCAAAAGCTTTCTGTTAGCTGTCTGCTGGGAAAGGATCCCAGTTTAAGCCTCTCTCCAGCAAGTGACAGACCCAAGGACAGATGAGTTCACTGCAAGACCTGAGCCATAGGGCCAGGGAGAGGAACAGACTGTTGAGCTTTACCAAGCTTCGAGGCTGCCTCCATAGGCATGTAGCCTTCAAGACCAGAAGGAGCTGCTCTGAGCAATGGCTGCTGCAAGAGTAGCCCCCCAGGAATGCTCTCCCCAGTTGGGACCACTGTGAATGCACTGTTTTTTGCCTTGCTGACATGCAGGAAGCCACAAGACAGGCTAATTCTCAGGTGGAAGAGTCATTAGAAGGCAAACCAGCAACGTGCCTCCAGGATCTCCATCCTCTTTCCATTGCCAAGGGTCTGAGCCTGACAGGAACTGCACGGTTCCACATGGTGTGGACAGCATTGCTCAACCAAGCCTGCTCCAGCACTGAACCAGCAAAACCATATCTTTATGGCTGGCTATGCATGCAGTAAAATAAGCAGACCTTGGTCAAGTGTGGTCCAGTTGTCTGTGTCCAGTGCTGTGGCAGGAGAGCTGGGACAAAGAGTCACTGCCATGTCCAGGCACCCCTCATGGTGCTCTCAGCTCCTGGGTAAGGGTATAGAGACAGAAGCGGTTGAAGGAACTAATTGTTAGAAGCACCTGAATCCTAAGTCAGGATAATGCTAAGAGGCATAAAGAAACCTCAAAGGTCAAAAAAACCTTTGAGGGTATAAAGAGAACCTGATCTAAAAAGCGCCATAGAAATATAACCCAGTTCACACCTACTCTTTGCAAATTATCAGCAGCCCAGAGAAACACTGGTCTGTATGTTGATGGCTGTATTAAAAAGTCTGGGGTGCATAAATGGATCATCTGTGCAGTACCTGCACATTTATAGCTCTGACCATTATGGTGCTCTTGCAGAAATGTTGAACAGGCACATGTTAAAATTTTAGGGACATATACGTTTTCTGCCCTTGTTTCTTTTTCCTTAGGGCTATGAGAGCTTTTTAGCTTCATTGATGAATGGCTGCACCACAGAGGTAAGTCAGGTTCACAGCCATATTATGCTCCACAAGAGCTGAATTTCACAGTTTTGGTTTTTTTCCAAACTTCACAGTGACTCTCCTTCTCTGTTTACAAGTTTCTCCACAGAGGTTGATGTAGATAAATCTGTTATTCTAGCAGTGTACAGTTGTGCTCTGTTATGGACTATCTATATGCACAAAAAAATTACATATGCAGTTCTCGATAACAAACCCAGATAATTTAAATTCTCAGTGGCACTTCTCCCTAATTCTTTTTGTTTGTTTTTTTGTTTGTTTTAATGAGGATTTTTTTTACTGAAGGAAATTCCTTCACCAAGGAAACTTTAGCCTTTAAGCCTGCATATTTTATTTTGCAAACGGGGTTGAATTTTGTTCTCATTAGAACTACTGGGTGATTTGCTTGGATTGAAGATCCAGGAGGGTGACACAATGCAGTTTTAGATACTGCTCATTCGGCTAAAAACATATTTGATTTGATGGCAAAAAAGGCTTTTGTTTTTTTAAAGTTCACTTAATATATTTCATATAAGCAGCAACACAACCTTCTCCACCTGTGTTTATTGTTCAAAAGAGGGAAGAAGCCAAATTCTGCTATGTGAGCGTGACGATCATGATATTCAAGAATGGCCTGGCTTGTGTCTGTCTGCCATACCACCATGTCTGTAATGAGAAAATAAATGGGCCCAAATTGCTAAGCAACAAGGAAGCTGATGACTGGATCAGGTCCATCTCCATTCCCCTATCTTTTCACCCTGGTCTCATGTATTAACATATTTGGAGCACTGATCTGGCTATTACTGAGGTGCAAATGTTGCCACTGCTCATCCTGGATCCACCGAGGCATATGGGAGGTCCCTAGTGATTTAAATGGACTCTGGATCTCTCCTGCATTCTCCGGGTGATTTACTCTAAAATCAATTAGATTTGCTCAAAATCAATACAAGCAGCTCTTTAATATGATCAGCATGAGAGAGGAAACTGGAGGCTGCTGCAGGTGGCTAAGGCAGGGGGAGAAGGGAACCAAGCGGATCATGCATCAGGTTGACACCATTTTCCTAGTGCCTGCTCTGCAAACAGAAGGCTGGCACCACTTGGGCCTGGCCATTAGACATTCTGGTTACTGTGTGGAATCATTCCTGTCTTCATCCCAAAATCTTGAAATGTTTTGCAAACACTAATTAAGCCCTTTGAGGTGGCATCCCATTTGTGTTGATGCAACAAAATAAATACATCCATATATACACACATACCTAAATAAAATACAACAAAAAACCCAAAGCCCGCTTGCCTATGGTTAAAGAAGAAGTTAATGGCACAGCTGGGAATAAACTTAAGATTCCAGATCCTTGGCCCCCAGTTCTAACCTGCTCGGAGCATACCACCTACAGAAAAATGAAAATTGATCAAGCTAAATTGCTGTCTCCAAGCAGACACTTTTCCATGGCTTTGCAGAGAAAAAATTTCAGATGCAAGAAAAACTCACTTGGCAAGGGTGATCAGTGTTGAAAAACAAGCATTCAAAGAACATCTCCTGCCCATGGTTAAATATATCCAGCTATTTATTGAAAAAGCTTTTGCCAAAGTTGCAGTCTGCAGACTACGGACACTTGGCATCAATAAGGAGATAGGTGAGGCTGGGGTTTAGTATTTCTCAGGGTGTCAACTGGCCCATCCTATAAACAGGGGCAGAGTACAACTCTATCAGCCCTGTAACAAGTTTGAGAGGGTAGCTTTGGCATCATCTACGAGTGTCTAAAATGTCCTCATAGACATGGATGCACACATGTAGGTGATACATGTGCCCGCAGGGGACAGCCAGCTGGGCATGGTCACCTCTGGCACAGGACTCAGTGCCACCTAATGACAAGGACAGATAAACTCTGGCCTCATCCACAGCCCCACTGCAGTTTCCAGGGCCATGGTTGCCTCGTTCTCCCCAACAAGCTGCTGTTTAACCAGGCTGGATGTCCCTGCTTGAACAGCAGGACTCACACCTCTAATTCCTGCTCTAGGGCTCTCTCTACCTACCTCACTAAGCACACAGCAGTGAGAAAACACATCCTTACAAGCACGGGTCCTGCCTATGTCCCGCTGTGAGCAAAGCCCTGCTGAGGACATGGTACCATCTCAGGAGGAGAGCAAAGAGCTGCACCGCCTCCCTCTACTTACAGGGTTCAGACGTGCAAGGCTGGTGTTTGAGGGTGGTTACCAGCTCCAGTTTGCACTACCCTGACAAAATTCATTATGCCACACCACAGTCGGGTCTGAGCACTGCCATGCTCCAGGATAAGTGGCAGGGGAACCTGTGCTCCCTCACCCACGAGGTCCCTGTCCCACAAGCAACCTAAGTACACCAGGATGGAGATGCCCCAGCAGCAAGGCCCACAGCACCAGCCAACTGACCTTCCTCAAGCTGGGCTAAATGTTTCCATAGTGCAAAACTGGTTATGATCAGATAAAATGCTTTCACACTGACATGATGACAGGAATGACTTGTCCCAGTGAAGCTGACTGGTCCTTCTGGTTTCGCCTTTGAGGACTTTTGGGGGAGGAGAAAGCATTTGATTGAGATGAATTAAATATAAGATGTTAGAAAAAGCAATACACTGGCTATAAAGAGTTATATATCGTATTTTAAAGATTTTCCTCCTTTAAGTAACCTAAAATGTCATCTAACATGGGCAAGGAAATTTGATTTTACTGATACATAAATATACATGTAACTATATATGTGAGCAGGGAGTGTTGTTTAACTACATTTAATATGACATACCTTTAATAAAACTTTCCTGTGGAAAACTCTCAGGGATTTTTAATCCAAGAAGCTAACCATAAAGTTTTCCCCATGACAGTAGTTTTGCCCAAGGCTTTAACATCCCTAAGTTTTGCTCTCTACTTTGAATTAGATTGTGATGATCAATATTAATAGTCCCTGATCAGATATGGTCACTGCAGAACCCAGATGAAACCCTCTTTGCCTCTGAATTTTACTGCAAATGTGAACATTTATCAACATTTATTCAAGGCATAAGTGAGAAATGCAACAGCTATATCATGAATGAACATACTTAAAATTTAACCTCCATGCCACACAGCTAGAATATTTTCCAGAAGCAAATATAGACTTAGTGTTATTGCAGGAAAGATGGTAAAATCTGTGAATATTTGTGATCAGAATAAACCCTGTCCACTCCTAGCTGTTCTGGAGAAATAGGAAAGTATAATTTTTTCTTTGTGTGATCACAGGTTTTTTCACACTAGCTCTCAGAAATAAACCAGTCTTAGCATCTCCAACTGTCAATTAGAATATAAAAATTTTCTAAACATCTTTTTACGAGTGACAACAATATATCCCAAACCAGAAAGAATACTCATCCCCTCTGGTGCTGGTAGCATGCCCTTTTTTTGGCTGGTCGGTTTTGCTGCCTACCCAGGATGATGGGGCAGCTGTGTCATGTTTGGGTTCACCCAGGGCAGATCACTCTCCACACACCTGGGCTTTCACTCCCTGGCTTGACTTTTGTCTTGAACCGAAGTTTGCTTCCACCATTTTGACAAGAATTATCTCAAAACCTTTTGCTTGTGCTCTTTGATGGGACACATTACTGTATCCACAAGGCAAGGCAGAGAAGGCGTTTGCCCAAAAGAGCTGGCAAGGCCAGGGGGAATCTTTCAACAAAATATTGGTTAAAAACAGTAGTTTAGCTGTTTGAATACAAAGTAGCCTCGGAGAGAAGTGAGTCATTTTTCAAATAGCACACAGAGCTACTAGGGGCAGGAGGAAAAAGGAAACATGAATTTTTAAAGCAGATTTTGTACAATTCAAGTCAAACACGTTTGTCATTGGAATCAGTATGAGGAACTTGCTGCATTAACAACCCTCCAGAGCTGGGGCACGTTGCGCTTCTCACCTTCTCCCCTCAGGGCTGATTTACTACACGGGGATAATTTTGTCCAGGCACATACCCACCCAAGCCAGTGGCTCTGTGGGGCTTCTCAGGTGCCCCATCCCTGTATCTTGGTGCACCTCTCACTCACTCCTTTGTACCAGCTTTGCAGGCCACCATGTGGATGCAAGTAGCCAGCAACATGACAGAAGACCACCTGTGGTAGGAAACAGTTCCAAACCCGGTAGGTGTTTCCTCCAGTCTCCTCCTCCTCCTCCTCTTTGTCCAGCATAGAGCCCCTGAAGACTAGACAGGAGACAGGCACCTGGTTGCTGGACTGCCACTGCTCCCAACAGCACTGCACCCACCTACTCCACCATCTGCCCTAATAAAAATCTGTGTCCATAGCTCCCCACTGTCAGCAGGCAAAAAGAGAGCTTAAAAACCAGAGACAACATCTCTTGTGTTCACCACAGGTCTGCCTGAATGGTGTATTCAATCTAATGGTGTATTCAATCATTAGTGTCCCAGGAGGCAGAGATACTGTTATGGTGACAAGGTTGACCAACTACTCCTGGGACTAAGGGGAAAAAAATGAAAAAGAAAAGTGTGAAACAGAGCATTGACAATGTTTACTCTCTAGGTCCCAAACCTTGCAAGGTCCTCAGTTTTTTATAGGCATTCTCTAAAACTTTAAGTGCTCACTTCTCAGTTCCAGTGCAGAAAATACCCTGAGGATTAGGATGCTGTCCAATGAGGTGGTGAAAAACCTGGTTTCCAGTTTAGAGGAGCAGAATAGTTGTACATGTTACCCTCCCCTTTGCTTTCTCATATTTCCACCTCAGCCAGGATAAGAGGGAGGGGGTTTGCCATGGACTGCCACACTAAAGCACTCCCAGAAACCAAGAAGCCTGCAGGCATTCTTGTACCAATTTCTTCCTCTCAGTGGTTGCATTTGAGAGCAATAATAATGGAAAAGAGACATCAAGTGAGCACAAGTCCTTGCCCTATCTTATAACCTAAAATCACCAGGTTCTGTTTCAGGAATTTTCCTTCTGAGGTTAATCACTTCATCAGCTCCATTTCCAGAGGATTATCATGCCTTCTAGCAAAACCTTGTACTCTTTCACTGAACTGTTGGAGATGAGTTTTTCTAGCCTTATTTATTGTGACTTCTCCCTTGTTGCTTCAACAACTTCTCTCCTATAACACCTCTCATCTTTTCCTGTGTGCCCCTCCACCCCACCCCCCCAATCACCCTCCACAACCCACCTACTCTCACACAAAGTCTATTTACCTCTTGCACCCTCACTACCTTATGCCTCTTGGACTACTAGCCATCACTCTTTTCATAGGATCATGGGATAATTGGGGTTAGAAAGGACTTCAGGAAGGGATTTTCCCTCTCTACTTGGAAGCTGTTTGACCTCATCGATAGTGCTGTGCCTGGTCTGTTTCAATCGGTGCAAGAAAGATATTGATCAACTGCATCATGTTCAGTGTAGGGCCATGGCAATGGTTGGGTGCCAGAGCACTTGACCTGGGAGGGTAGGCTGAGGCAGATGGACTGACTTGTCCAGCCCGGCTTGAGGCAGACGCAACACCAGCCCCCCTGCTACTTAAAAGAAGGTCATCAGGAACACAGAGCCAGGCTCTTCATACTTCATAGCAGGGCATGGCAGAAGGACAACAGGCAAGAGGCATGGGTCAACACCCATTTCATGAACTCCCAGGATGTGCCTGTGGCCAGAAGAACACACATCATTTTGTCCGGGTGGGACTCCCTGGCCTGCAGTGCCTAGAAAATCAACAGATTTCTTTTTAAGTCTACAAATCTATATGTATTAATGTAAAAATATCTGTTACTAACATGTTCAATCAGTCATCTGACATCCACCCCCTCCCAACCAGTAACAGCATCAAAGACTTTACTTCCACTATTATTAGGTATATTGTTTACAATAGTACAGAAGACCACAGAGAGAGTTAAAAAGATATTTGCCATCTCTCATTAGTGATGTCAACACTGTCTCTTGGGTAAAAGGATCATTGGATAAAAGGGTAAAATCTTCCATCTGGGAGGTTTGAAACTCTTTCTGAGTCTTTGTTTCCTTAATGGTTTTGGTGTCTGATTCCTATGTTGGAGGCAGAGGGGTGGGGAGATGTGTCTGTACATCAGTTTCTCTTACGGGAGCCAGGATCTGTTTGGTGAATTCTCTGTTTTCTTCTTTCTTGCAAAGGGGCAGTTACAAGTCATTCACACTGTGTTGTTTATAATTTTCTGTTCTTTCAGAATAATTTTCAAAACACTTTGATTTTCTTTTCAGCTGTGAAAGTATAATCCAAGACCAAACATGTTATTCTTTGAAATTAACTCAGTAAACTGGTTTCCCTATAAATTTTCCTGAAGTGGATGATTAAGAACTCTTCTCTACAAATAATGTTTCATGCAATACAGCTGTAATGAGACTACAGTCTAATTATTTAAATGGATGAACATTTTTATTAACTGCAAAATCACTTCTGGCATGCTCTGTATTTATACTTAACGACGCTTTGAAATCACAATAGTAGCTTCACATATGGTTAGGGAGGTTAACTCCAAAGGCTGGTTACTTCAGTCCTCAGAGGTAACTCTGGCCTTCATGTTCCTACAGGGCACCAATTAAACTGAAAGCACAAACTTTACCAAGAGCCTGAACTTAGAGTTAGATTCCATATCCTCCCTATCTTCATGCCCTGTGCAGAGCAGATGCAATGTCATTTGGCCCAAGTGGATTTCTGATGTCCTTTAAAGAGCAAAAAGCCCACCTTGAATGGCAGTTATCCACACACAGCTGGCAAGTGGATGAGAGAAAAAAGGAATGTAACAAATAAAGAAATAAAATTAAGACCGTAGTGAAATAATAAACAATGCATAAAGCTTTGCTTTTGTTATATGTTCTGTATACCAAAGTAAATGAAAACAAGGTTTAAAAAAGTCTTCTTCCCTAGCCAGCATGAAGCAACAGTAGAGCATTCATGAGAATTTCCTAACCTACAAAGTTACCCTCCAGCACTGGGCAAGCTTCAGTGTCATGGCAAGTCAGGAGAAACAGGTTAGAGGGATCCAGAATGACACCCCCAGGGAACTCTGTGAAGAACAGCCTGCCTGGGAGATGTACAGTGCAGTTGTGGGGTTCAAGTTCCTTCAGGACTTTCGAAGCTCAGGAGATTTTAGACACAGCCAGTGATAAGTTCCACTAAGAGACACTTTGCTCTATATTTCTCTAGCAGAAATCTGACTTGATGACACATGATAGATGTTGGGTCTTCTCCAACAAACTGGTATTGCTTTAAGTTATGCTGCAACTATTCATGACATGTCCTTTCTCTGAGGCCTGCTAAAGCAGTTCTTCAATTATCAGCTACTCTGAATGGTTACAAAGGACCCCTAGGGCCCTAGAGAGGTGAATCACTAGGGGCACATGCATAGAGCATGGCACCATGCCCAACATGCCCTGCCCTCCTTCTCAGGGCTACTTGCTCTCTCTCCTTACTACTCTGAACTGCTTTCAGTGCCGGGCTTTCTATGGCGATAGACTGTGAAATACAGTCTGGCCAAAGCTCTGTGTGCTATTGTACAAAGTGGATATGCCCAGAAGCACTTTCATTGTTTGTCTCCAGACTGTAGTACCTTAGAGGTTGGCAGGCAATTGTGGTTTGAATGTTTTACATTAGAGAATAGTCAAAGAGAAAGAAAATTGCCTGACAGTACTAGAGGGCTGAATTGAGAATCAGATTTGTGTTGCATATTCATGTAATGATGCCAGTGAACCATAATGATGCCTAAGAAGGAGCCAATCCCAACTGGTGGTTCTTAGAGTTGTGGTGTCTGCTCTCCTCCTTTAGAGAGGGATCCAACCAGACTATAGTGTGGCATTTTGAACCTTCCTAGCAGACCGTTTTAAGCTTTGTTGATTGATTGGAGAAGGAGTGTGAAGTCTTTAGAGACACCTTTTCCGTGACTTTGACCTTACACAGAACCAGGGGCCATCAGAAATGTCCCGCTCAGAAAGGAACTTTCTCAAATTTCCATGCTTTTTGACTTTGCTTTGTACAGACATCTTTTTCTCCTCCCAAATTCTCCAGTTTGGTACACCTGTGGGAAAAGATGGTCTGGGTCTGAGAGAGCTGCACTCTACAACACTTAGCTGAAGGACTGTGGCATTTTGAAGCCAAAAATTCCTACATGACACAGATGTGTTGTGAAGGAGAAGAGAACTTCCCAACACTTGGGATGGTTCTAAAGATAATAGCCATTGTCAGGAGATGGGGGAGAAGGAGCAGAAGGGGAAAGGGAATAAGAAAAGGAAAGGGGAGAAAAACGTAGAGATGACCTGGGATGTATTTTGCTTTTTTTTTTCTGCTGGAGTCTGATCTGGTTTTCCTGAAAATAAGTTAAAGAAAAATCACATGAAAGTAAGAGATAACAAATGCAGCCTCTGTTTCTGGTGTGACTCTTATGAAGAATGACAGATGCATGCATAGTCTTATCAGTCACAGATGTATACGAGCATCACGTTGTTTAAAGTTTTCCTTTTAGTTGCCTTTTTGGCCACGGGCTTAGAATAACATTGCAGACAATTCAAGCTTAGTCAGCTGAACCAGACTTCCATTACAGAGAAGGCGTAAGAAACTAGATAAGAAAAAAGAAATACAACAAAGAAACTGAAAAAAAGTGATATTCAAGAAAGACATAGTGTATGTGACCTAGCCAGGTTCTGGTGGTCTGAGTGGGTAACACCTCTGGGTTTCTGAAAGAGCAAGGTTGTCACCATGGGCCCAATGACCCTAAAGGTGGGAATGTGGCAGTAAAGCTTGCTCCTTTTAGTCCGTCTGCTCTCATGTCACTGATATTTACAGCCTCACAAATGTGGATAGGCTCGCATGCCCATGCTTTCATTATTACACCCAGTATGCAACACATCAAATTGTGTTCATTAATTCCCAATTTGACATTTGTCTTATTTATCGAACACAGCCTTTAGGGGATAGCAATGAGAATCTTGGGGTTTGCTAATCTCATATTTTCCTCTTTAAACTTTTCTTTACTTGTATGAACAATTTTTGATACTGGCTTGATTGCATTATTTTTTTATTTTATTTTGGAGACTTGGAATAGAAACCTCTCACTCTCTCACCTTCTTTAACTGATCTGGAGACTTAAGCTCCTCTTGCAGGTAGCAAAAGATCCCAGTTCCAGCCAGTTCAAACAGACCCAACACAACTGAGCCCCTCGGCCCACTTTCTGGCCTGGCTGTGATAACATATTTAAGAAAGGTGCCAGACAAGCAGAGGAGCAGGAGGGAATAAAAAGTATGAGAAATAGCTGAAGGGACACCAAATGCCTTCATTTTGAGCCATGAGTTCACTCATTCCTGTTATTCCTATTTTTCCCGTGACCCGTCCTGCAAAGGATGGGGGCCAAGCAGTTGGGTGGGAGTTTGGTTGATAGCAAGGGCCCACTCACCATACATATTCTGACCATTAAGGTATCAAGTGCCAGGAGCGACTCTGCATAATTGGAAGGAACCAAGGAAAGGTCAAGTCTCATCCTTTTCCACCTTGTTCTTTCCCGCAGCAGAATGTGCAGCGTACAGTCCCTTTCTCAGTATGCAGCTGAGGGGACTAGGTCAATGCTCACTAACCGGATTCTCAGACCAGCACTGCCACACTGCTGGCTAGGGCCAAGACATACTCCTCCACACAATTTTTGGCCATAATTCAGGCATTAGCATACCACTCCCAAGAGGCAAACTGTGTGAGCTGACCCAGTTTTGGCAGATAAGAGAGTTTAATGGTATGGACATAGACTGTTCCATACCAGCTGATCTCAGCGTCAGAGACCAACCCTGAGCACAACTGAGTTTGCTATCAATCACACACCCACGTTGTCCTCAGGAATTACTCCAGGTGAACAAACATGTATTTACAGCGTTAATAAAGTGAGCTACACCTTCACCTGTCGTTAACTAGCACACTCAGCTGAAGGCATGGGAGCAAAATTGTTTTGCAACAGTTTATTTCTTGTAGAAATACCGTACTCCTTTCTAAGCTCCAGACCCACAAATCTGTGCCAACAGTGAAGCACTAATTGTTAGGTTTAAAATTCAGAAGCTTAATAAAAGGAAAATCTTCATGTTTTATTTTTGGGTAAGTATAATAACTTCAGCCTATTTCCTAATTTTATTTTAATCTTGACCAAATTATTGCAGTGCCCACTTGGAAGGCTCTGGGAATCTGGCTTTCAGTGCTGTGCTTCAGAAGTTTTCCTCACTGTCTGAAAGCTCTTTCAGAAGGTTTTCACCCTGACATAAGGTAGCATTGAAAGGACAATCATTAAACCCCAGTCATATAAGGCAGAGCTATTCCTTGAAACAACCCTGTCTCTTGAATATTAATATTCTTAGGGAAAAAATATTTTCCATTTTTCTACTGTTCTTGTTGATCTCAATGAGTCATTTAATTGTCAACTTAAAATCTGCTTCTTTATTTCTAAATTTGATTTATTATAATTATGCTAAGTGAGAATTAATGCATGTGTTTGTGGTATATAATCTTAAATGTTGCAATGCCTTGAGACCCTGAGAAAGACCACATGTGCTTGCTTAAAACGGCACTTCTGGCGTGGATACAATTTAAACAAACTGTATGCAAATAAGCAGTTGTAAGTAATCAAAAGAGAGTTCTCCACTAATAAAAGCTAATATTTATTATTGTTCCTATCACCATTCCTGGAGCCAGAAGTTACAAAACTAGACTTCCAAATTTTATTTATTTGTGAATAAATATGAACATTTTTATTTCTTTTGCTTTTTTTTTTCCAAAATTAATAAAGTCAAGTTTGTTCCCATCTTCCATACTTCTTCTCCCAACTGAGCAGCTTATTGTACTATCAATGGAATGCAACAGATTGTGAAGGAGTCAGGGAGGCGTTTGAAAATAGATTTGTTCATCCATACACTGCAAACAGCACATCTGTTATTGACAGAGTGAAAATAGAGCCTGCAAGGAGTCAGCGCTAAATATAATTCAGACTCAGGAACAGCATTCGTGCCTAGATTTTACTTTCTTATTTAGCTTAAGTAAAATTGTCTACACTTCAATACAAGTGCCATAAGTGGACACAGAGGGCCTGTTTCAAAGGTCCCCAGGCAATGAAAGATACCATTCAAAATCATATATTACAAGCTCATTCCACATCATGCTTGTGACACCTTCACAAACGTGAAAGATCTTTGTTAAAAGAACAGAGAGATTGCAGTGAGAACAGCTCAAACTGTTGGGTCATTGAGGTTATCAATTCTCAGTGGACATGCCTTATTTTTTCACCTGGAAATTTTACACTAGAAGAAATTGAGCATTTTAGCACTTCTCTGATCTCTAGAGAGCTCCACTTTCTGTGCAGCATGTGTATAAATTATTTTGATGCAATCTGGGAATTGATGGACCCCTTCCATATGCATCCAAGAAATCTCTTGAAAGAGCTACAGCAATCTTGGGAAATATCAGAATTCAAGCTATCCATAACAGTGTTAATTTGACTCCTGGGATGTAGTCCTAATTCATATCACCTAACTTGAGCTATCTAAAAGTTTCTCTCCAGCCCTATCTACTCTTCTACGGTCCCTCTACAACTCTGGGGGAGGATGGGCATGTCCAGATGGGGTGACAGAGATCCACAGTGGGATGGCAAGGAATTAGATTACACCAGGCACCAGTTTCTGTACAGCTCAAGTTCAGTACAAAGATTTGCAGCTTTGGTATACAGCCATTCTACACTCTTGACATTGACATTCCACATAGTTCACATTTGCATTTTTTCCACAGGCACTCCTGCTTCCAGAATGCACAGCCTTCGCTGAACAAGCACCTGCTCAATACATTTCCCTAATCCATTCAGAAAACACACTTCTTGCCCAGGCTTTCTTGGCTGCACACCATCCAAACCTGTACCGAGTTGGGTCGTTCACGTTTTCATTACTGGGACTGTTGGTATTTTTGAGGGGAGAAGCCAATTACTTGTGTGCCAGGTGTTCAACAACCTGCTGATGGAAAGCAGAGCTCTTGTCTCCAACCTACAGCAGCCGTCATGGTTTATTACCAGCTGATGGCAGGATGCTGTTCCCCACCGCTTTCCAAGTATGCAGACAAACACCCCTGAGAGAAAGCTTCAGACAGGCCAGCAGTTGGGAATGTTTTGTCCTCCCACAAACCCATGTCCGACGGGGAGGGTGTCTGCACAGCCGCCTGTACCAGGTTGCTCTGATTCCGTGGATCAGTCAGAGGACTTAAATCACTTATTTGGCTGTTTTTTTAGGACCCTTACATTTGTCCACAGTTCTCTGGCCAGCACTGGCCTAGCAGAGATCTCCAGACCTGCTAAGGCCCAGAGAAGGCTTTCTTTTATTACTAAAAAATTAGATTTCTTTAGAATGTAAATTAATTGAAACAGCAGCCAGCCTTCAAAGAGAAAGCTGGGTAATTACATTGCTACAAGGCAGTAGTTGCATTACTGGTGTAAAGGAGTACTCGTACATGTAACTATCCCAAAGGCAATGTTATTATCAGGCTATATGTGATACAGATGCTATTGCTTCCCAGGCTTACTGCGTTCTCCTTTAATATAAAACGCCTTCTTGTGCTCCTGTTTTCACTGACTTATTTACATCCGGACTTTTAGTTACTTCAGAAATCATAGAATCATAGAATAGGGTTGGAAGGGCCCTTAAAGATCATCTAGTTCCAATCCCCCTTCCATGGGCAGGGACACCTCCCACTAGACCAGATGAATTACCCAAAAAGCTAAATACAAGTCCCAGGGAGAAGGGATGAAGAGAGAGGCTTTCTGGAACACAATTGCCCTTAATCTTGTGATCCAAAACACATCTCTCCTCTCCAAAGCTAAATTTTATTTAAAACTGACAGTTAAACTGATATTGTGAGTTCTTTCCCAACCTTCAGCACCATTTGATTTAGGGCACAAACTGAAAGTTTCACGGTAATAATGTTCTTGCCATCTCTCTGGTGCAGCATTTTCAGTCTTATCTGCACTACTATCAGGTAAACAAATATCACATTTATTCTGTAATGTGTTCACATTATGATAATTATGTGATAGTTCTTTATTCTACAACTTACAATATATATATTCTTTGTATGGTTAAAGACATTAGAAAATACCCTTGGTTAAAAAAAAAAAAAAATCAAAACAAAACCAAGCAAACAAACAAAAAAAAACACCAAAAACCCCAACCACACACACACCAAAACATAGACTAGGAAATATTAGGGAAAGAAAAAAGGGAAGGATATCAATTTTTCTGTACTGGGTAAGCTTTGTCCATGCATTGCAATCTCCTGGCTGCTGCATTTTATTTTCTGAATGGCAAAAAATCACAAAAATAATCAGAAAAGACCTATCCTATCTGTCCAGATAAAACAAAATGCAGAATAAAATACTCTCTATGGAGATTTTACACTTTTTCTATTATGCTTTTTAATGTCCTCTGTAGTGTGACTTTTTGAATCAATATAAATCATTCTGCTCTCTATTCTCCTTCTCTGGGGGGTGAGGGGAGGAGGGGGGGAGGGAAATCTCATGTAAGTGTTTATCATAAGCTGAAACAGACAAAAAGTAAAGATTTCTCAGGTAGAGTCCTTGTGGGGATGGTTTTGTCACATGAACAACCTGAATCAAAGGCTCATTGCTGTTGAAAGGTGGGAAGCTCTTTTCTTACATGCATTTGCCATGTTCCTTCTCTTCTGCTTTGTTCCTTCTGTCTCTTCTCTGCCTCCCTCCCTTGCTCCAGGCCTGGGGTTCATCAGAGCAACAGATTTTCACCTCTTGTTTCCATCTCACTCTATCAACTGGGAGATAAGCTTATATCACAAGAATAATTTTATTCCACATTGGGCAATACCTTATCACTTACTTTATCTGTTATACAGAGCTTAATGCTGGCATGTTAGGTAGGCAAATCCATCTGTCATCTTAAAATGGTTACTGCTTTATTTCCTTTCCTTTCTGTTTAAATGTCACGTTGCTCTGGGTGCTTTCAGTGCATACTTCGGTGCTTGCTTCAGCACAGGGCTCACTGCAACAGCAGGACCATGACCACTTCACCAGGGCAACTAAATCAGGAACATGGCTTCCTTTGCTAAAAATATAATCAGCGGGGAAATACAGGCTTATTGAAAGAGTGATTCAACCCATGTACTATCTGACTCGTCCTGCAAACATAGCTCTTCCCCTTTTTTCATAGCAAGAACCCACACCAGTTGTACTCCTATGAGACATCTACATCAAGCTCCGAAGTTCACCAGGGTGAATCTAAGCATGTACCTGCAATGAGATGAAATACTTTTGGAAGCTGAAACAACAGTTCACAGTAGCTGCCAGCTTGATTTTCCCTGTGCTATCAATCTTATCCATGAAGTGCTCTTGTGTCAGTTTCTTAACAACTTTTTGAAACAGATTTGGTGGGAAGAAATACGTTTTAAATGTCCGGATCAGCAGAACCTGGGATTGTATGAATAATGGAAGAGGATATAGGAAGCAGTTGTCATAAGCTCAGCATACTGCATTTCAGGTGTTTCTACAGTGCACTGATCTTAAACCATCTCAGACTGCTCCCCTATACACAATCCTTGTACTTTGCCAAGGATTTTCTTAGGACAGGGAAAAAGTAACACGCACCTTGCAACATTCTTCAGACTCACCTGCCAAGTATGGGGAGATAGAGCAGATGCAGAGAGATGAATCACCATGTCCAGAGGGTGTGTGTCAGGGTGACGTGCAAACCTCAGCTAGCTCCTCTCGCACTGCAGATGAACCCCGAGTCACTCGTAGGTCAAATGTTGTGTCCCCAAACAACTTGTGACATTGCATTGGTGGCTGGGCTTGCAGACAAAGTTGTGCTTTTAAATGCCAATGCAAACCTTTTCCCAAAGGAGAAAGGCAACTACCATCTTTACTTTTTCTCACATTTTTCATGCTACAAACACTTACTTGTGTTTGTTTGCTTTTGAAGACCTTTGTGAGGACAAGCAGAACTGGAACTGGAAGATCTAGCATCTCCTGTGCTGATCAGAGTGACCGGAGACCATCCAGGAATGCTTGTACAGAAACAGCTCCTGGTTAATGAGGTGAACTGCGATCAAGTACGTGCATTTTGTGAAAACCTCCAGACCTAAAAGAGGCCGGAAAGGAGCACTGGGTGTTACTCCTGAATACTTCCAGGGCAGGAGGAGCCACGTGGAAGAGCTACTGGCCAGAATGAGAGCCGCCTAAAAATCCACGTCTAAATAAGCCTAATGGAAGCCAAAAATGCTGTCTCTAATCACTCCTACTAAAAAGCTTGCACAATCAAAATAGGCCACGTGCCTTTTTTTTTTCTGTCTCGGCAATAGGTTAAAAGGAGATTTTTTCTTCTTTGTTTTATAGAACCTCTGTGGCTGTATTTCCAAAAGCCCAGAGAGAGGGAGTCCAGAGCAGAGAGAAAGGAAGGGGGGGACTCAGCAATGAGGCCAGATTTATCACAAAACCCATTTGTTGCTTGATCCAGAAGCTGCTGTATTCCATACACAGAAGAAATTATATCTTTATTTTTCAAGCTGAAGAGAAATTCCCAAACTGACAGGCTCTCTTCTGCCTAAGTGCTGTCTAGGAAACATCTGTCCTTTCTTTGATCAACAAAAGCACCTTTGTTGGTAGAAGTGTGTGGGCAGTTGGGCTGAGCTCCACAGTGCATCCTTCCCAGCTTCCAAAGAACAACTTCTGAGTAGTCAAAGCAAGGCCAGTGCCACGAGAGTTTAACCATAAAGATATGCTTTCCTGAACAGCCGCTTCTAGCACTGCTCAGGTGGATGCAGTACCAGCTCAGTAATTAGCAACTACACTCTCAGCCACTGCAGTTGTTTGATAAAACAGCCCTGAGCCATTTGGATTCTGAACTCTTGTGTCCTGGAGGACATCAGCCCAACTTATTCAAGGAAACAAACTGATAGCAATTAAGGATGTTTGATAGCTTGCTGTTCAAAACAGAAGGTTGCAGAGAAGAGCATGAGCAAGGAACTATTTCCCTTACTGACTGCTAAAGGCACAAATGGTTGGGGCTCAGTCCCTATTCCAGCAGCTTTCAAAGAGCAAAAACAGAGCAGCTGAAACAAGAGAGACTTTGTCCAGATCAGCTTGTACCTTAGTCACTGGTTCTGGTCCCTTCTGAAAGGTAGGCAGAAAGGTTCTGAATTCAGATGTCGTACCTTTCGTGATTTATGCTGTGATGTTATGCCATCATGACAGCTGAGATGTATATACAAGAACATCACTACCACTTCTCCCACTTTGTGACTCAGACCCTTTGATTCTATCAGATCTGTTCAGAAACAAATCAAAACAAGGTCACAATCTATTCTCATGTTTTATTTTGACAAAAACGCCTCCATGTTTCATAAGCCTTTGCATGCAATCTGGTCCTTTCACCTCAGTGGGTGTCGAAATTGAAAGGCAGAGATGAAGCTAGTAAGGATGGTCCAAGGCATTGAACAGTTTCTGTATAAGAGAATACGAAACAGATAAGGAGTCTTCAGGTTGGAAAAAGACAAATGAGGAAGGCTACAAGCAATGAATGGTGCCGAAGAGGTGACGAGGTAATGATTATTCACTACATCGCACCACACAAAAACTACAGGGCACCCACTGAAATTATCAGGTGTCAGATTAGGAGAATAGAGCAGGTATTTCTTTGCCTGGTGCATAATTATATTGTCATAGGCTGCCATTGGAGGCCAAAAGTGTAAAGTCAAAAAGTCATTAGAGAAATTCAAAAAGGGCTGGTCCACTAGTAAATAATTAAAAAAAACCAACCAAACAAACAAACAAAACCAAAAAACAAACAAACATCAAAATAGTAGTCTTAATTCAACATCTGACTCAGGAAAGCAGAGGAGGATAGACCAGTGTTTCACATACTCTCTCTTGTGCTTTCTCTAAGCATTACTGCTGAAGCACCACAGTCACTGGGACAGACAGGCTACTGGGCTGACTTCTCTGCACAGGGATGTAAAGATTCTTAGTCTGGTGTTAATTTTGGTTTATATTTTGGCTGAGAAAATCAGGTGTTCACACAACTCACAGCACAGACATAGCATAGACAGAGAAACACAGAAATCATCCCAACTCCTGGATGTCATTTCTGGGTAAACTCTAATTCTGATGTTTTGAATACACATGCCCTGAAACTATACCTGTACATGCAAAAGTATTACATGAAGAGCATTAATTAAATTCTATTTCTAACGTTACCATGATACAGTATTTGCAGATGAAAAATGAACACACTAAGACATTTACCATCCCTCAAACATAACAAGATTACCCATACTTTCTCCCCCCAGGCTATATGTAACTTTCTACCATCACACTACTTTTTCTATGCCATTTTCTATATTGTCTTTGATATGTCCTTGTTTGAGAGTTCAGACTTACAGAAAGGTAAAACAGCTGTTTCTGACACTTGAAGAAACAAAGTTAAAAGCTTGTTTATTCAAGAATAAACACTACCATTCCTTTCCATAACACCCTTGTCTATCTTGGGATGAAATTTGGTCCATCACCTAGCACTATACAACACCTTACAAACAAGCCTGAGCTTCTGCCAGAAAGCTGATGTTTAAAATCACCTAAGGGAACATCTCAAACTTGTTTGACATTTCTACCAATGGAGAAATCATAAGCTGGGGTAGGTAAGGTGGGGACCTGGATTACTTGTAGGAAATCTTCATCCTCTTCATGAAGGACCATTCACTAATTACTGTTCAAAACGGCTTGTTTTACCCTCCTGGATGTTATACTGTCTCAGATTGCTGGCTGTGGAACTCGTTGCTGAACGCCCATGCTCTAATGTAGCAACCCCTGCTCCACTGAGCCCTCAGTAATGCTGAGGCAGCACTGAAATTTTTACAGAAGGCAGACCCAGTACACTGACCTATGCCAAAAGAAATCCTTTCCTGTTATAAGTTTGACATCTGATAGCACAAGTTAGGAGGAAATAAAGTACATTTCAGTTAACTTTGGAGGTTCTTGTACAGTTCTCTGAAACCTAGTGAACTGTGGGAGGTTTTGTGTTCCATCTACACCAAGCGCAGGCTGCCTCCTCTGGCAAACACACTGAATGTTGCTTCCAAAACAAAGGCTTCTCAAAGGGGCCTGCCTTTTTTTCCTGAGGAATCAGGCTCATGGGCCTCTAAAAATCTGGCTCTTTCAGCATATCTCAACCAGATACCTAAAACAGAGGTAAAAAGACACTTCAGAAGAATTAAGCCAGCTGCAGTTTTAAAGAAAACCATTTTTGATAGGTAGAAAAATCAGAGTAGATCGGGGATGTACATCACATGGTTGTGATATTGTTGCCCAGCTATGCTGAGGAAAGAGTAACAAAGGAATGAAAAAAATGGCACATATCTGTTTAATTACATTGACCAATTGTCTCAGTTTGAAATAACTATTAAGCATGGGACAGCATATCCCATTTCCTTTAAAAATTACTGAGAAAAACAGATACTAACTTGTCATCACTGTCTGTTGGAAAAGAAGCTGGGAGAGTCATGGGAAAGCTTGTTCAATGCTCTTGCAAACATTAGGTCTCATTAGGTGCCTGAGGGAAGCGACGATAGCTTTTCTACAGGTTTTCATGTTATCTTTTTTTGTTTGCACTACGCTCTTCACATGATGTTTCTCAGTGGCCTAATATAGAAATGGTCTGAACTATGGGAGAATAAACAAAAGGACAAGCGGGAAGCGCGTGTTCTCTGTGGCAGGGAAACTGCGGCAGGAGGCAGGGCACACCTGGCTGCTTTCCCCAGGAGCCGGGGGATTCCTGGAGGACTCCTTCACCTGAAGATCGCAGCGTGATCCACATGAGGAGCGAGGTGGTAACTTATTGCTGAGCCAAGCTTCAAACCGCAAGGCAAATTAAGATCTTGTGAGCATACATGCCCCGGGGGGTAGCCGTTTCCTATCTCCCAGACCCAAGTGGATGACCTTTCTCTGGCTGACCCTTCATCTGGCAGGAAGCTATTTCCTCGCCTGTCCCCAAAACACATCTGATTATTTGGGGAATGTGACAGCACCTCTGCATTGAATTAATTCAGAGGACAGTATGAATTTATTCACTTACCAGTCTTGACCAATTCTGGGTTTAAAATCAGAAAATAAGGTCAGCCGCAACGCAGTGTTACATTTCACATCTGGAATGCGTGTTGCAGCTGCACTTCAGTCTCAAGGCAATTATTTTGATCCCAAACCCAGTTGCTGTAAATAAATCTAATTAATTAGAATGTTTTTCCTTTGCCCTTACAGGAAAAAAACTCAGTATTTCAGCAGAGCCATAACGACCAGAAGTAGGTCCTTGCTGCCGTTCTGTTCAGTTGTCCTAATTTATAAGAAATGTTCTTCAGTTAAACCTCCATCTATTTCCCTCCCACACAAACTCAGTTTTATCTCAGACTTCTGACACTAAATCACTTCTATCAGAAAGGCTGCATCAGTACCCTGAAGCCCTAGCTTAATGCTAAGAAAATTAAAACTATTACATTCTAGAACATTTCTACACTGTTACTTTCTTTCAGTTTCTCCTTTTTGACCTTGGTCACAAAAGCAAGCTGGTGCTGTGCTCTCTCCTATTGCATTCATTCCAACTGCTTTAGGGTTCATTTTGGTTTTGCCATTTTCTTTAAGAGTAGCACACAGCTCGCAAAAATATTACAAACATGAAAATAAACCGAGCGTACTTCCCAAACTCCCTGGCTACAATTCCTCTCTGGTCCAGACAGCAAAAATTCTGTAAGTTGATAAATATTAGCAATGGACATCCTCATAAAAAAGTAGACTGAACAACTTCTTGCATTCCTTGGAAATTCTTCTCTCTCTCCTGGCAAACTGAAAAATAGACACTAATAAGACTGTATTGCTTGAGTGAAAAAAACAATCCAAATTATTTAAATATTTCTGTAGCGTAAAATGTTATAGAATCCTAGAATCATCTCAGTTGGAAGGGACCTTTAAGATCATAGAGTCCAACCATCAACTTGACACTGCCAAGGCCAACGCTAAACCATGTCCCTAATCACCACACCTACATGGTTTTAAATACCTTCGGGGATGGTGATTCAATCACTTCCTTGGGCAATCTCTTTCAATGCTTGATAACCCTTCTGGCAAAGAAATTTTTCCTAGTATCAATCCTAAACCTCCCCTGAAACAACTTGAAGCCATTTCCTCTTGTCATATCACTTGTTACTTGGGAGAAGACACCAATCCCCATCTCACTGCAACCTCCCTTCAGGTAGTTATAGAGAACAATAAGGTCTCCCCTTCTCCAGATTAAACAACCCCAGTTCCTTCAGCTGCTTCCCATAAGACTTGTTCTCTAGGGTTCTCACCAGCTTCATTGCTCTTCTCTGAACACACTCTAGCACCTCAATGTCTTTCTTATAGTGAGAGGCCCAAAACTGAACACAGTATTCAAGCATTCTCACCACTGCTGAGTACAGGGGGAAGAGTGCCGAGTACAGGCTGCCCAGAGAGGTGGCGGAGTCTCCATCTCTGGAGACATTCAAAACCTGCCTGGACAAGTTCCTCTGCAACCTGCTCTAGGAGGTCCTGCTTTGGCAGGGCAGTTGGACTAGATGATCTCCAGAGGTCCCTTCCAACCCCATCTCATTGTGTGATTCTATGATGATCACTTCCCTAGTTCTGCTGGTCACACTGTTGCCGATACAAGCCAGGATGCTATTGGCTTTCTTGGCTACCTGGACACACTGCTGGCTCATGTTCAGCTGGCTGTCAATCAACACCCCCAGGTCCTTTTCTGATGGGCAGCTTTCCAGCCACTTGTGCCCATGCCTACAGCACTGCATGGGGCTGTTGTGACCCAATGTGATATCACATGCAACTATGTTTAAAATTTGTTGAAGTAGTTGTTTAAATTGTGATTTACCACCTTTTGTATTTTAATCACATTGAAAAACGTAATTTGGTGGTCAGGACAGATTTCCAGTCAATTGTATGGTGTGTTTTTCTTTTAGTTGCGCAGTTACTTAAACACATCTTTTCAGCAAATATTCATGCCAGTAATTCAACTCAGTGCAAAAGGCCAGGCAGACAAAGAGGGCATGAGCTCACACCCAAGTGGGTTTCTTCAAAACAGGGATCAGGGCAGCAGAAAAACTTTCCCATCACTACCAGCATCAGGGCCTTCACAGCGGGGCTGAGGGAGGTGTTGGGAACATCTCTAGTGGGTGCCAATATCTTGTGACTCTCCCTGAGGGGAAATCTCCGGACACTCACCTGCATTTGCCGAAATGGACAATCACACTCAAAGAGTTGCATCAACAGCTCAATGTCCAAGTGGCGACTAGCAATGAGTGATGTTCCTTGGGGCTCAGCACTGGAACCAGTACTATTTTAACATCTTTGCTGGTGACACGGATGTTGGGATTGAGTGCACCCTCATCAAGTTTGCTGACAACAGCAAGCTCTGTGGAGCAGTAGACATCCTGGAGGGAAGGGACACCATCCAGAGAGACTTGGACAGGCTTGGAGGTGTTCATGATCAGGCTGGCTGTGGCTTTGAGCAACCTGGTCTAGTGGGAGGTGACCCTGCCCGTGGCCGGGGGGTTGGAACTCGATGGCCTTTAATGTCCCTTCCAACTCTAACCATCCCACGATTCTACGATTCTAAAATCCTAAATCCTTGCCTTCAAAATAAACAAACAGAGGCCCCTTAGGCAAGCGTAGAGAGGCGGCCAAGGGGCGCCCCGGCCCCACTCCTCCGCTCGGCAGCCAAGCTCCCTCATGGCGGCGGCTCCAGCGGCTCCGGCGGCTCCGGCTGGCGGCTGGAACCATCTAGCGGCCGGCGGCTGCCGCCGGCAGCCTTTGGGACAGCACCGGGGCCGCGCAGGGTGGGTAGGGCGGTCGGGCTGGGGGAGCCATCGCTCTGTTGCGACCCCTGCGCGAGGGCTCAGGAAGAGAAGGGAAACAAAGATTTCCTGGTGGCACGGTCAGAGCCCAGATCAGAAGATTGATTGGGTAGCGACGCTAAAACCTGTGTTTTAACGCACTTTAAAAGGCCGGGTTTTCCCGTTCCCACAACACCTCTAGTTCGCTGGAGCCTCTCAGAGAAGGCCGTTTTGACCTTTCACATTCGGTGCTTTTCTTAAAATACATCTGCACTGCCATCAGCCTGCCAGTCAGCCAGCCGGGAAGGGGAACCCCCTGGAGATGCCTTTGGGAAGCATCGGGCACAGGAGGCCCCGGCGTTGGTAAAACGTTTCTCTGGTGGACCCTTTGCTCAGGCCCTCTCTTCAGAAATGGTGGACTCTGCGGCCCTCAGGGCCCAGATGCCACTCAGAGGTAAAGGCAGCCCTGGGGTTATGAAAAAGATCTCAAAGACATTACTTTATGTAGTTCATGTGGAACAAAAAACCCAAAAAACGAGATTTCTGCTGCAAGTCTTTCATGAAATAGCACGTACCCCAGCACCATCCGTACAGTCAGCAACCTCCAGCCTGAACACAGCCATTGAGCTGAGGTGGTGAGGCCACGTTATTAGTTTCTCTGTGTGACAGGTTAATTCTACAATCCATTATTTTCATGGGCAATAAATTTCACAAGGAAGCTCATTTCTTGGTAACATGCTGAAATATTTCTGCTCGCTTTTGCCTTCACCTAAATGATATGGCTGTTGTGCGTCAAGTGCTGATAAATCCCCTGTACTCACACAGGGCTGTACCAGGGCTTATAAACATTTGTGACAAAATTTTTCAAACACAATTGCAACCTCATTGTTGTGCCTTATTTTTAGAAGGCAAGGCTTCCCTAGAAGCTATTTTACAACTCTATTAAGAGCTATGCTCTGAGTAACAGGCCTAAGTAGTTGCAAAAGTTTTACTGAAATGGCATATGTAGTGCTGTGGGGCTGGAGAGCAATTAGGATGTATAAAACCTGCGTGGCAAAGGATTGAAACAATAAAGATGATGTTAATGTCGTGGCAATCACAGCATATACAGCAATCCATGTGTTAACAGCATTTTATCTGTGAGATTTTTAAGGTGAGAAACTGTGTTTGGCAAAACCATTTTTCCTACAACTCATTCAGGTAGAACATATGTCATCTAGAGGTTGATTATGATCTTAAAGTTACTCTGTGTAGAGACATTTAATTTACAGTTTAAATTTCAATAGGCTTATGAGACATTTATTTGAATATTATGAAAAAATTTCCCTAGATTAAAATTCTGCTCGATGTGTTGAAGACACGAGCTGTAAAGATCTTACTTTTGAAGTCCCATATCTTTGTGTTATTTATTAACCCATTGCTTCCCAAGACATTCAATAAAAAACAAACTGGCTTGGATGCTTTGGTGCTGTGTAGTTCTGAGAAAGATTAGCAAACTTTGAATGAATTATGATGTACTAAAGATCTCCAACCAGGTCTCCTGCATGTTCTTGAACACAAACTAATGTGGCCAAGTACAGCCTGATGTCCTTTCTTGGGCATTTTTCAAGTGAAATAAATGTGTGTGGTAATCAGCTAAGCCATTTGCCCAAATTAAAATAAATTTTAAAAAGGCAAGGTTCACATAGGGTGATTCAAACTAATAATTAGGTAACAGAAATAAGACTGTTGACATAATAACATTACTTCTAAAACAAATATAATTACTCTGTCTCTTGCAGTATTAACTGAAAATCACGACGAGCTGTGTAAACAGCAATCCAGCATCTCAATAACAGGAGGAAAGAACATTTCTTACAGAAACACGCAAACTGGAGAATGATTTGTCTAATTACTTTGTCCACCTCTCTAGTAGTGCAGACTGATCGCTTTGTATTCCGTGTATTTGATTTCTAATTCTATACCATGAACAGTGCTGTTCCACTTCAAAACCGAGCACTTGAAGGGATTAGTGTTTGTTGATTGCGTTCAGGATAGCCTTGTTCTCCTCTATGCTGTTTACCCATAATCTTTTATTTCCAAGGAGAAAATTCTGATTAGCCTTATGCTTTGACTAGCAGAATTATTTCCTAGAGGGTGACAATTGTGTAATCATTCAAATAAGCCAGTAAACAAGCCAGGACAAATTTATCCCGGGCATAACAATTCTGATTCAAATGAAATAAAAACAGTCATAAATTCAATCCACAATAACAGAGTGAAATGCCCTTGGGGGCTCAACGAGTGAAACCTCTCAGGCCGGAAATACCTGTTCTGGTTTCTTAACCAAATTAATGCATCAGCCTTGCAGAATATGCTGCGTGTTCAAGTACAGCGACGTGGACAGAGACCAATGAAACCAGTTCCCAAACAAGATGAAATTGCTTTAGAGAATACAAAGCAGAATTAACATTGCAGCTAATATAGGCATCCGGGCTTGGAAGTAAATTATGAAAGGTAGGTTTCTCATAACTCTGTTCTCAGAGACGAACTGAACCTTTAAGGCTTTTTAATTAAAATGGAAAAGATGCATGTGCCCTTTCAGAGAGACATGGGGAGGCTTGTAGAGTACTGAAGTCTGAAGAAACAGTAATGATACCATTTCTGTTACTCGGTGGTTTATGCAACCACAAACTCCTGGCCAGCATGGCTTTAATTTATCGCATGGTTAGAAGACCAAGAATGCACACCACGCCCCACAGCACTCCTGCACCACCACTGAGATGAAGACTCTGTGACCGTACCTGGAATACTGCCAAGCATTAACTGCTACTTTCTTTGAAGAACTCTGAAAAATGTGAAAGGATATCCAAAAGGACATCCAAAAGGACTTAGAAGAATGATTTTAAGCCCAGTGAACCTAATAACAGAAGAAGCTCAAAGTATTTAGTTTGTTGACGAGAAAGCCCAGAGTTCATTCAATTAGAATATATTTAGAAGAAGATTTCTAATAGTCAAAGCTGATGGAAAATGAAGATTCTTTAGCTGGAAGCTCAGCCAAATAAAACCAGAACAGAAATATGGACCACATTTTTCACAGTGAGCATAATTAACTCCTGGAATGATCTGCTCAGGGAGCAGGTGTTTTCTCCATCATTCTAAGTTTATCTGGGGCAGGTATGAGCTTTGCACAGTAGGGTCTGGAAAGAGATATACTGAGACCTGCCGAAAAACATTACTGCAGCTTGTCCAAACACTGGAACTGCCAGCTTGCCCAGGTGCAGTGAGAAAAGCTTGTGATTCAGTGGTAACTGCCTGCTGCTGCCTCCCAACACTCACACCAGTAGGCTGTGTGGAAGCTATTACAAATCTTCTTACGGTTGACACACCACCAGAGAGCTGACAGGAGGAAGAAAACAATATGTCTCTTAGATCTAATGGTCCCAGTACTCTGTCACAGGACCAAGCACGGTCCTGGATGGTCTATCAGCCAGCTTCAGCAGCCCCTTTTTACTCCTTTCCTCCCATTGCAGGTGTTCACCCTCCTGACTAGCATGTGACGTGACCCTTCTTCAGGAACTGCACTGCAGTTGCTCCTATACTTTACCTGGCCTGGGAGTCACTCAGCTCTCTCAGTGAGAGCCTGAAGTGAAAGAAACCCCCTCTGTGTTCCTCAGACAAGGAGCGAACATCTGGTGGGACAGAAACGCAACGTGTGGAAGGGGTGCCTGGGGAAGAGGGGTGCTTTGGGTGTGGGGTGGTGTGCTTGAGAGGTATTGCTGTTGGGAGTTCTGTAATGAGGTGGAGAACATCTGTAACTGCAGTAGCAGTAAGATGTGTTAACACTGTCTACCCGCACCTGAGTGACCACCACACGAAGCCTTGGCACAGGGGCACAAAGGCAAGAACCTGGAAAAGGCCAGGGGGGTAGAAGACCTTCTAAAGGAATCTCCTGCCAGGTATGATGAGACATAAAAAACTGCTTAAATATCCCTTCTGAGCTCAGGAAGTATAGGGGGTGCTTAAAATGCTCTGGTGAGTCTGTGAATAGTTCTTGGCGTTATACAGGTTCACCCAGAGCCGAACAACAGTGTCAGCAGAGCTGCAGGACTCAGCTGAACCAGCTCACAGACCCAACCCAAGGACACCGGCACAGCTCCATGGCAGACCAAGGCACAGCTCCACAGCAGACAGAGACAACAGCAAGTCAGTTGTGTCGTATAAAATTTTCTAATTAAAATTTCAGTGCAAAGCAGATATTCCGCATGGAAACCTCAACAAAACCATTAACATTTGGTGAGGCTATAAATATGATTAAGTGTATGACACCTTATTAGTAATAGGCTATACTGCCTGTGTATTCTACATAAAATAATCTCATTTACGCGCAGGGACGATGACAGTTAAATTGCTGTTAAAAGAAAGTTACAGCAGAATCAAGTGTTAGAAGCTTCCAAAAAAGAGCATTGTATTTACAGTCTTCCTGTATAAATTCAGTGTCTGTTCGCCTCTTCTGCCCTGTACTTCCAATGTATGATAGATGTAGTCTTTTACATTGCTTATTTTTGGAACTTCTTTTAAGATCTTGTCTTTTAGATATTGATAATAATTCACTGTAGCTAAAATCCCAATGCCTGTGATAAAAAATGTTCTTCCATATTTTATTCTGCCAAGAGTATCCATTAGTAAGAGACCTGAATCATATTGCCCATTTCATATTTCTGAGGCTCATTTCTCATTATAATTATGATATTAATTGTTCTATTAGGAAACTCTTCTTCCTCAGAAAACAGACTGAATTAATTGCCCTTTCAGCATTCACAGGCTACACATACCAGTGTCCCAAAATGGCAAAATAATTACGTCAGGCAGCGGTGGACTTTTCTAAAATCAATCAATCGATTTATCTATTTATCCAACTTCAGCAAAGACTTTCATATATTATATTCTGTGCTCTGAGTCAAGTTTGCTCAGCACTATCAAACCATTAGGAAGGAGGGTCTTGCCATTCAGAATGAACTGTCTGGCATGGATGCCTGGGAGGCAGTCAAGAACAGACCAGGTGATTTTCAGATGGGTCCAGAGTCTCAAACACAAAACATCTTAACACAGCTGGAGGAGATACCACAGGATGGTTTGACCAGAAGTCAGCCCCCATCTCCTGTGTGAAGTCTACATCCACCTATGAGGGGATGCAGCTTAACTACTTGCAAGTGCTCAAGGTCAGGTTGGATGGGGCTTTGAGAAAGCTTATCTAATGAAAGGTGTCCCTGCCCATTGCAGAGCAGTTGCACTAGATGACCTTCAAAGATCCCCTGCAGCCCAAACCATTCTATGACTCTATGATACCATTGTTTGTTGTGGAAAGGGTCAGTTGTACTCTGCCTGTGTGTCCTGTTCTTTTATAATTCTGTGTGTGTTTACATACAATATAATTTTACCTCTTCATGAAGATCCCCACTGTGATTTCAATTTTTCCTTGGCATAAGTCTCCAAACTGGATTCAGCAAGATAAATTAAGATATATTTTATATTATATTTAATATGTTCAACTTAAAATCAAAGTTCTAAACATTCCCAACAGACACAGCTAAAGACGTGCAAAAGGGCTCTGCAAATTCCAGTCTGACCAAGGTCAGTGGCCATGGCCTTGATCTGTGCCTGAGTTAGTCCAGCTGCTGACTGTGTGCTTTGAGTTCTGCCTGGGGCACACTGTGCTCTGGACAAGCTGCCTCTCCGTGCCTGTGCCCCCCACAGCCTCTGTGCCCCCCACAGCCTCTGTGCCCTGCGGGACCCTCTGCAATTAGAGCAGCCAGACATCTGTGGGTGGTGACCTGGAGTCACCGACTGGGATGGATGTCAGGAGAGACGGTCCCAGCCAAACCTCTGGAGGTGCACGTGGGAGCCAGGCTGGAGGCTCACTGCTACCACGTAACCCAGATGCATCTTTCCTTGTCCTCACTGCACCAGATGTGTGCCCTGTGATGGAACAAGTAGGGTTTCACACCTCAGTGCAAAGGGAAGGTCTATTAAACACCTGTTTTCATGTCTTACAAGATGTCTAATAAGCTTATTTAGGCAATTTAAAGAAAAGGGTTTCGAAACTCCCAGCTAATCTGAGACGGGGACCAGTAGCTAAAATGTTGAGGCCTGCATAAATGACTTCTGTTTATCACAGACATTTGGTATGCTTCCAATTCAAGCTTTAAAAAACATGAGTTATTTCAGCCAGGTCATTGTGGAAATAATGTCAAGGAAATTTCTTTGGAGGGTATTTTGGAGGTTCCCTTATTTTTTCAGATAAGGGAATATTTGCCTGGGTTTTATTTTTATGACTGGGCAAATTGAGCCAAGAAGAGACAGTCCAAGGACAGGCTGAGTCCATTAGGAACACCAGCACAAAAACATGCTACCGAATTGAACTTGGAGAAATCTTTTATTACTGGAGAATCTCAGCACTTCATGAAGTGTTCTTAAACCAATGCGCTTTTAGGACTACTTTTCAGTTTCTTGGAAACAAAACCCCATTTCATTCTGCTGAAGAGCACATAAATAAGTAAATAAATAAAAATTATTCTATAATTAAATCATCCTATCTTTGCAGCACGTTAGCCTGCTGTTATCAGATTAAGACTGTTTCTCCTCCTAACTAATCAGATGGCAGGATTAAAACCTGCATACGCCAGTGAAACACAAAAGAGCCAGAGGGAGAAAAGCTAATTTGATAGGACAGATGGGCTGGGAGATGGTGACATGCAGTGCCTTACCGTGGCTGGGCAGAAGAGTGACAACTTTGCAATGAAAATGGATTGGCATAAATATATCAGCAACGGCACTTTGACAGCCCACAGGATCTGCCCTTCTGGCCTCCAGGTTTCCAGGAAACAGGTATTCCAGGAGGCTTTTTTTGAGGGCACACACAGGTGACACAGGTGATGGACTTCATGATGAACCATCACAATTTGGAGTAGTTATGAAATAGTCTGTCTACGAAAGTGCCTCCAAACATGGTCATATGTTAGTGACTGCTGCACCTAATTAATGAATGCCTTTCCCAATTCCAAACAATTTAAAACATTGCTGGGATAGGATTCTATTTAAATGCACTTGCTAAAACCACTGCCTCTGTTCAGTTCCCACATCAGAGTAACGCTCGGTGATACCTTTTCTACGTGGTTTGTGGTGCTTGGTGCAGTTCTGTGCCCCTGGAAAACCAACAGCAGCTGTGCAGGTGGCATATGTGTTCAAAGAAGCTGCTACAGGCAGCTCCTGAATCACAGAGGATCAATATTAATTACATTTCATCACTTTGACACTACACTGTGGGGGAAAAAAAAAAAAGCTAAAAATAGATCTATTTCCTGTGTTTATGTTCTCAGTCTTTTCATTCCATTTCTCTCCAGTTGTGAACATGGGGCTCGCTGGGAGTTGTCCCAAACCACGTTAAAATGAAAAATTGGCTTTATGCGGCTTTCAGAACTCTTTGATCCTCAACCAATCTGAGTAGGGTTCTGACCTCTCCTCATCCCTGGAGCAGGGCAAAGACACCCAGGAACTGCCTCATTACCAGCTCTGTATCTGAACTGCTGGTTTTTTCCATCATGCTCTTCAGTCCCTTTCCCCTCTGACCTGCTTCTCTTTTTTATGCAACCTCTTTCTTACATTAATTTGCAGAACTGCTTTTTTCCCTTTGTCCTTTCAATATTTTTTTCCCCTTCTTTACTTCATCAGTTTGACCTTCTTTCTCTTATTCAAGATACTTTTTTATTATGCACTCATGATCATTCACTGCAAATTGCAAAAATCTAATGTTTAGCACTGGAAGTCTTCCACCAATTTCTCTAAGGTTTGTCATGCATTTAGTCTGAAGAACTGCTTTCAGAATCTTAAAGAAATGCTTTGGATTCTAACTAACATTATTTTTCTCATTTCTTCTGAACTTTGCTTCATACATAGTTCCTTCATCCTCTGCACCTATAGTCTAATCTTTAAAAATAGCTTCTCTTTGAGCTCTCAGACTTTTCGATGAGGTGGGCTACATTTCAAGTTAGTGCTTTTCACTTTCCAGTTTCCAAATCATAATTTAACACAGTGATTACTTCTTCCTTACACAATAAAGCATTGTCAGAGAGGTAGCCTGGCATTTTCTTGACTCTTGCATGACAAATCATTTTCTTTAAAACTGTTACTCATATTCTGTTTTCTTGGTCTTCATCTCCCTCCTTGCTAATCTGTTCCTTATTCTTCCTTTGCATTGCTATTTCATCCTCGCTTGCACTGTGTCCACCTACTGGCTCCTCTTTCCTCAGCTCTTTCATTTCTGCTGGAGGAAGCTATTTCTGCTGTAGCTGTCCCTGAAAGGAGCCCTCCTCCTACATTAAAAGCAGCAGCCTCTTTTAATGGCTTAATTGAACAGGAACATTTGTGCCAACATCTAAGGTTTCTGCAAGGGGACATCTTGCATCCATGCAAGTGATAACTTGCTAGAAATCTTATTTTTAAAAAATCAGAGAAAACAAACTCTCAGCTCTGACTGTCCTCTCTACTTCAGCAACATGAATTTCAGTTTAATTATTCTCCATTCATGAGAAAGAGAGAGGAGGATACGGTCCTTGTGTCCCAGTAGGGCCTATAGATCACTTGCGTACACACTGGGACTCATTACTTGAGTGCCATGGTGATAAGTAGTTCAAATTTCCAAAGAACTGAGAAAACTGTACAGCCCTGTTCTCCTTTCTTTCCAGTTAGTACTCGCTAATAAATACATCCAGTCACAAGTGCAGGAGTGGCCACCCAGCCCTTCTGCTAACATGGTGGACACATTCAGCCCTAAGAAAAGCTTCAGCACTCAGGAGTCACTGTTTGTGTCAGAAATGTTTCCTTAATCTAACAGAGCAGTTATTTGGCCCAGAGTGAATTTTAGGTTTTCGTCAATTTTCATTATTTTTTTTTTTTTAAGGAGAAAAATCTATTTTGGTAGAAAGTAACATCCTGGAAAGTGTGCTGTGACTTGTCAGCAGCATACCAGTTTGCAATCAGACTGGGACTATGTAGCAGCAGGGATTTTCCTCTGCAGCAGGCTGATGACACTAAGTGAAATGAAAGTTAGGAATAACTGTTTAATATTGGACATAGCTACAGTGTGAGAAGCCAGAGAAGTCATGGGCTACAGCTCTAGAACCAGTTAACAGATTGTCACTCCCCTCTCACCATGAGCTGGCATAACTAAGTGGCTGCCACTGCTATCACTATTTGCCTCCCTCACATGTGGGAGAGTAGTAGGTCTGATTCTGTATCTCACAGCAAAATTGGTTTCTAGAACATTACTTCATGGGCTTATGGCTCTTCACATAGGCATGGAATCATCGAACTGTAGAATCATAGAATGGTTTGGGTCAGAAGGGACCTTAAAGAACATCCCACCCTCCTGCCATGGGCAGGGACACCTCCCACTAGATCAGGTTGCCCAAAGCCCCATCCAGCCTGGCCTTGAACACCTCCAGGGATGGGGCATCCATAAATTCCCTGGGCAATCTGTTATAGCGTTTGCACCACCCTCACAGTGAAGAATTTCTTTCTGGTATCTAAACTAAATCTCTCTTCTTTCAGTTTAAAACCATTACCCCTCATCCTGTCACTACACACCTTGATAGAGTCCCTCTCCATCCCTCCTGTATGCCCCCTTTAGGTACTGGAACGCTGCTATAAGGTCTCTCTGGAGCCTTTTCTTCTCCAGGCTGAACAATCCTAACTCTCTCAGCCTGTCTTCATAGAAGAGGTTTTCCAGTCCTCTTACCGTCCTCATAACCCTCCTCTGGACTCGCTCCAACAGGTCCGTGTCTTTCCTGTGCTGAGGACTCCAGAGCTGGACACAGTACTCCAGATGGGGTCTCACAAGAGCAGAGTAGGAGGAGAGAACCTCCTCCCTCGACCTGCTGGCCACACTTCTTTGATGCATCCCAGGATGTGGTTGGCTTTCTGGGCCGCAAGTGCATACCTGATTTTTCGTCCAAGAGGCCTTTGATATTATTGAGGGCAAGTGAATTTGCACTGCTTAAGTAAGAAGAATTTTTGGGTCCATAACTGATAAGACAGAATTTAACATTAACTCTTGATTTCATAGAATCATAGAATCATCTGGGCTGGAAGGGACCTTCAAAGGTCATCTAGTCCGATCCCCCCGCAGTCAGCAGGGACACCCCCAACTAGACCAGGCTACCCAGGGCCTCTTATTTTTCAAATGCTCAATTCTTGAAAGTCAAGAAGAACTTATGAAACTGAAAACATATCTCTTATTATATCAACAGACCTAATATAGGCTAATTCCTTTCCTCAACAAAGGTAATATAGGCTAATTCCTCCCCCACAAACCTCAACTCTTACACCCTTAAAACATCACAGCTGCTGCAATACTGTTGCTTCAGCTCTGTGGAGAGCAGAGAATATGGACAGAAGCAGCAATGGTGTAGAGAAGAGTTCCACAGGTATATGTAATATCCAAATACAGTCTAATATTAATGGTGAATTGTCTTTGCCTGGGGCTGTGATGATACCTAGATGTGATTGTAAATTTAATTCTCCTAGTCTTCAAATTCATGTGGTTTCTGAAGGAACACTTCTTTGTGTCATTGGGAGGTAAAGAAGCACAATAACAGAGACTATCTTTTTTTTTTTATTTATTCTGTTCTATGTGCTATATGACCCTTTCAACCCTAGCAGCACCGGAAACAAGGCAAAACTTGTTCAGATACCAATTCGGCACTTAACAACAGGCTGAATCCTTGGTCCAGTTTCTCACTGGCCTCCAGCAACAGAGACTTGTGACAACTGCTGATGAATCTTTCCTGGGGAGTGGAGGGAGAAAGGGAAAACAAGGCAAGTGCTGGAAGGACATTCATCATCTCTCCTCCAGAGCTGCTTCTTGGGCATAGATTACCCTTCTCACAATGCCTGCACCATGCACTTTTCTAAGAAAAAGTGTGGTGAAGGTGCAGTGTAATTGTGATGAACTTTGATAATGACACAGCACAGCTGGGAAGCGCAGTGAGGCCTCAGCATAGATTTTGGCTACATAAAGACCTGCCAGGTTGAAGTAGAAAGTGCCACAAAGAAATTATCTTTCTTCTGAGATCTTTTACTTTATGTCCAAATAACTGCTCATATTGCCTATGCAAACTTCATAGGTTACTCATTCTGAGTAAATGTCTGCTTCAAAAAGCATTTGTTATGCACTGCTTGAAGTCCCACATTGTTATTCAAGGACAGCAAGTGTATTTCTAGGAATAAAAACAACTTAGCGGGCAGTTTAACTATTTTATTCTTGCCTTCACTGTCTCACAAATGAGACAAGGTTTCTTCTTTTCAAGACACTGCTCTAATTCAACACGCATGCAAACCTTTTGATAAAGTGCCTGTCTTTTAAATACCACACAGTTCTCAGTGCATCAGGAGTTTACATTGACAGAAGCATTACAACACAAATCATAATGTGGTGGGTTTTAAAGGTGTAATGGGAAGGTTGTTTCGAACATCTTCTTGGTAATAAAAGCCCAAAGTAATAAATCAGGGCTAGAGAAGATATTTGTTCAAATCAACCTTATCTTGGCTAAGATATGGCAGGAATCACTTTAACGAATACATATGAAGAGCAGAGGCTTGGCTTTCACTTGCAACTAACTGCCTTGTAGTCCCAGTGCATGTCCTTTCTTGGAACTACAGCACCCCAGCTACTGCTGGTGAGCTGCAGTGTGCAGAATCACACTAGTATCAGTTGTTGTCTGACAGCCAGGGCATGAGTGATTATACAAACATGGTGACAGGCAGATGTGTTTAACAGCCCAGCCACACTAGAAGTTTCCTGCTTGCTTTGATCATGAACTCTCTGCCTTTCTCACAGGTTGATCAAGATGTACAGGCAATAGCATGTGACGTAGTTTAAAGATGATTTATAAGCAGGTTGAACTTGTGCAATATTTTATTAATGATTTATGTACTTCAGAACACAGATCTTAGAAAAATTTAAAGCGTATGAAAACATTGGTGATACAAGGCAATGAGAGCCTTGATCCTTACTTATACTAATCAGGCTTCACACCCCTCCTTGTCAGCAGTTATTTCATGTTAGAATTCCTGCAGCAGCTGGTTTCTCAGCTGATGATCATGCTCAGAGGATCATGCTCACTTCAGCCAGATATATGTTGGACATCCTGTCAAGACACACTGACTGACTTCCTACAAAATCCATCTCTTTGGGCAGTTTTGGCTCTAAAAGTTGAAGCATCAAGTTGCCCTATCCCTCCAAATGGCCACTGCTTACAATATTTTGTCTGCTAGGTAATTGTGTTGGGTGAGTGAGAGGAGTTGATCATCTGGTCTGCTTCACTGGTTATCAACCTTCCTCTAGACGAGGCTTGTGGGAAGAAGACCGGTGGTGTTCCACCCCTGTCTGAGACAGATCTTTGTTACTCCCTCCCTATCTGTACTCAGCAATCTCCTCCAGCAGTACCAGGACTGTCATTCCTGGCTCAGGGCTCACTCCTTACCCATGCTTATTCTGCTTCCTCCTCCCCACTCTGAACCTGCTTCCCACAGAACAGGCACTGAAGCCGGGCTCGTGAGGTTACCTGACCCTGCCTAATCCAGTTCAGAGCCTCTCAGTCATTTCAGTGCTTTCTCCCCGTGCTCCAAGCACCTGAGACACACTGCAAAAACAGTCCTGTCACCCTCAAACTCTCCATTGAGCCACAGCGCTGTCTTTGCACCTCTCCAGTGAGGTCTTACATGTTGCATCCCCTTACAGGTTCAGCAAGGCGGTATGGACACGTAATGTACATTCAGGTGTTACAACAAGGGTGTAAGCTGCTTCTTGCCAGAGAAACAAGGACGTGAAAGGAGAAAAAAAACCCGTGAACACTTAGCCTTGGAACAAATTAAAGTTTCCTGACTCAGATGCACAGTTTGACACAATTGCTTTATGCAAAAGCTTGTCAAATGTGAGTAGCAAAACATTTTGTTTAATCAAGTATAACATACTGTACCATAATATTAGTCTTGGCTGTGCATGTGTCAGGGGAGTTCATATCACCATGAATCACTTGTTATGTTTTGTTTAAAGACTTTTGGTGGGTGGCTCAGAGTGAGAGACATGTTCTTGTTAACTCAGGAATGTTCTCATTTAGATGATTTAGGCTTCAGAAGCAAAAGTCCCTGAAACTTGGATTCCATGCCTTGATGCACCCCAACCTCCCACGAGATCTTTGCTTGCTTGAAAATTTCCTATATATCAAAAGTCATTGTAAAGCTAAATGGATTACTGTAATAACAGTGACCTATGCCTGGATTGGGGTTTATCCCATAACCCATTCATATGACGTATGCCAAGGTTACTGAAAATCAGACATTGCCAATGGAATGGCATTTCTGTCCACACATTCTTGTGACCTCTCTGCCATACATCTCTTCTTTTTTTTTAAAAGAAAAAAAAAAGTAAACAAAACCTAGGGACCCAAACCAGCAAGTCAAAGCAGCCAATTAGTAAAGGAAAGAAGTACTCAAGGTCAAGGCAGATGAACTGGCATGCCTCCCCCAACAGACTGTTCAGCTGCCAGAATAACTGCTATCGCAAAGCTTATGGGTGACCCAGTCACTTTTTGTTCTGAAAACATTTCCTGCTGGAATAGACTGTTTGGCCCTGGAGTCTCTGTTTTCCTGTGTTTTTCACTGTCAGAAAATGCGTGGATTTGCATTACTTGTATCAACACAGCAGCAGTCAGCAATATTTTAAACATCATTGAGGTGCAGGGAGTCAATGGCATCAGTTCTGACTGACTAGAAAATGTATTACTTTGTTAGCAGCTTTTGCCAAGTGTATTTACTTGAAAATATTATCCTTTCCTGCACTTGTGTCTGCTCAGCACAACCCTGTGTTACCTGTGAATATTTGGACTTCTTCTAAATAAGCTACCGTAGTGTGGAGTTCCACATCTGATAACATGCCCAGCCGTTTCAGCTGTGTTAGCTCATCAGCCTTTGCTCCATACAGTGTGCGGCACAGATACAGCCCTCAGGATAAGTTCACACAGCAGACAGAAGCTGTGATTGTGTCATGGGTTGGTAACAACAGCTGCAATGCTTTAAGATCACAGTCCTCAGCACATGCCAGCAACCAAAGCAGGCACAACCAGATATACCAAGGCAATAAAAACTTGCTTAGTTTTGCACTCTTAAATTGTTTGGTCCCTCCCTATAAGCCTATCTTATTCTTCCCTTCCATGACAGCAAGATCTTGCACCTTCCCAGGCTGCAAGGAACCAAAGCCAGGCTGCTTCACTGTGCGGGAGCCACAAAGTAAATCAACACCAGGAGGATGACCATGGCACGGGGTGAAGGTTGTACCCCTTTACATAGTGTAATGTGGGGGAGAATGTCCCTAGGCATGAGCTAATGAACGACTGGGGTTCATTTCACACACTTACTTGCTCACATCAGTGGGGTGCATATCCTTCAGTCACACATTCCCTCCACTGGGTATGTAACCTTTTAGGTATGTATATAGAACTTCATTACCACAAAAGTTGATTATGTAGCATTTTTAGGGCTTGTAACTTCATAAAAAGCCTTGGGGAAATGTAAAAACTATTATTCTTGTATGAGAAGAGGAGGAAGTCCAGAAGGTCAGATTTTGGGTCCACCTCAGTTTGTAGACAGCAATTAGATGCAGAATTGTAATACACTTCAAAATTCTGGCTTGTACTCAGAGTGCCTAAGTCCATAGTTGTAAGCATTTTAATAGTGAAAGTCTGTTGCCTATAGTTCTACTTTTGTGAATAAATGAAGCTGTCTTGATCTCTTCAGGCTTAGCACCTCATACTGCTCATCTTGAGCTGACTAAGACCTAAAAAATTCGGCTTTCCTGAAGTGTATCCATTGAGGTCCTTCTCTGGAAGATGTGATAGAGGTGGTTATGGTCTTAGGAAATGGGTGGCTGGATTCTGTGCTTCCCTTTGCTTATGTAGAATCAAAGTTCTCTTTTCCTCTCTTTGCCCTGTCTTTCCCTCATCCACTAAGACCTTAAGGACTTGGCTTACATGGGTGGAGCAATACTTTTACCTCCTTTGTTTGAAGCAGTTCCATTTTGCACTCAGGAACTGAATATTAACTAAGAGAAAGAGATACAATTATTTTAAATTAAAAATAAAAAATTGACCTTGATTCAAGCAACAGCTGGAACCCAGGTATTCTGCACAACCCAGGAGCAGCTTACTTGCCCTCCAGCTTGTTTGGTCTTTAAATTCTGTCAGTACAAAACACTACACGTTCTGTAGAAGGAATACTTTCTCCTTCCCACCCTATATTGATCCTTTTTTACTTCTCATCTTCCTTGTCCATACCTTGGAGCCTGGGAACTGGAACAGCCTTAGTGCAGTAGGCAGAAATCTAGAGCTCAAGACAGCAAGTTTGAAGGAAGAATTGCAATCATACTTGTCACTCCTAGGTGAGTTCTCCAAACACTGAAGTTGTGTATAGAAAAGCATCTGTTTCTTCTAGTGTTAGGAAAAAGGAGTGACTCTGTCTCTAAACGCTTGCCAGATGCTTAATACTGTGCAACTTTGGTTGCACTAGCTCTGCATAGTGTATTCTTCTTCAGATGATGAGCATGCAAGGATTAGAGGTGTTGGGGGAAAAAAATTAAGTATCTTTTTAAGAATTTGCTTAGTATTAGGCAAACTAAACAATTTGTATAAAATCCCATAGAAAGTCTGTAAAAGCACAAGAGCTGAACCCACTTTTGTTAAGGTCTGGGCAACTGCCCACATTAGTAAGCACCATTCCTCTTTCTGGCTGATAATGGATGTGCCCACTTGCTGTGTGACACGCCTGGGGCAGTGTGTAGCTTCTGGTAAACAACAGCAAAAAGAGCTGGGATTCAAGTTGTGCTGAAGCCTGTCTGCTTACCTATAGTCATAGCTGAGGCTATAATAATTGCCTTCTCGTTATGGTTGAGAGTGGGACAGCTGCTGTTTTAACAGATCACCAAGCACTTGCAGAGGTATGGAGTATTTTACTGCCTGAAGCCACCTGTCCCATACTTTACAGAGTAACCTGCCGAAAAGAGAAACAGCAGCGCTCATGCTTGCTATATATTTGTCCAAGATTTATTTATAATACAGATCTATTTATATTTCATAAAAACAGATTTATCATTAATTTCCTTTCCTGCTTTGATGGGAAAAAAGGGGGGGAAGGGGGAGGGAGCAATAACCTATAATTTCACTTCAGTCACTAGCTACTGTTTCTGAGAATCTGACAGCCCTGTGTAAAGGCTTTTAAATCATGGGAAGCTATTCCCCATGTGCCTTTGCATTACCTCAGAAAACCCACCATAATGACTTCTGATCATGGCACTTCCTAATTGCAGGGTTGCAACTTACTCCTGTAAAAGGCAGTGCAAAACCACAGCATTTATGGTTGGATTGGCCAGGAAAGCTGCACCTGCAGGGAGAGGCATGGGGCATGTGATTGCTTTTCGGAACAGTAGAGCTATTAGCTTTGTGGCAAAGGCCTAGAGCTGGAAAGATTGTGTTCATTGTGTTGTGGGGATTGTTTGATTGACTGTTGAAGCTTGCCATATGTGTGGAACATTTGTCTGCTTTCCTCTCTATGATTACAGTTATTTCATTAAATAAAGAGGGAAAGCTACAACATTTACAGTCTAAGCATCCTCATCTGTTGCCATTTCCTCTCAAAGCATCACCTGTCATCTTCCTCTGAGGGCCATCACCTTAACCGAAAGATCTAATGAAACTGGTATTTATGTCTAAGCTAGGCTTTTATCAATTTTTACCTCAAAACACGAATGTGAACCATGGTTAAGCTCTTGTTATTGTTTTTCTATTTGTGTGCATGTTGAACAAATATTGCATAGCTATTATTAGTTCAGGTTGAGCTATGCTTACTGCAGAGCTTGTGAATGGAAAGAAGGTCACTGAGCCCAAGCTCAGTAATTTTGTTCCTCTTGCCCTCTTAACAATGATCCTTCCAGACTATTCACATATTCATACTATCCGCAGCTTGCACTGCAGCAGGGAAATTCCCTGTTAGGCAGATACCTCCAGCTATATAGCCTGGATCTATCAGCAGAATGGTGAAAAGCAGACATAAGGGAAGAAAGAGAGCATGTGGAATCCAGTAGCTCAAACCTCCTCGTTTTAGGTGTGATCAATGAAGCAGTGGGTGCTATTGCTAGCCAGCCAGTCCAGCTGCCCTCAGCTGCTTTTTGCCTTCTCTGTCATGTGCAACTGTGGGAAACGTCTTCAGGGCTTGTTTTGGCCTGAGGCACATAGGAAAGGAAGAAAGGAAACAATGAAAGAAAATGTTCACGCTACTGGGGTGAAGATCGAGGAAGGGAAACTCTAGGAGTATTTAGGGAAAGTTCTTCTCCTTATTGAAGCAAAACTGCTGATAACTATGCATGGAAGGAAATAATTGAAAATAGGGTACTCTTCAAGGAGAATCCAGCCTTCTCATCTTACTTTAATTTTAAAAAGAAAAAGATGCTTTCTGGTCTCCACAGCTTTTTATTTAGTTGTGAAAATTGTGAAGCTCTGTTGTAATTATGTTTTGTAGTGTAGTGTGGGTTTGAGGTACTGGACAGTGGGGTTGAGGTAGGGGACTGGGCCTTCCCGGAGAACTCCTTGAACGGTTGCTTTTCTGTAAGTTTTGATTTAAATTTTCCTTCTCTTTGTGTTTTGGATTTTTGCTTGTGTGATTTGTAACAGGAACATCACAGTACTGGGAAGGAATCTCCCAGGTCAAGCCGAGGTTCCTGTTCTCATCAAATATTATTAAAATGATCACAATTGATGCTAAACTGTGTAGTATGAAGGCCTTGATGGTGTCCAGTCTTAACTAATGGTTGTTATTTGTGGAGTGAGAGTTCTGCCAACTTGGTATGAGGCTGGAATCCTAAACTGGAAATGAGGAAAAGGGAGAAGCCAGCTGAATGAAACTAAAAAGACCTCATCACCTTGCAGCTGTTGCAATGGGAGAAAACCACTTATCTAGGAGATAAAGAAGTTTCAAAAGGCTGGATATTTGCAAAAAAGGTCTACTGCTCCACCTGCATGGGGAGTGTGGGAGTTTCTAATAGCTAATGACATAATTTATTGATTTTCTGAGAATAAAGGAGCTACTCTACAGCTAGCAATTTCTGTAAGTCAGCACACAAAATAGTACAGAGATTGAACGACTTTGCAGGATCACCTGTCCACAAAGCCACCAATGATTGCAAGGCTCTTCTGCTGAGATAGCAGAGTTACATTAAAAACACCATATTTTCCCATTTAGTGGCTGGATTAAGAGTTTGGTAGAACATTATGAGTTTAGCAATTCATCACACCAAACAAGGGGCAAGAAACTGCAAGAAGAGTGACCGTGGACTCTTTTGAGTAGCACACAGCAAAACAGAGCCAGGTCCTGGGCACCATGGCCTATCTCGGGAGAGACATCAACAATGTTCACAGGTGCTTGGATCTCATGGGGCTCAAAACCCAGCAGCCTCTCTTTGTATAAAACCAAAACATCATCATTCCACTGAGCTCCCAGTAACGTGCTTGTTGCCTGAACTGGAGGAAAAAACAGTTCAGGAAAGGCCCTTGAAGTGTTGCTAACCCTTCTTTCCAAGTATGTGTTAGTGTAGGATGCACAAACTGAGGCAACTCCAGACATTGATGTGGGCCTCAAAAATAAGGTAACAAGTGCTGAGTCAGGGGAGAGAGATAGGATAAAGCTGATAGGTAGGTGCAACAGCATCACACAGGAAAACAAGATACAGACCCAGGAGAAGGAGTAAATGAACACTATGCAAGGGCATCCATTAAGTTCAGGAGAAAACAAAGAACTTGAATTTTACAATACATAACAAAAGTCACTTTCAAATGAAGCTTGATTCAAGGTTTCCAGCTTCTATACTTCAAAACAGGAAAAGTTGTAAAAAACAGTAAAAGAAAAGCTACAGAAAACATGGTGCTTCTAAAAACCCCTGGTAAACCTTACACAGTATTTGTTAAAACTCTGTGCTGTGAAATGGAGGGATAAAGACTGGCAGAGACAATTTGTTTCAATGGCCATGCTTACAATCAGTCCAAGCTTTTAAAGAAAATATTGGGCTCCATCTCCAGATGAAAATTGTTGAAACTGCTGGACAAGGCAGTTGGCTGATGTCTTTCAGGAGGAAAGTGGGACAGATTGGAATAGATGAAACTAAAGATTATACTTGAAGAAGAGGCTGCTTAAAAGCTCACCCTCTATTTCCCACCACTGCCAAGAGAGGGCCAGACCACTAGATGTATAAAGAAAGCTAACTGGGGTAAGACAGAGTGCATTACTGGGACAGTATTAAAAGATGGGCTCACCCCCATCTCTGTGATGATTTCAAGAACGCCGGTAGCATGGCATCAAAATCACTGTCTGTTATCTGCAATTAAGGAGATGTTTGCTTTATTAGCTGGTGATAAGAATTTCCTTAAGGTATACGCAGTCTAATCCTACATAAAATGGAGACTGAGGATGATAAGAAGTGGTGTTAAGGACCATTATCTTACCACAGGGTTTTGCTGCAAAATAGGCTGGTGTTTAGAACAAATGTGCTGCCATTGCCGTAAAGACACCTTGCGTGACCCTTAGCGTGACAGAAACAGCAACTTTGCATGAGCTGAAAAAACTGCCTTTGCTTATAGGTCTCCTACCTCTGCCAAGCTTAGTTATGCTCACATTGAGAGAGAGCCCCCAGTGCACTCTGGGGCTGTAAAAGGGTTTGCCACAGGTCACTGTCCTGTCATTTAAATGTTGACACAAAGAAGACCATTCCTTTGAAAAGCCCACTGCTATGCCATTCACATCCCAGAGTCTCAGTCAATAAGAAAATGCAGCCCATTTGTTATTTTACCTTTAGAAGCAGGAGATAACAATAAGCAAGCAGCAAAAAGCACAGTCTGTGTGTTTTGCTACAGGCTGAGTAAAACCTCAAGGAAATTGGGAATAATTAATTCTGGTTTAAACAATAGACTATAGGACAAAAAAAGACTACTTCATAACTCCCTGGTGGCCACAGAGAACCACCACATAGTATTTTTCATAAAATAATCAACTCCACAGGAAGAGCTGTTACAGTTTTTGCTCACCCTTCTCCTCCAAATCATCCAGGGAACAGTAAGCTTGTCTTAACGCAGTAAACATAAAGAGCTCAGTATATTTAATCTGATTGCTGCCACAGACAGCCTTGGTGTCTAGAAATACACAAGGGAACAGAAACACCAAGGGAAGGCCACAGAACAGCATTGGCACAAGCACAAATATATATTGGTAGTTTACAAACTAGTATAAATTTTCTGATAAGACCAGCAAAAATTATTTGCTTTTAAGTTGGAACATAACAAGTTTGTGATGATGAATGCAGCACCTGTATCTCAATGACCTATCTGGGAACTCGCCTCCAGTCTTATATTCCTTATCAATGCAGCAGCCATCCCTAGAAAGCTCTTTCCAACACAGTTCCCTTTACCTTATTGTGTGGCTGTATTCGTGCTGCAGTCAGGGTCTGTCTCACCTGCTTCTTGCTGATAACCCCATCCGCTTTCAGGCCCTCTGATCTTACAGTGATTTAGTATTCCCTCCATTAAATTCCACTTTATAAAAGGGACATTAAAGGGCTTGAATCCTCAGGTTCAGGGGCCCTCAGTTAATTGTTTCTCAAAAGAACCTTATCTCTGCTGTTGCTTTTATTCATCAATTTAACTGTCTACAGTTGGGTACAACAATATAAAACAGGTAAACTGAGGCACCACCCGATATTTATTTCTGAAATATTAGTAGACCTATATCATATGTCTACACAACTCTATATACAACTCTATATACAAAGGTTTATAGCTGTATTTCTTTTAAGAAGGCAATACATATATAAGAAGGTTGCTTAATCTGTGGGTACAGCTTATGCAGTTCGGTTCATAAGAACTCTCATACGTACAAGAAAAATTGAAAGTAATAAACTACTCTTTCACAGCAGTTTCATCCAGACTATGTAGGTTCATTAATAGAAATATGATTAGATTTCAATAGATGTGTGGTCTAAATAGCCTGAATGATCCAATGTGTATCAAACACATCCTGAATTATAATGGAACTGTGAAAAATGGTTCCCCTTTATGGATGGCAGCTCTTGAACAGAATGTAGATCATGCAGATCACAGTTTTTATCCAAATGGCTGTTTGGAATGATTTGAAACACATCACATTATTGTCTTACCATCCTGCCATAATAATAATAGAGGAAAATTGATCCAGATATTTAGCAAGCAAAGTATGTTGTGGGTCCAAATGTGCCCAATAAATGAACAGTGTGCCAAGCCGTGCAACAACCATTGCACTAGGTTTATCAAGACCCTGTGAAGCCTGAGCAGAGGGCATGCCTCCATCAGGCCCATTACTGTCCACATTGTTCAACATCTGCAGTATAATTAGTCACATTACGGTCTCATTACAACCACTATTTGGAGCCTTGACTACACACTTACTTTGAGGAACCAAAAGTCTGTTCAGCAAAGTCCAAAGACAGGATATGAAGTCAAGACTAAGAAGGTGACATTATAACATTAGTGAGGAGGAAATTGTTGTTAAAGTAGAAATTTCGCTTTTCACCTTTGAGGAATAGCCCGCTGTGCACTGGAGTCACACTGAGGGGGAAAAGCCTGCAGATAGGCTGGAGATATACAATAGAAGAACTGAATTTGTACCATTTTTCTCAAATAACCCAAGCTTACAATATATCAAATAATGACTGAAAAACACAGTGGGGAAGGATGCAGTATTTTCAGTATGATAAGGTTGAGTGTAACTGCTTTTTGGGAAATGAACAGCACCAGATTGAAGTATGAAATTCTGTAGATGAGTAGCAGATGGCAAATGAAGGCATGTGAATACATGCATCCCGTACTAAGCCAGGCTGATCATTTACTAGAGATTTGTGTTCTGCTTTTACAAGTTGGTAAAGCATTACCAACAGTTACCAAGCACTGGTAACTATTTCCTCTAGGTGTTCGTAAGAGTTAAAGCTGAATTAGAGCTCACATATTGATCTCCCTTTACTGAAAATATTTGCATATTTTTTAAGCACTCTATTAGTGCTTTCCATGTTTTGAAGCTCACAGGAATCAGGCAGAGCAGCCCTTCAGGTGCAGGTGCAAGTTTGTACACATCTACAACTGCGGCTATTTAGAAGCCCTCTAAGTAGCCTGTTCTCTTCATATTGACTAAGTGAATAGAAAAAACACAATTTTAGCCAAATTGACAACTCATTAATATAATTGTTCCGACACATAAATATTTTTGGATAGTGATTAGAGGAATTCATGATTAGGAATGTACAGTCATTTTAAAGATCCCATGGTGTTTTCTTTGGAGCCAGAACAGGCAATACAATAGTCAATTAAACAGCCTTTCCTGAGTTTGATTTCTTATATACATCAGAAAAGCATAGAGCTTGGTGTACATCAGCTCTTACATCCTCATCTGCTTTTATTTTTGGAGTGCCTTCAGAGTCAACCAGGAGAAATTTACAACTAATGTTTATTCAGGACATAAACCCAAATTAATGCATTTGGAACAATGTGTTCTTGCTCCCATTCACATAATGAAATTTGCCTTTGATTTGAATGGGAGCAATGCTGGGCTCTCCACAGCTACTGATTATACATGTCAATATTAGGCTGTGTTTGAATGATGCTGTATTATGCATAAGAATAAAGTATCGTGGAGTTGTTGTGAGACACCAAGCAACATAATTACATGGATTGCAAGAGAAATACAAAGCAAAATACAGCACTATATATTAATAGCTCATCTCAGCCTTCCCTCATTATATCTGGACTTTTATTTACTTAATTAGGAATTATTTTGAAGTTAAATCTGTATTTATTTTTCTGATGATAACCTTGTTCTGAAAGTACATACACTGAGAAGCTCCTGTTGACATGATTGAGCAGGATATTGTATTTTATTAAATTTACTTTGGAGACTTCTGACGCCAATTATTAGCATGTTTGCAGTCCCAATCACATTGAAAATCTAATAGCAATATTAATCTAATACCAATGTAATCTAATAGCTTACAAATGTATCTATACAGTGTTCCTGGATGAAGAGAACACTGCCACCCTGTACTGGTAGACTACAGGAGGATAAGCTACACTCTACTGTAACTTCAGGTAAGGGAGACTGATTTTTTTATTATTTTTTTTAATTATATTAATTCAAGAGGAAATTAGAAAATATTTCGCGCTCTGCATCCACAGTGATATGAAAGGGATATTTGGAAAATATGTTATCAATGTCTGCAAACAATAATCATAGATAGTACAAGTGGTATTGGTATCTGAGGTAATATCAGTCTTATGTACTTATCCATAAAATAGGGAAACAATCCTAGTATTAGTTCATAAAAGTTGAAAAGTGGCACAGAGGTAATTGGTGACCACCCCAATTCCATGTAGAAAGAATGGGGGAGAGAAGGAAACAAAGCCCCAGCTCTGAATCCAACCCATATTAGGATCTGTCTTCTCAGAAAAAATAAAACCCCTACTCTTGCCATGTAATTATTATGCTATAAATCAGATTTAAAAGTCCTCAGTCAATAGCAGGATTCCCTGGTGGATTTCATACCTAATCATAGGCACAAAATACCTTGGATTTGTCATGATCAAGCTAGATGTTCAAAATGAGTAGCTAAATTTTAACAGTTTTCTCCAAAGCAAGATCCTTCGTGTTCTCACAACATCAAAAACATTTCTCCAATTTAAGTATCTAAGGTGTAACTGGACATAATAGTCTCAGACTGGGGCAGGTCATCTGGATCAACCTGGGTGCTATATAAGGCTTCCAAATAGGTATTCAGCAGCAGAGAGTGTTAGTAGCAGAACTAAGAGCAGGCATGTGCAACAAGTGTCTTGTAATTCTGTAACGAGGATACACAATCTCTCACACAGCAATCTCCTGGAAACCGATGTATTAACACTAGCTAATGATTGACTCGTTATTTACAGAGAGAGAGGGCTTCATTAAGCCTTTCCTGCTGCCTGTACTTCATCTTTTCTGTCATTACAAACGGTGACAGTTTCCCTGTGTTATAATTACATATTCATAGATGTGGTTTCAGAAATTTGCAAGAACCTGCAGATAAAGCCAGCACTGTAGCTAATTACCATAATGCTTTATTATTAATAGTAAGGTATATAACATTCCAATGCAATCTTTTCTCTTTTATAAAGATGTTAATTATTCCTTACATATTCAGAAGAAAGCAGCACAGGAAGCATCTTCATGGCATTCTCAGGATTATTTTAGGTTTCATTTCAGGTTGTTGTGGTGAATTCTATCAACGGGCATCTCCAAGTTCAAAATTAAGTCTGTAACAGTGACAGAATCAAAGTTGTTAATTCTAAAACCTCACCAATACTTGGTATATCTTTAGTTAGAGCTACCCTCCATTTGCAGCAATTATACTGAGCACAGGCTGAACTCTGATCTGCTGATAGTCTGTCCTATGTTTTCCAAAGCCTATTTTGAATTAGTGCTGGGTTTACAATAGTATGATTATGTTTCCAACCAGGAAATGATACGTTTCCAGTACAGAGGTGGCACTTTCTTTCTTTGAGTTCCCATGTTTATTGCAATATTTAAACTGTGTTACATATTAAATTTGTGGTTCCTAAATTGAAAATCAAAGCCGAGCTACGAGAGAGAAGAATGGAGCCAGAAGGAGGTTGGCAAAGACGTGCAAGCTTTCCGCAACGTATCAAATGAAAAAAAAGGAAGGAAAAGAAGAATGAGGAATAACTGAAAATTAGTAACTCAGAACTGACTAAAATAATAAATTCCTTTATTTTCATTGGAATTTGTTCTAGCGAGAATAACGTAGGATTTGACTGTGCAGAGCAAGACCAGCCACAATAGTAAAGTAGTTCCCTACACCAGCAAGTGTTCTTCCTTCAGTATCTGCTGGAACTGTTGAACATCACAGGGACCCCAGGCCTCCCCTATCTTTGGGGTCACAGACTCTTCATGCCCACAGCCAGGGCTGAGGTCCACTTCCCTCACTGGGACATGACCTCCTCAAGCGAGTTCTTCAGCCACCAGCACTTGGGTTGGTGAGGAACGGTCACAGAGAGTTACGCAGCCATCAGGGCAGGAGGGGAAGGGGTGTGCAGTGTCCACATCAGTTTTATGGCCTCCTCTGTCCATGGGCAGCCCAAAGACAGCCTGAGGCACAGTTTAATGTGGTGGTCTTCCATGTACAGGAAATGAAAATTCCTAAGAAGACAGCGTATGTACACAGGGAGTCATGACTTTATCTCGTCCTTTTGCCTTCACACCTCTTCAGAGTGCACTTACTCTTCTCTCCCTTGTAAAGCCACAGATCTGGCTGGCCTCTAAAACAGGAATGAAAAGACAAGACTGCGTCTGGGGAGGGAGCTGCTGTTTCTGCTTCCTCATGCACCTCTACTGTGCCAGCAAAAATGGACGAGCTGCCTCTGCCACGGGAGGAGCAGCTGTCTGAGCTCACTTCACGGGAGGCTTTTGGAGACCTGTAACATACCCACCTCGGAGACAACTCAAATGCACTCTCCTCCAACCTCCCTATTTTCTAGTATCTCCCTCATTACATGTTGCCAAACATCATATATGTAGCATCCAATAAAACAAGGTAATCAAGCACCATCTCAGAATCATGACTGCAATACAAATAACTGACAGAAACTCACAGCAGACAGGAAATTGAGAGAGACAGCAAGTAACAAGAAGATAGAAAATGTACTCCTGGGGAAGTTGCATGGTTAGGAGCTTGGGCAGACATGGATAGGCTCAACATGCAAAAGCCATGGCTGAAGTTAGTGAGCGGGTAAGGGCCAGAGGCCAAAGCACTTCCAGAGACCAAGTAGAATAAAAGTCAGCAAGTGGGATATTTCCTTCATTTTGGCACTGTAAAACATTTGGGGCTGCTTACTTTAGGCTGGGTGGGTGGGAAATATTTCTCCTTGGATGAGTATAGAGTGACTGCACTCTTAATTGATTTTAAAACTTGAAATGGTGATACTGAGAAAAATAAGATATATGAATGGTAGCTGGATTTTCACAGTTACCACTTCCTTCAAGTATGATGCCCCTTTCTCCCCTCACCCCACCCCGCCCCCAAAATCGAAGTGGGACCAAGGAGCAGTGTGGAGAGGACTAGAGATGCCTGATGCACTCTAGCAGGGTAGAAGTGAGAACTAGGCTCCAACTTTAGGAGTACTTGGTACCCCTCGCATGGATGGATGGCTGCAGATAAATGGCTGTAGTAGCATCATTCATGTATTTTTTAATTTGAAATGCACTGAGCAAACGCCAAAGTTGCTAGTAGTCCTGGTATGGAGGTCCTGTCATGTAACATGGGCTGGGGTTTCAGAGCTGGAACTTGAACCATACAGTGTTTGGAGCATCCATAAAACTTGCCTTCTGGCTCATCATGCTCACGACTATTCAAGCTTATGTGTTCTGCACATGCACCCTGATGTCCTTTCATGAGCTGAGCACCCATTTGTCAAAGCAAACTGCAATTCATGGTGCAAGAACACAGAGGACTTACATGAAGGTTCTGAAAAGAGGGGATGTACATTCCGCGCTGATTCGAGGGCAAGCGCAGAGCAACCTCCATACGCTGAATCTACGCAAGCAGGCTCCGTGCCGGTTATTGAGAGGTGCTCAAGGAAGCATAAGAAGTTATGGAAGGAAATACCAAAATATACTGCACAATATACATTGTAGTATTGCTGCAATGATTCCCCAAGTCACTGAGATATTGCATAAAGCACATCTTAGAGGGAAAAAAAAAAAAAAAAGCAGTAAAAAAATCAGAGAACCTTTATTTTAATTGGTGCATGAGTTTTGGAGCTTTTAAGTTTTCAAAATTTTTTCCTCTGTTAACCTTGAGGACTCAAGTCTCCCTTGATCAAAAGCAGAGGTGCTCAAATGAGGGCATGTGCGAGTCAATGTTTTAAGGGGGAAATTCTACAGGGTACTCCCGGTGAATCCGAGCGCCGGGGCCATGCCCCGACCCAGCCCCGCTGCCGTAACCCGAGCGAGTGGGGTCTGGCGGGCCGAGGGGGAGCTTCGGGTGGCCGTGGCAAAATAAGGAGGGTGTCGACGAGGCTTTAAAGCGCCTGAAGGATGCATGGGGGAGGGCTAGGTGACCAGGCCCCTTCCCGCACCTTCGTCCCGGCGGGGGTGGTCGGTGCGAAAGGACACCGGGGCCCGCCCCGGGGCTCCATGGCCCATCCGCCGGCCGCCCCTCGCCCCTGCCC